>JAQIUQ010007295.1:270000-322500 GCA_030378365.1 Hybognathus amarus | reverse complement strand
GATTGAGATCTGGTGACTGTGGAGGCCATTTGAGTACAGCGAACTCATTGTCATGTTCAAGAAACCAGTCTGAGATGATTCCAGCTTTATGACATGGCGCATTATCCTGCTGAAAGTAGCCATCAGAAGTTGGGTACATTGTGGTCATAAAGGGATGGACATGGTCAGCAACAATACTCAGGTAGGCTGTGGCGTTGCAACGATGCTCAATTGGTACCAAGGGGCCCAAAGAGTGCCAAGAAAATATTCCCCACACCATGACACCACCACCACCAGCCTGAACCGTTGATACAAGGCAGGATGGATCCATGCTTTCATGTTGTAGACGCCAAATTCTGACCCTACCATCCGAATGTCGCAGCAGAAATCGAGACTCATCAGACCAGGCAACGTTTTTCCAATCTTCTATTGTCCAATTTCGATGAGCTTGTGCAAATTGTAGCCTCAGTTTCCTGTTCTTAGCTGAAGGAGTGGCACCCGGTGTGGTCTTCTGCTGCTGTAGCCCATCTGCCTCAAAGTTCGACGTACTGTGCGTTCAGAGATGCTCTTCTGCCCACCTTGGTTGTAACGGGTGGTTATTTGAGTCACTGTTGCCCTTCTATCAGCTCGAACCAGTCTGGCCATTCTCCTCTGACCTCTGGCATCAACAAGGCATTTCTGCCCACAGAACTGCCGCTCACTGGATGTTTTTTTCTTTTCGGACCATTTCTCTGTAAACCCTAGAGATGGTTGTGCGTGAAAATCCCAGTAGATTAGCAGTTTCTGAAATACTCAGACCAGCCCTTCTGGCACCAACAATCATGCCACGTTCAAAGTCACTCAAATCACCTTTCTTCCCCATACTGATGCTCGGTTTGAACTGCAGGAGATTGTCTTGACCATGTCTACATGCCTAAATGCACTGAGTTGCCGCCATGTGATTGGCTGCTTAGAAATTAAGTGTTAATGAGCAGTTGGACAGGTGTACCTAATAAAGTGGCCGGTGAGTGTATATGGATCCCCTTCCTCAGCAGAAATAGGAAAAATGTAGCCTAATATATTTCAGGATCCACCCCAGCCTTTCCATTTCTTTTTCCATTTCTGTTTTCCTGTAGTCACGAGGTGGCCCTCAAAAGTATGAACTTTCCAGTTGGCTGCAGATTGAAGAGGCCAGTCAGATGGATTCTGGCACATACAGGTGCATTGCTCAAAATGAAGCTTGGTCACATCTCAGCCACAGCAATTTTAGGAATCCTTCCACCAGGTAAAAATATATACCCTGAGCTGTAATGCTGCCCCCACTGTCCTATTACATTTATGTATAATGTATTGTTTTATTTTTTACTCAGATGAGATGTCTGCCTATTTGGAACAAAACACCGAATGAAATGATGGGCTATGACCAATTACAGGACTATGACAGGGATTATTACTAAACTTCCAAGACCCTCAAGGAAAACAATGTTTTTCACTTATAGACATTACATGTGTGACATGGCAAGAAGACACTCAGGCATTGACTGCAAAAAAGTAATAAGCCAGTAAAAAAACATCCCCCCTAGAGCATTTTCTACATCTGGATAATCAAACATGGAGGCGGCAGGGAAGAAGCTTGAATAAATTCCCAATGGCACAGGCCACTAAAATGGATGAAAAACACACCATGAGATGAGTGGAGGAGCAATTGGATCAGTTCAGGAACTGCTAGAAGCTCTAAAATTCGGCACAGAGAGCAGCTACTGGAGCTCAGTGTCTCTTTTGTTCCACCAACACTCTTCTTCAAAACATGAACAAAACATAAATAAATGTGAAATGTGTGAGAGCTGCACGATTATGACAAAAATATATATATTTGTTGATCCTTTCTTTTCATATTATAAGTGCATGGTTATAAAAATCGCTTTTGGTTATAAAATTAATCTTTTAAACGTATTGTAAATATATCATCCGCCATAGAATGAAAAATATAAAAGGTAATTGCGACTTTTTAACTCACAATCCTGACATTATTTCTCAGAATTGCGTGATGGAAAGTCGGAATTGCGAGATATAAAGTCTGAATTGCGTGATATAAAGTTGCAATTTCGAGATATAAAGTCAGAATTGCGACATATAAAGTCAGAATTGCGTGATATAAAATCGCAATTTCGAGATATAAAGTCAGAATTGCGAGATATAAAGTCAGAATTGCGTGATATAAAATCGCAATTTCGAGATATAAAGTCAGAATTGCGAGATATAAAGTCTGAATTGCGTGATATAAAATCGCAATTTCAGAGATATAAAGTCAGAATTGCGACATATAAAGTCAGAATTGCGTGATATAAAATCACAATTTCGAGATATAAAGTCAGAATTGCAACATATAAAGTCAGAATTGCGTGATATAAAATCGCAATTTCGAGATATAAAGTCAGAATTGCTAGATACAAAGTCGCAATTGCGTGTTATAAAGTCAGAAATGCATGATATTAAGTCAGAATTGTGAGATTTAAAGATGAACTGAACTGAAATTTGAGAAAAGGTGACATAACAGATGTATTCTATTTATTATCATTGGTACAATTTAAATGGCAGAATTTGTTAAAAGGGATTAAATGGTACATTGAAGGTGTTGTTTTTGTTACATGGGCGCCGCCATGTTGGATTTCAACATTCGACTACGTCACTGGCATGGTAAGCCACTCCGCACCAGCAGAACAGCCGTAACTTGTAAACAGTCTGAGGCTAGCTGACATGACTGAAGAAACAGAATTTTTAGCGACACACTCTCTAGAGATATGTACTTTCGTCAATGAGTACATGAAACGTCTGACAATGTCTGCATTAAATGTTTTATTTACACAAGTTACAAGTTCAACACATCACGTTAACGTTACACGAATCCTTGATATTCGGCTGAGGGGAAAAGATTCCTGATGTCTAGTTCACGGTAAAGGATGGAATTCTCCTTTCTAAATGCACCCTCACCCATAGATTGAACTGACCGTACGCTGTTAATCTAAACAGTCTGAGAAAAGTGTAACAACAAGTTAGCCCAGCTCACCTAATCGTGAAATACCCTGCTACTGATGGGGCTCGCGTCTCAGCTCGGACATCCATTAGAGACAGCATAGCCTCCCCCAACACGTTTCTCTCACCGAACAGCATCCGAAATGAACGGTGCATGGTGATGCATTTTTCGCCGATCAATAAATGTTCCAGGTTGACCTCTCTGCAACAGATCGACTCCAGTGCAGTATGCATGCTCCACAGCGCTCGCGCCCAGTCACTTCCCCCCAAACGATCCTGTACTGTAATGCCTCGTTTCCACTGAGGGGTACGGTACGGTACAGTACAGTACGGTCGGGTCGGGTACACCATGATCAGGCTTGCGTTTCCACCGCCAACAGTACCCTTACTTGATAGGCGTGGTGTTTGCTGGAAAGAAGCGATCGACGTCATTTTCGCGCGAAGAAAGCGACATAGTAAACAACAATGGATGACAGACAGCACAGCAGATCTTGTTCTTGCTTCTCAGCATGTTTGTCACTAGAAACAAGCGCTGGCATTAGGCGTTTCTCAATACCAAGTAGCCATCGCAAAGTCCGACTCAGGAGAATGATCCGCTATGGAACAGCGCTTCTTGAACACGCACTCAGCTCGCTCTGGCTCTGTGACTCCGGTTATCTCTGTATGTACATTTTAGGCAATAATAAAACGAAATATGTTATAAAACACCACTCTGCTTCTTTTCGATTTCATTTCAATACATTTTAAACATTATAAAGCACATAAATGTGGTTCAGGCAACGCACAGCCTATTGATTACATTAACTGCATGTATGTAACGTTATATTTATAACAAAACTAAATAAACAACACAACCCTGCCTCTTTCGTTTAAATGTAAAAATATTAAACATATTCCAGGCAATATGTATTGCATATCGTATTGGTACAAATGTTGCAATAAACAACAGATTATAATTGTAATACAATTTTAAAAATGACTTTAAGAATCTCTTTTTGTTGCATTTCAGTTTTATCAATAATAGCCATTATAAAAGTATAAGTAAAAGGTACAAACAGATATACAGTAAAGCTTAAATAACATAAAGAAACAATTCAGTCAGTCAAATATACAAATTCAGCGCTCAAGATATGAAACTTCACGTAGCCTTCTCCCAAAGCTATTGGCCAGGGAACAAATTATAGATTCACGAGACCAAAGATCACCTGTTAGGTTTATACAAGACGAACTATATCTCATGTTTAACCACTACAGAGACGTCCGAGTCAGCGGCAAACATCAGAAGCGACTAGCCGAGGAAAGGCTTTTCCAGGCGGGCGGACGCGAGCGTCCGGTGATCGCTTGAAATGGATCTCAGTCAAATTATCATAAATCTATAAATAAACCACAGATTTGAGCTTTAAAAAACTACTCGCCTGAAAAACTCTTAAAACTACATTTCGTGACACAATAACAGTAGTATTTTATTTCAACTGTATGCGTCTTATGCCCTTGTAGCACGCGCGAGTGACGATACTCTGTCCACCAATCACCGTTCTGCAGTGAGTCTAGCTCCACCTTTTAGTACCCTTTCATTGTGCTAGGTACCCCAACGAAAGGGTACCAAAATAGTGGTACGGTACGGTTCGCTTTTTGGTACCATTCACAACTTTTGACAGTGGAAACGCAAATAAATGCGTACCGAACCGAACCGTACCATACCGCTCAGTGGAAACGAGGCATAAGTGAAGCCTGAAACTGATCGTCCTCCATGTGGTGTTAGTCAGACCATCCTCCATGTGGTGTTAGTTCAAATCCATGCCGTTAAAAGTGCTCATTTTCATCTGTGTGTATAGGACCTCTAGCTGTTGTCTATTCAGCTCCATGGGTCCTACCATGCCAGTGACGTCATCGAAATTGCCAGCGCTAACAAGCGCAATTTTGCCGTTGCTTGTAAAAAGCTATATATATTTTTTATTAAAATGTTTAGTGTAATTTACTTTTAATTGTCATAACACGTTTTCAACGTCAATTTTTTTCAGTTCAGTTCATCTTTAAACTATTCTGAGGGAGGAAAAATTTTGTCTTTTTCCCCTTAGAATTGGCCTGATAACTCTGCAATTGCGAGTTTATATCTCACAATTCTGAGAAAAGATGTCAGAATTTCAACATATAAACTCGCAATTATGTGTCATAAAGTCAGAATTGCGAGATGTAAACTCGCAATTGTGAGAAAAAAAGTCAGAATAGTGAGATGAATTTCTCAAAATTGCGACTTTTATTCAGACTTTATATCTCGCAATTCTGACTTTATATTTCGCAATTCTGACTTTATATCTCACAATTCTGACTTTATATCTCACAATTCTGACTTTATATCTCGCAGACCGTTTAATAAGAAAATACTTTATAAAGACAGTTCACTTCGTGTATACAGACAGGAGCCATCTTGGAAAACAGTCACGAGAAGTCAAACCATGAATGTCATGCTGAGTGAGCTGAACTGTATGAAGTTCAGCGAACTTCTGAACTGTAAGAATGCCGTTCGGGGATCGACTTAGAGACTATTTTCTAAGATGGCTCCTGTCTGTATACACGAAGTGAACTGTCTTTATAACGTATCTTCTTATTAAACGGTCTGTACACTTACAAAGTTCTCAATGCTTCGTTTTGCATGTATGTACCCTCATTATGTTACTGTGTTAGTGTGGGGCTATTTTGACCCTTGTTAGTGGTATTAACTAGCGATTTCTTTTTACTTATTCTATGCCCCATATACTAGCGTTATACGCTAAACAGTTTTTAGAGATACAACTCTTTACATTCGATTATCACGAAAACAAATCTCAGAACGGTTGACTAGGTACCGATGTTTTATTAGACCAAAGGTTCGTTTTGCGCTGGAGTTCTCCTTTAACTCTTAAAGACTGATCTAACAATGCAAATAATGTCACTGAAAATGCCCCACTGAAATGCACAGATGGACAGTCTTATCTTTGAAAGTACTTGCTGCTGTCTCTTTTGTGCCAACTCAGTTCTTCACAAACCATCCTTTTCTACTCAAAAAAAGAATGTGCATCAGTTTATGTATGTTTCCACATGTGGCATCCCTTTTACTAGCCTTTCCTTTGAGTGTGTGTGTCAGATCTGGGTGAGCCATTTGAGCTCACAGCTGGCTTTAATAGCTATATCTTTATGATCTCCTGTCTTAAGACATAAACACAGAGATCAAATTCTTCAGTACATGTGCATACAGGTCACACTCATGGAACTTCTTTTGATGAAAATACAACAAACACCATCAGGCTACTTATTGATATAAACATCTCTTAACCCTCTAATTTCAGAGACCTGTATTTAACAGAATGGCTTTGGATAACAGAGCTTTTTAACCCCATTCTCTCTTCTGCCCTTTCATGATGTTCTCTGGTGCCTTTAACTCAGAGTAATTATGGTAACAGCTATGCATGCAATGTTAGGTTATGGTTTTGATGCTACATTTATTTAAACTCTGCAAAAGATTCCTATTTTGACACCATGTTGTTTCAGACCTCTGTTGAGAAGACCAGGAAACTTTGGATGATGTTTTACATAAATGTTCTGTAATTTTACAGTAAAAATACTAATGCAGAGTTATACATCATTCTCTCTTTTCAAAAACAGTATGTGTAATAAACCAAGTGAAACAACATGTGGTTAAAGGGTCCATTTGCAGTGACTTACATCCAACAGTCAACTGTTAAAGCAATTAGTCTGCAGTGAGCTCTAAATCATTTCAAACGGAGAGCACCCTGGGACATGCCGGTTTCCTCTGGCCTTAAACAACCAAACATTCTGCAAAAATCAGAACAGCTTATGTCTGAAGCTAATTGTGACTTTTCATTTCACAATCCTGACTTTTTGCCTTGCAATTCCGATTTGACATCTCACAATTCCAGACCTTTTTCTTCATAAATTCAGAGTTTCTCAAAAGAAAAATATAAGAATAGGCAATTGCGACTTTTTATCTCACAATTCTGACTTTTTATCCCCCACAATTGAGTATATTTCAGTTCAGAATATCTTTCTCACAATTGTGTTTATATCTCACAATTGCAAGTTATAAATTTGAAATTCTGAATTTACGTCTTAAAATTCTGACTTTTTTCCACAGAAGTCCGAGTTAACATCTCACAATTCCTTGTTCCTCCTTGCAATTCTGAGTTTAGCCTAGATCTCAAAATTCTTAGTTTAAAGTGGGGCTGAAGCACTCATGTTAATCTTGAGTACCTATAGAGTAATATTGCATCCATCATATCTCCAAAAAGTCTTTAGTTTTAGGTCCCGTTTACATGATGGGAAAACGCAGATATTTCTCTGTGTTTTGCCCTCTCATTTACACGAAAACGCCGTTTTTATAACTCCGGCAAAGTGGAGATTTTTGAAAACGCCGAATATTATTAGTTGTGTGAACTGGGAGAAACAGCGTTTTAGGTTCTTTCTTGTCGATTCTGAGGATTCTGATTGGCTTGCATGGCTTTATCCTTAAAGGGGGGGTTGACTGCTTTTTTTCTTTGCATGATTGTGTTTATGGGGTGCAATATAACATGTATCTGTGGTTTTTCTTTTTTTAAAAGTCTTATTTTTCATAAATTTCACCTTTATTGTCAGCCGCGCTCTCCTCTGTCCCCTGAACGAGCGGTTCACTTCCTGATTCTATGAAAACACTCCCTCAGAATGACGTAGTGGGCTCAGATTGGTTCGTTTGGGCCGGTGTGTTGTGGTTGGCTAAACTGTCACTCACGTTGTCCGGAAGGTTAAAGCCCATTACCTTTACTGGCGATACGGGCATGCCAAAGGTGGATAACATAGACGGTGGATACACGTAAATACTGATGTCGAGACTGCAGTATCAGTGAGGCAGAATCAGACCGAGAAAGCCGCGATGAATCGAGTCAAGCAGAACCTCACCACACACGGCTCTTAATAAAGGTTTCTGAATGATAATTTGCTACATTTTTAACCATATACACGTTTGTTTTACACAATAGCATCTGACTGGCAACGATAGCAACTGACTGGCTACTAATGTTAAACACAAACAGCGTTGGCAAGTTTACGTTCTTGATCAAATCTAAAATAAAGTCATAAAGCATATATATATGAAAAATACATTTACAACATTAGTACTTATACAAAATTCAGGTCCATAATGTTTGTACGCGTTTGTCTTAGACACAAAAAAGCCTAACTAGTAGCCCATAAAGCCTACAAAGCCAGCGCTGGCATTTGAAAAAAAAAAAAAATAAACCACAAGGCTACGTCGGGTATTATACATGCAAATACATTTAAAATGATTAAGTCTTAGCCTACTTACAGGTTGTGGCCCAATAACTGCTGCCTCTGGTTTTAAAGTTGGAACTGACTTATGTTTTAGAAACAGTTTCTTGTTGAATCCGGTGTTGAATTCGTGGAGATTCTGGAAGCTGTCTCGTAAAATGCGCAGCACAGAGAGCTAGATTACGATCGTCACTTTCAGGAATATAATCAAACACAAATTGTATCCATTGTTGTCGAAGTATAGCGTCCGTGGGAAGCCCGAAACACAGAAGACCTGACATCTGGGTGAACACAACTCACTCGACCGCATAAATATGCACATGCCCTTTCCTGCATATTCTGGAGGGAGGGGTTGATGCAAATGTGTAGGTTAGTGACGTACCATAACCCAGCTGTAGTCCCAATCGAGTCGTTTTTGTAGGCAATTTTACTTCCTGATTTTTAAAAGACAATATCTCTGCTTACACTGAACTTTCAGCGCTGCAACTTTGCAGATACTGTTCATGCACCAACAGCAACATTACACACTATTTAAAATGAAAAAAGTGAAATCACAGTCAACCCCCCCTTTAACCCCTACACTGCCGCCAATAGGTTTGGCGTAGTTATGATGGAGCTTCGACGACGTCATTTATGCGGGTGTGTGAACGATGTTATTTTTGAAAACGGAGAGGGGAAAATACTCGTTTTGCTAAATACCCGGCTTTGTGTAAACGTGGCCTTATTTTTATAAAAGAAAGATAGGCTGTACCGATTCTTTCCAGAAAAAGCAGAGCAGGTGGAGGCGTGCCATGTGGGCGGAGCTAAAATCAAGAGTGCGCGAAGCTTTTACGTTGAGAGCGTCTGGAAACAAGAAATTCATAATAATCACCTTGCTAGACTACAATCAAATAGTAATCCCTGCAGAACAAAGGATCTAAACAATACTAAGAACATACAGAACACATTTTTGCTCACAAAAACGTGAGATGGGCAGTGAAATGGGAGGAATACACAAGGTCTCGAGTGTTTTTTTTTTAATTATAAAGATTTGAACTTGAGCGCTATGTTGTTAGAACACCATGTCATGCGCGAGTTTTAGAACATTTGTGTGTGTCTACTCATGGTTTATGAAGACATGATTTGGTTTTACAATAAACGAACAGACAACTACAGTAGCCAACTAAACAAATGTATTTAAACAAACAGACACCACATCACATGCTTCGATACATTAACTATACGTCATCATGTTGTTTAGCCTACTTGCTGTGCTTAAGTTACACGCCGATAGACTCACAGACATTTGAAGCAGTTCTACGGTTCCAACACAAAACCGTTAACCTTTAGTGTTGGGACTGCTCCATCCTTGAGAACTAAACAATTAGGAAATCCGGCTTCGAACTGGGCCTTGTTTATATAAAAAATCATCCTTGAAATGCATGGAACAAACAAGAACACTTGCACAACTGTGTTGATGTCCTAAAAACAAATTCCATCCAAACTCCAGCCGAAAATTACTAATTAAAAAAATTGTTTCCAGTGAAAAATACAAAACGGCACAATTAAGTCTATTTTTTTTTTACATAGCTAACAATATTATTAAGTGTAAATACTTAATACTGCAGTAGGTTTTGTCAGCACAGTCTCATCCCAAGAAGTCATATAACTGACGTCTTGGGATGTCTTTTGACCATACGTCAATATCTGCCTTTTTAGGGCCCCCCTAAACGTCGGTTAGATGACGTTATCATATCCTAACTCTACCCCAGACCTAAACCTACCCCGTCACCTAACTGACGTTAAAGGTAAAGCGTCAGTTGTATGACGTCCCAGGATCATCATATAACCGACATTTAGGGGGACCCTAAAAAGGCGGATATTGACGTACGGTTAAAAGACGTTCCCAAGACGTCAGTTATATGACTTCTTGGGATGAGACTGTGTTAGTTTTGTGGGTCTGTTATATATCTTGCAATTCAGATTTTAATCAAAATTGTATTTACATTACATTTACAATACCAGGAACATATATCAAAGCTCCCAGGAACTATATAGCCTACAGACAGATGCCATGAGAACTTTCCACATATGAAAGAAGAAAAAAAAGAAGGATATGTAGGATGTTATATAAAAAGAGAGGGAATGTAGAATGTCTACATTTCAGTTAATAACATCTCCAATTTTTTTTGCCCTGCTCTGAATAGTCTTGTCCTTTGTGCCATTGAGCTTGGCAGTGGTAGGTTTCAGCAAGACAATATCTCTAAAATAAGATATGATATCTTATGATATTATGATATTGTGGCCGATATTATGCCCTTATCAGAGAAACTGTCATTCAGGGTGCAGGGTTTGTTACCAGTACGCAAACAAGTGTTATGCCAAATGGTGTTGTCTGGGTTTATAAGAAGGGGCCTCCTATCATTTTCTCAACCTTTTTCCATATGTCTGAGGAAGTATTCAACATATTAATTTTCTCCGAACTGAAATAAAGGTGAATATACCACAACTAACCTTTTTGTCTTGTTATCACCTAAAACATCTTACAATTCTGACTGTTTTTCTGAATTCTGAGTTTACATCTCAACTTTTTTCTCTGAATTCTGTTGACAGATTTTTCTCATACATTTCTTTTTTTTTTTTACATTATGCAAATTTGACTTATTTTTCTCACTGAATTCTAAGTTTA
This sequence comes from Hybognathus amarus, assembly GCA_030378365.1. Lineage (NCBI taxonomy): Eukaryota > Metazoa > Chordata > Actinopteri > Cypriniformes > Leuciscidae > Hybognathus > Hybognathus amarus. The sequence goes on along the minus strand of JAQIUQ010007295.1, from coordinate 311,543 downwards.
CATATTGCAATAAGGACTTTTTTCTCTGAAGAAAAGTTACAATGCGAGTGTTTGACCTTCTGATGGTTTGTGATTTTTTGTGTGATTTCTCCTCAAGATAAAAGTGCACATCTAGCTTTTTGAAGCTGTTTGAGTGGATGGTTCCTGTTTCATTGGCATCAGTTATTTTTCTTCCCTCCAATTCTATGGAAAAACTGAAGAAATATTCAGGGGATCGTGTGAACCTCCAGAGCCAGAAGCGAGGGGCTTCCCATCTCTGCCCAAGAATCCACTAATATCCTGTGTCCTGAAAATACATTACTGGCACTGAGATGGAGACCAAAAACAGACTGCGTTTAAAGCATGAAATTCAAACAAACAGCTTTGAGAAATGCAGTAGGCAACTAAAAAGATGGTTTCAAAAGCATTGTTTCCGATAGAAAGAACAAAAATAAATGGACTGTTGTTCATTTTTGTCTTTATGGTTTCCATCAACTACAATCACCACATGCACTCAAATCCCCCAGCAAAATCCACTGCACGCCTAATTCTAAACCATGATAGCCACTTAGAAATGCCTCTCTGCTTTCCAAAAGAGCTGCCTGTCTGATTTAAATAAAGCAAAGTAGTTCCAGGCTCCTAAACAAGTCATTTCCATGCTTTTGTTTTCCTTCCAGTTTGGAGGAAAATTAGATCCATGTGCCGTGTAAAAATATAATTAATCTTCTTGGATTTATTGTAATCAATAAAGTTAGAATCGAAGACAACAGGAAGAGTTCATGTTCACTACTGCGGAAGAATAACAGACAAATGAGGAACAGCATATAGGCAGTATAACTTAAAAATAACCATGCGGTCAGATTAACTCATGGAGCAAAGACATAAAGCTGGCAGTTGCAAAGTCATTGGGGTTTGTATCTTAGGGCTTTGTTTGTCAGTGGTTTATTATCTTTTACCATTTAAGCATGTCAGTGTTGTCAGATTATATAATAAATTTGTGAGGATTTATACTGTCAATCATGTGTTTTTGTGTGACTGCAGAAGCGTGTGCGGGCCTGTGTGGCTTGTGACACATCATGTGTAATACTGATTTAAGGCACTAGAGGGCAGTGAGAAGATACTGCTTACAGCCAATGCTAGTCTTTCATACTTATGAAGTCTGATCGTATTAGAGTGTTAAATGAAACCTTAAAAATGTGCATATATTTAACCCTGAACTGTTTATAAATCATAATACAGACAAGAATTACTACATCTCAAATTGTATGACTTGTTAAGCAGAGGTGAGCCATTTCTTTTCAAAGCGATCTGCCCTAATGATAAACTAAGCAACTTGATCTTGCATTGACGGATGAATTTGAATATCATAGGGACTCATTTCTGCTAATTTTATTTGTAGGTCTACTAGAAAGCAGGAATAACGGGGCTCAAGGGCGGCCTCACATGTGAAGCCCCGTTCACACTACACGCGACTTCACGCGACAAAGCGACGCGATACCATTCATTTCAATGGTGAGCGGGCGACTTCGGCGACACGCGCGACAGCGACCGTCTGGCGACTACATGGGGCGTGTCAAGCGACAAGAGACAAGCGACAAAAGTTGAAAAATGTTTAACTTTATGCAAATGAAGAGCGATTTTCGCGAGCGACAACCAATAGGAGTGGAGCGTGATCCTTCTCCTCAGCCCCTGGGCCTTAGTGCACGCTAGTTAAAGATGGATGAGAAATTGATCCTTGCAGTTAGCAATTTCCCAATTTTGTTTGATATGTCTCTGCCCACGTACAGGGACATAAATAAAAAGAACGATGCGTGGAAAGGAGTTTCGGCGATCGTGGGGATTCCAAGTAGGTTCAAATGATTGAATAGTCTGTACAATTAACTATTTTTTTTTGACAGAGACAGTAAACAAAACCTAAGTTAACGTACTATAGTGGCCTTTCTAATATTTTAGTGCTGTTTACACTCTCCATTTACATGTGTATATACTCCATAATGTTATTGAAATCAATGTATACTAGATATAAATAACCTATTACTGTACTGTACAACCTATTACATAAGTACTGTATACTGATGGACACATATTAATTTATACATAGAATATATGTATTCTATGAAATATTCAGTATATCTTGTATCTGTACACAGATATTAATATTCTATTGCAACATATCACAGAATAAAATAGGCCCATACTATGATTACTCATTGCATCTGATCATACTTTGTTATACATCGCTGTCTTTTGGATGTCCCGCTAGCGACTAGCGACCTCATCGCCAGCGATTCGGCGACTTGCAGCGACAAAGTCGCGTGTAGTGTGAACGGGGCTTCACGCGTTGACACTTTTCACACACTCTCATGCCACACATCCATTTCCTCAGGCAGAGAAAAATTGTAAAGCAAAGATGACACAGAGATACAGACATGACAAAGCAGGTTACTTTTGATAAGAAACAAATTCTTAGCCCTCAGATTCTGTCAATTTTACTACGAAATTCAAACAATAAATAGCCTACCGTTTTGGCGCTTGTAATATGACGTGAAGATCGCTGTAGCGGCACGTGAAGCAATCATCTCTTAGGCTACTCTTTACTAGGCTACTACTACCCAGCAAACACAGAACGTTGACGCCACATACCCAACCTTCTAACAACGTTTTAACAACATGGCCAAAAGGTTGCTATAACTAGGCTATGTTGTGTTTGTGAAGGTTGTTACAGCGTTGTTACAATGTTGACATTGAGTTCATTGCTTAAGATTGTGCCTAGGATGTCTAGACAATGACGACTGACGACATATGAAGAGTTCAGATGCAAAAGCCTCTAAGTGCCATTTGAAATTTTCTTCTAAAATGATCATTTTTATCAAGCTTTTATATTTAAGTTCAGCAATTTCACTTAAATGGCAAATGAAGATTACCTATTAATTGTCATTTAAGTGAAATTACTGAACTAAAATATACAAGCTTGATAAAAATGGTCATTTTAGAAGAAAATTTCAAATGGCATTTAGAGGCTTTTGCATCTGAACTCTTCATATGTACTCATCAGCGGCCCTGAAGTGCGAAAATCAGCCTTTTAAATTTCAACTGACCGTTGGGCTCATTGTGTCATCTCATTCTTCATTGAGGCTACGTAATTATTCAAACACAATCTACAACTTCCTATAATGTGACATTTATTTGTTCAGTCTAACTGAAGGGACAGAATAACGTTAGCTGATAACTCATGGAGTTTGCGATCTTGTGTAAACTAGTAGGCTTACAGTAGGCTATATGCTAACATTAGCAATATTTCTTTTAGTATTCAGATAACATTTTATCCTTACCATTAGGAAGAGTTGTGAATATCTTCTGGTCTGGTATGACAAATGACTTTAATGGTGAGTAATTGACATTTCAGCACTCATTGAACAGATACTTGTTGCACGTTAATATTTTTTTCTTCCTTTTTTGTGGAAACGCACAGAAAATATTAATTAATCAACCGCTCGCACACCTGTTTTGTTTTTCCTTTGATTTGTCTGCTGTTTAGTCTCATTTGTTTCTTTGCTCCTCTGGATTTGTTGATGTTTCCTGGACCAATTTCGGTTAAGTTACCGACCTTTATCTTACGCTTTATTGTCTGCCATGTAGCCTAAACAGAACCCGGTTTTGTTCATGAAATGGTTTGATCTGCTTTTGCTTTATATGTATTTTTTATTATACTTAAAATAAATTTGTATATTCGTTTATTTAGTTTACAATTTAATACACGTGTTAAACTTTCACCCTTGCAAACCATTGGATTCCGTCATTGTAGAGTATGGAGAGAACAACCAGTGCTGTATTTCCAGATGTTTCCCTCACAATATTTTAAGTTACTGTCTGCATGATAATACATTTTTAACTAGCAGAATAATAATGCATGACGATCACATAGTCGACTGCTTGTATGTTGTGAGAAATGTGTGTAATCTGTGTTATGTAGCCTACAGTTGTATACATTCTGCTCTTAACTAATTGATCCTTGTAGGATTAATAAAGTTGATAAAAAGTAAAGTAAATAGTCTGACTTTTAGTTACGCCTTTTAAAGGGATACTCCAGTTTTTTTTTTTTTTTGGAAATAGGCTCATTTTACAACTCCCAGAGATAAACAGTTGAGTTTTACCATTTTTGAATCCATTCAGCCAATTTTCTGATATTTAGAAGAATATCAGTAACCAGACAGTTTCTGGTCTCATTGACTTCATAGTAGACTTCCATTGGGCGACACCCAATTTAGGCTTCAAAAACGCCCTTCAGAAACCTATGGTGACGTTACGGACACTACGTCCATATTTTTTACAGTCTATGTTTTTGATGCATACGTTATATATATATATATATATATATATATATATATATATATACATACATACACTCACCGGCCACTTTATTAGGTACCCCATGCTAGTAACGGGTTGGACCCCTTTTGCCTTCAAAACTGCCTCAATTCTTCGTGGCATAGATTCAACAAGGTGCTGGAAGCATTCCTCAGGGAGTTTGGTCCATATTGACATGATGGCATCACACAGTTGCCGCAAGATTTGTCGGTTGCACATCCATGATGCGAATCTCCCGTTCCACCACATCCCAAAGATGCTCTATTGGATAGAGATCTGGTGACTGTGGAGGCCATTTGAGTACAGCGAACTCATTGTCATGTTCAAGAAACCAGTCTGAGATGATTCCAGCTTTATGACATGGCGCATTATCCTGCTGAAAGTAGCCATCAGAAGTTGGGTACATTGTGGTCATTAAGGGATGGACATGGTCAGCAACAATACTCAGGTAGGCTGTGGCGTTGCAACGATGCTCAATTGGTACCAAGGGGCCCAAAGAGTGCCAAGAAAATATTCCCCACACCATGACACCACCACCACCAGCCTGAACAGTAGATACAAGGCAGGATGGATCCATGCTTTCATGTTGTAGATGCCAAATTCTGACCCTACCATCCGAATGTCACAGCAGAAATCGAGGCTCATCAGACCAGGCAACGTTTTTCCAATCTTCTATTGTCCAATTTCGATGAGCTTGTGCAAATTGTAGCCTCAGTTTCCTGTTCTTAGCTGAAAGGAGTGGCACCCGGTGTGGTCTTCTGCTGCTGTAGCCCATCTGCCTCAAAGTTCGACGTACTGTGCGTTCAGAGATGCTCTTCTGCCCACCTTGGTTGTAACGGGTGGTTATTTGAGTCACTGTTGCCCTTCTATCAGCTCGAACCAGTCTGGCCATTCTCCTCTGACCTCTGGCATCAACAAGGCATTTCCGCCACAGAACTGCCGCTCACTGGATGTTTTTTTCTTTTCGGACCATTCTCTGTAAACCCTAGAGATGGTTGTGTGTGAAAATCCCAGTAGATTAGCAGTTTCTGAAATACTCAGACCAGCCCTTCTGGCACCAACAATCATGCCACGTGCAAAGTCACTCAAATCACCTTTCTTCCCCATACTGATGCTCGGTTTGAACTGCAGGAGATTGTCTTGACCATGTCTACATGCCTAAATGCACTGAGTTGCCGCCATGTGATTGGCTGCTTAGAAATTGTTAACGAGCAGTTGGACAGGTGTACCTAATAAAGTGGCCGGTGAGTGTATATATGTATATATATATATATATGTATGTATATATATATATATATATATATATATATATATATATATATATGTATATATATATATATATATATATATATATATATATATATATATATATATATATATGTATATATATATATATATATATATGTATATATATATATATATATATATATATATATATGTATATATATATATATATATATATATATATATATATATATATATATATATATATATATATATATATGTATATATATATATATATATATATATATATATATATATATATATATATATATATATATATATATATATATATATATAAGTATATTTCTAAAGAAACCCAACAATGTATAAAATGCTCCATTACCTTATATCTTAGGTTATGGCCCAGTAGAAGCAGTTTTTGTAAAAAAAAAAAAAGGGCTAACAGATTGTGTCAAAACACAAGACTCTCTGTCGCACAGTAGAGAAATTACCGTATAGACAGGAGGAGAAGCTCATGGGCAATCGGGAGAAAGATGTTGAAAGATACTGTACAGAATAACTTAACAAAATGTATGCCTTATATAAAATCAATCAAAAAGGCCATAGCATGTTAGTTGGCTTGGAGAATGAATTATAGAGAGGAGTATTTTGCTAAATATATGCACTATATTACATATTACATATGTATTATATTTTTACTTATATCATTAAAATATTATAACATTGTTATTATTATAAAAAAACATTGTACCATGTAAACATTATATCATGTTGTTACTAAACTTAATAAAATTCTGTTTAGTCACCAAATGTTTTGACTATGACAATATACACTTATTGTGAGGTTTTTATTTTTATTTTATTTTTTTATATCCCCCAATCCACCCCCCTCCTTTACAGAGAATTATGTAAAGGAGGGGGATGGATGGGGGATATAAAAAAATACAATATAAACTCAAAATTTGGGAGTCCTGGTAGTAACTAGCAACATGCTTTAAAGAAAATTTAATAATCATATAGCTTTTTCAGATCAGCGCCATGACAGGTATGAAAGCGAGGTTGTGTGGAATAAATATACCGTGTTTTCAATTCATCTGTGGTAACGCTTCCTTTTACGGTACAGTACTTACAGGGTACTTACAGTGTACTTGCTTAGAAAGTACTGGCTAATATAAGGTAAGTACATGGAACCGGGGTAGGTTTAGGGGTATGTTCAGGGTTAGTAATAGTTATTACCCAGTAATTGTAGTTACTAAAATAAGTATTTACATGGGTAACTGGACTGTAAAAGGAAGCGTTACCAAAGCTCCTAGGTGTGAAGCCTCTAGATCTCTTATACTGTAATTTTCACAGCTCATGTTGTGTGGAGTTTTATCTACTGTCTACTGACATTTCTTTAAAAGATATTTTGCATTGTTTCACCAGCAGAACAATCTAAAAACACATTGAATATTGGAACAACCCCACTGAAGAGATGTTGGGCCTATGTCTTTCCCTTAAAATATCGCTTTTATTCTCTTAAAAATCAAAGATGGCGCTGCTGTGAATAAGGTCTACAGTTAGCCGAAAACACACACCGCATTCTATCGTCATCATTGTGGCAGCTTTTGCACAGACAAGCATCTAATTTTCAAAATTTCTGTCTTTTCTTTATAAAAATGCTGTTTGATTTTTGGTCAACTAAATACAAACATCCCTAGAAAGGGGGTCTGACAGCTGTATTTCATTAATGTTGCAGGCCAAAAGGCAGAGGCCTGATGAGTACCGGGTCATTACTAGGGCTGTGCTCAAAATATCGATACAGCGATATATCGTCATGAACTCCTGGCGATGCGCGTATCGATACAGCAGCTGCCGTATCGACGTATCGATACTGTTGTGCTTTTGAATGAAGCCAATTCAGGCAGGGCTTGAATTTCGTTGCGGGTATTGCGCATAATTATTATTATTTACATACATTGCAAACATTGATTCCCCTTAAGCTTTTATTTTGTATTATAAAATCAAATCAGTAGTTTGAAAACGTCAGACGCAATTTCAGGAACAGAGTGAGTTCAATGGTGCTGCGTCTGCTCTCTCGTCTCTCAACGGCTGCTCAAGGCAAAGCGTCCAGCGCTGCAGCAGCCGGTGAAACTACACGCTCGCGTTTCAGGAGTCGGGACATGAGGGAATATTCACTTGCTTAATCGGGTCAGGATTGCATCGTGACTAAAGTTTAGCATTTGCGCGTCTTTAAGTCTTACCGGTTAAAATATTCAAATGACTTTAAACTGTTCAGTACTTGCGCGCTCTCTGAGAGTTGGTTTTCGCTGCGTGCATTTAGACTAGAGTCAGCCGCCTCACACACAGCTCGTGTGATTATATCGTTTTAACAGACTAAAACATGCAAAATTATGTTAAATTTCGGTCTTGGTAAGTATCCTCTAAACACAGTTGGTTATTTTGGTTATAAGCATTAGCGTTTTGAGATATTCTGCTGTCACTCTCTCTCTTTACCTTGAGCATGTCAATCAATTGTTGTTTCTGCATAAAAATCTGAAAATGTAATAATTTAAAATGATTTCAACATAGAAGAAATGACTTTGTTTGGTGCACATTTGAACACTTAAGACCAAATTCCTAAATACTAGGTGTTGAGAAAACTATGTTAAATTTAAGTTGTTACCGTTTTTGCTTTTATGGAATGATTTAAGTTGTTTAGTCATTGAGCAGTGTAGACATGCTTCAGTGTCACTATAATTGTCATTTCAGATATTGAGGCAGACTTTAAGGAAGAGCCATTCTCAGCATTTTTATTTAACTAATTTTTTATGACAAAAAATTAAATTGTTTTTCAGTTATCACAACTGTTGTAGCACTGTTACTAAACTCAGCTCAAAATAAATTCCAAATTGATCTGTATCGTGATGCGTATCGTATCGTGGCTTTAGTATCGTGACATTGTTGGTGATACACAGCCCTAGTCATTACATAATTATTAAGAGCATTTAATTAAAGGTGCATTTCACAAGTCTCTGAGTTTTTGCAGAACTATGCCCCCTCTGGCGACAAGTGAAACTGCAACCAGAGGTGTGTACGGACCACACACACACTTGCACAAGCTGTTCATAACCAAAGAAACATCAGCTGCACAAATCTTTTGTTACAGTCATAATGTCTTCAAAGGTAATAAAGTTAGAAATCTGCAAGTCATATGAAAGGAAAGGCATTTGAGTAAATTACACACTTATGTGTGTGGGGAAAACAGGGGTAGTAGAAAACCTCGGTTTCCATCTATCTCCATGTTGAACTGTTTTATGTGCTTACTGTGCTGTATCCACTTATGATTCTATCATTATGGAAACATGTTCATGAACAATATAATTTATTACTTTGTATAGGATCCCGTTTGAGCCCTAAATCAGACCAAAGATCTCTCCATTTGTTGAAAGCCTTCCCGATGTTGACTCTCGACTTATTCCGACGCCTGGCACTAGACAAAAGTTTTATTTTCTTTGTCTTACGTGGAGTTTGAGTTGGCGTTTGGAATGAACTACAAGCACTTGTAATCCATCTTCTACATTTGTCAAAAGTTGACTTAAGTTTTGTCGCTCCAGTTGTCTTCTCTGATACGGAGAATGGCGGCAAATACACAAACCTGACATAGCCAGGTGTGCGTGACGTCACGCTGAGTGTTGCACGATGCACCGATGCTTCAAAAGTATCGTGATACTCGGAAATTAAAAACCTCACGATACCTAAATTTATTAGTATCGATACTTTTAAGAATGAGATACTTTTAGAGGCAATCGCATTGATCAGAGAAGGGCTCATTCAGCCCATCAGGCAATTATTTAAGCATGTTTGGTTTAGAAAATACGTTTTTTAACATGAAATGTTGCGCAATGCACCTTTAAATACGTTTTATATCAAAGGTCTTTATTGTGTAACATACACATGCACATTAAAGTGTTTTTCACTATTTATTTTCTTTTAAATTAGCTTTACAGAAACTCATAACTCACACTATAAAAACTCACATGCTAAAAATGATCTAGTTACACAGTAAGCCTGCTGGTATTGTGTTCATTAAATGAAATCAATTATTTATGATGATTAAAACTGGAGCAGCACACAGTGGTCAGTATAATCAGCCCTCAGGCTGGTAAGTTGGTGTGTATGTGTATGTGTGTATGTGTGTGTGTGTGTGTGTGTGTGTGTATGTGTGTGATGGAAACTTGACACATTAACAGGAAGTTTTTCAGTTGACCTCAGACCCTGAAAAATAAGACCTCAGATCTTAAAATAGCTCGTATGTGACAAATATAGCATTTATGGTACTTATATATCTGCTTGATGAATACTTTATAAATGCTTTATAAAACAATTTAGTGATTCAATTCTCTCTCTCTCTAAAAAAAGAGACCATAATATGGGAATCCTCAGGCCTCATGCAATCAACCTAAACATCTTAAATGAATGAATTTGCCATAAACATTAAATGGCAAATTTTGTATAAAAATCAATAAACATTTCAAATGTTTTCAAATTTTAAATACGTTAATGTTTCCTTTCATTTGGGTACAACATGAGGAAACTGGTGATCTTGAGTAATCATTGTGGCTTTGACACACACTGAGGCACTTGCACAGCTCTGCAAGAAGTGTAAACTCTTGGGCTATACAGGAAGTAGATATGGCGGAACTTGAGAGATGCTGTTTGCGTCACAAGCAAGTTCAGCAGAAGTTGTATGATACAATAGATGAGACAGTCTCTAGGAGCTGGGTCGGAGACAAGCCCGAGAGAAATGGAGGAAGACATTAGAAAGAAGGGGATTCTGTATCTACAACAGCAGCGGTTTGGGAAGGTAAGACAGAACGTCCTTTACTTACCAGGGGCTTTGAGTTGGGGGATTGTTTAGAGGCAAAATCAAAGAACGTGTTCTTTCAGTATGGATGTTTTTGAGAACAGTAATGGTCTGTCTGTACACTCTAAAAATTGCTGGGTTGTTTTAACCCAACTTTGGGTCATTGGGTTCAATTTTTTTATTACATTTTTAACCCAATGTTTGGGTTTGGCCATATTTGACCCAAAGTTGGGTTAAAACAACCCAGCATTTTTAGAGTGTAACTATTGTCATATAGCACAACACAAAAGCTGTACTAAAAAGGCAGGTCTGAATGCAGAGATAGCCGCTCCATTACATAAATTACCACAAAATAATGAAACCAGTGAATATTGTATAAACCCTTTAGTTGGATGCTTGTCTACTTTTAAATTATATCCAAATCAAAAAACTTTCTGTTGCACTACTGGACAGTTACCCGTTCTTTATTTCCTGTAGGCTAACTCCCACAATTTTGTAAGCGGTTGTTTGTAAAATTGCAGAGCCGCTGTTCATATTCCAAACCAGTAGATGAACGAATAAAATAATAATAGTAACAAAACGTTGTTGATATGTGTGCACATTTGGTTACCTACCCAAACATCAAGGCCTCATAGAAAGGAACCAGTAATGTACTCTTGATGTTGAGTAGGGCAATCGAAGCATGTGGCTATTTTCAATTGCTTCAAACCCTGGGGAACATATTGACTAGGTTGGTATTTTCATTAATATCCAGTACTGAAGAATTGTCAAGGACTGATGGAGATTGGAGATCAGACATTCACGTCTTCATAGTAGCGTGTTAGTAGTGTTTAGTGTGCCAGTGATTCTATTTCCAATTCCAAAGTCAATCAAATGAAAATATAAATATGTTATACATTTGTGTTGAGCTTGATGGGCTTGATCTATAAATTTCAATTAGCTGCTTTCACTTGGCCTAATTTGAACCACACGTTTGTCGGCAAATACGCCATATCTTTAGAGCAATTACAATAAGAGAGAAATTCATGAATCATATTAAGCTCACTGGCAGTGTCATGAACAACTTCCTGAACTATGAACATGATCCACTTAAAAAAGTTAATATTCTCATCTAAAACCATTTCACTTCATTTTGATTGATGCCACTGATATGTTAGTTCCGCCATATGGGACTATAGATAATTATGGCCTGCTGGAGTCCATTAAAGTGAGTTAATGTTAGCAATAGGATCAGGGCTGTCTCTTTAGGAAACTATAAGGAGAATGTTGCATCTGTAATAGATTAAGTGTTGTTTGAGGCCATGCATTTCTCTGAAATGGTTGGTAATGTCCGTACAACAGCGATTCTCTGAACCATTCGTCTTATTATGGACATTTCCTGAATGAGGAATCTCAACACTTTAAATGCTTTCAATTGATGCACTTGTGACACAAACATGCATAGGCACTTGAACCAATGTTAAAGCAGTAAAAAATTCTAATCCAATCAGTATTCTACATTGACATGTTTTCATATTTTACATTTGGACTTAGTTTGTTTGTTTTTAAGTTAAACAAATCTTTATTGGTCTTTACCAATGAAGACAATGCTGTCATTATTGTAGGAAGCACTTGGGGTATTTTTGTGTGCCTTTAACCACTTGCAGTTTCACTTCCAAATGTCAAAATCAAGCTAAATTGCAAAAATATTGCTTATAGTTTGGAACGCCGACATAAAAAGAAATCGGTTTATAATGTGGAAGCATGGGATATGGTGTTAAGCCCCGTTCACACTAAACACGACGCAATACCACTCATTATCAATGGTGAGCGGGCAACTTCCTGCGACACACGTGACGGCGACCAGTGGGGCGTGTCCAGCGATGCGACAAGGTTGAGAAAAGTTTAACTTTATGCAAATGAAGGGCGATTTTTGTGAGCGACAACCAATAGGAGTGAAGTCAGTGGAGCGCGTCACTCTTCAGTGCTGAGTCTGACCGAGGCAAGTTGAACGAGAAGCTCATTTTAGCGGTCAGAAACTGTCCTATAATGAATGATATATCTCCGTGTACATACAGTGGTGTTCACCACACTGACTCCGTGACTGAATGGTTTTGGGAACCCAGATAGACCGGTATTTGCATGTTTGCTGCAGTTAAATAGCCGCGATGGCAAAGAGCACTCACTGTTTCTTCGTTCATCTTTAATATTATGCATTTCATGTACCGATTCCATCTATATTTAGACTTTTCCTTCCAAAATATTTGTTTGTAGAGGCAATAAAACGCATTTGTTCTCTAGAGTAACATCCGTGAATGTCACTCACAAACATTTCTAGGCAACCAGAAGTGGGGAACGCACTCCAGGCAGCCACTGGCGACCTGCAGCAACAAAGTCGCATGTAGTGTGAACGGGGCTTTAGCCTGGATGGCAGCCCGAACCCAGCCCACAACATTTTTTGGTCAGGAAGTTTGGTCTGGACTCGATCAATTCGACTTGAGGAGAAATTATGATCAGTCAAAAAATTATCAGGGCCAATCAAATTGCCAGGGCGGGCTTTAAACGATGATGGACAGATGATCTGCAAGGACAATCATCAGGTTATCAAAGAGCACTTAACTGGTTTCCCACAAAGATGACTGCAGCTGGAGAATTGAGATGTATAGATTCCGCTGTCGCGTCTGTTGTAAAATAAATTTACAGCGCATTCATTTTAATAGACGAACATAAAACTGCAATCAAGGCATTTGTCAATTCGGAAAGATATTTTTGCAGTCCTTAGTACATAATTCGGCAAAAGTGTAACTTATTAGCTGGCTCCGATGGTCGCTAAGAAGTTGGGACGCAATGAAAAGCCTGTGGTCGTTGTGGTTTCTCCTTTGGTTGAACTCATGGAGGACCAAGTAAAAGAAGCAACACTCGTTATTTTACTTCTAAAATAAGTAAGTTATATAGTTGAAAACTGTGCTGTGCAAAGTAGTTCACTTACTGCGTTGCTCTGAATGGTTGTAGGTCTACCGTCTATCCAATTGAGTGCAGAGTTTTTTTTTGTTTTTTTTTTCCTGGTTCGGTTAAGACACGCCTCATAATCAAAGCCATATGGAGCAGTTTCAGACTCACATTCTGACTAGAATATGAGTATGACAAAGTCAGGCTAATAGTGCGTCAGTGTGTAAGATGCGTCACCCTAGCTGTGCATTATTTTTGTCAAGAGCTTGCTCATTTAAATTAATCAGCTTCCTCATTTAAATGTGAGACAAGTTGTCATTAGACCATTTTTCTACAAGTCATATTTTTATGGCTCTAGTATGTCTTCTAATGCTGGTTGATAGTAGACATCCTGAAATATAATAAGGTCCATTCGTTTTGTATCTTATTTATTCATGCCTACAGGACAACATAAGTAAAAGTGTCACAGTTTACATCACTTTCCATTCATCTTTCTCTTTCAGAAATGGCGAAAGGTTTGGTCCGTGTTGTACCACGAGAGCTCCTGCTCTATCTCTCGCCTTGAGTTCTTTGAGTGCAAAGATGGAACTGGCAGCACGCTGGAGAAAGCCAACCGCAAACAGGAAAACAAAAAGGTGAACAACAAACCGTGTAGCTTAGATTTTTCCTGTACTGCGTACATAAATAAGATGTGGTGAATCTGAGAGTGATGCAATTCCTTGATGTTTTATGGAACATAAACAATCAAACTCTGTGAGGGGTCATGCACATGCCTTGTGTGTGGGTGGAAATGTACAAACAATTACCATTGAAGAACCATTGCATCTGTTCCCATTTCTGCAATGAAATATGACAAATAAAAAATTCGATGTTTATTTCTGAGAAAAGAAAATGCTCACACATCAAACCGCCTCCCCAATTGCAAATCTGGAGCTTATTTAAATTTTTCTGATGTGTATGAAACCAATTCGCCTTGTCAAGGTTTTTTAAGCAGTTATATTGAGTACATAGGCTGTCCAAAAGCAATCCCACCAATTGTTGGAAAACCTTAAAAAATGTTTTAACCTCAATTCCTGAGTTTCTTCTTGTTTTTTTACAGGTGATAAAAATGACAGACTGCATTCGTGTTTCGGAGGCTGATGTCGAAGGCTGTCCACGGGATTGTGGACCCTTTTTGATTGAGACAACTGAAAAGACATTTGTTTTCGCCGTTGAGACAGCTGAACTGGAGGATTGGATCCAGAAACTGTGTGAAATCGCCTTTCCGGTATTTATAACTGAATTTAAAATATGTGATTGTCTCCTATATTTTTCCTGTCATAGAATATTGGTGTAACAGCTCACTTAACACCTGATTGCAACAGTATGAGCGGTTATTTAAACGTTTCCAGTTTTGTCTTCACTTGTTGAATGGCAGTGTAATCATTGACATTGTATGTCTAACTTCTGCCTTCAGCCAAGGCTAAAGAAATTGTTATTGCTAAAAGCTTGTCAGCTCCTTACACTAAAATATCTGCAGACGCAAGGATTCAAATTACTGTGGCTTGACACTTCTTTGTTTTGTTGCCACATCAGCAAATATAAAAGCCATTCAAAGCTGATCAGAAACTTGCTTGTGATTCACAGTGCTCCTCAAGCTGCTAGTTAATGCTTGTACAAACTGTTTCCCATGACTTTTGTGTTTTTTCTATATTTAAAGAAGGGAAGTTGTTCTCATATCTCACTGTACCACATATTTGTGCTGTGGGTGATGGTTTTAGCTCAAATGAAGGAAGTGCATGCCTTAGTAACAATTACTTAATGGATGCTAAAGGTACATAAGCTCTCATCGGAGAGTTTGCAGAGCCTTGCTCCAGCCATGAGTCAGAGTAAATGCTTCATGTCATTATGTGGCGAGCGGTACGTTTGATGGAAAGAGAAAAAGTGTGAGAAAGACAGGCAGACAAACCAAGGAGAGAGAGCAAAGGAGGAAGAAAGTCGACTATGCCACACTGGTCAACAAGCTAGGGAAGTATCCTAGTGATACACAGGTTCAATGTTTCCCTTACACAGAGACTCTGAGACAAAGTACAAAAATATTCGGTAATACTTTACAATACGGGTGCACAAATAAGCATTAATTCATGCTTAACTAATGCACAGATAATACTGAATTAATGTGTAACTAATGATTATTTAAGCTATTCATTAATGATTATCACATTAGGAACTAATTAAGAGTATGTAAGGTCAATGTATTAGTTCATTCATGAATTGTTATTAATTAAATATGTAATTGTGGATTAATTCCATAATAACTCATTTTTTAACTAATAGTGTCAATTAATATGTTAATTACCAGAATGAGCCAAAGCCTTGTATTTCAACTTCCAGATAATATGACAGGTCCACTAATATGCATTAATACATCATTAATTACTTCATTGTTAGTGCAAATTCATGTGCAAATTACTACAATTACTTCATGACTAGTTAATAATGATGTGCCCCAACAAGTAGTCATAACATATGATACCTTTGCAAATCATTAGCTAATGATTAATTAAAGCAGACAACTGGAAGTTGAAGAGCATAGCTTTGACTAATTGTGGTATATAACACATTAATTTACACTATTAGTTAATAAAATATGTTATTAAGGAATAAATACACAATGACACATTGAATTAATAGCAATTTGTGTATTACTTAATCTATTAATCATATAGACTCTTTATTAGCCGCTGATGCAGTAATCATTAATTAATGGTTTAGTTCTTCATGAGTTATACATTAACTCATGTTTATCTGTGCATTAGTTAAGCATTAATGAATGCATATTAGTGCACCCTTATTGTAAAGTGTTACCAAATATTCTATATTTGGACAAAGATAAAATGCTGGCGTGCTAGTCAGTAAGTCTCAATTATAACCACAACACACAATAAACAACTCACAGGAATTGTGCTAACCAGAAGCAGGACGAGCTAGTGCCAGACGTCGCTAACATCAGCGATGGTACAGGAGCTCACGTGCACAACACTTCACACACACGTCAACCAAGATCAAATCACTATGGGCTGCAGACTACACACTGTGTCTCATCAGGAGCCACCACCAAAATAGAGCAACTAGCGCTCCTGTCAAACAGACACAAAATAACATGCATAACTAAAAGAAAAACACCACGCAATACACTGAAACCTGCACTCATTGGTTTCAGTAGCTATGTTTACATGGACACAATCGGAATGAAATCAATACGATTGATGAATCCGATCAAGGTGTTTACATGAATGATAAATCAAATAATCGGGTTGATTTGCGCGTTTGCCACAAGATTCAAATTGGAATTGATTTTTTTGACATGCGCACACTGCACGAAAATGCCACTGTTCGCACATAACTATTCTCATCTATTGGTTCTTTATTTGTTTTAAACAAAAGACTTAATATTTTTCCGTCTCTAGTCATGATTTGGAGACGATGAGCATGAACCGTTTTGCCGTTTTGATTGTATTTATCACACAGTAAAACCCCGCGCCCAAAAGTCATGTGTGGGTGAGAATCTAAAAACAAGCACTGGTGGGACGTAGTCCTGCTTCACTTCACAGACACTGAGTGAAAGGAGAATTTTTTAATAACGGAACACTCATTTATAGGACACTTTATTCAACAGGAAGAACAGCTTTTTCCGTGCGTCATTCGTCATTACGCTATTTCAACGTCATTGCACATGTGCAGTCCTTTTAGTTTCGGTTTTCAATCCGATCAAGTATTTACATGTTCTCTCGATTCGGAATACAAAAGGAGTAAACCACCCCTTTCAATCCAATTGAAATTCTATTTGGATCGAGCTCAGTCGGATCGAAGCTTAATCGGATTGATTAAGGTGTTTACATGAAGGTTTTTTAGTCCGATTCAGACGTCAGTCCAATTATAAGGGTCCATGTAAACGCAGCTAGTGTTTGTGAATAGATCACTGCAGACCATCCTGACCAGTCCTCACAGGCCCGTTACCATTCACAATCCCACTTTTCTAAGAACACGCAGAGGATAACTCGCAGTGAACAAAAATAACAAAGAAACCAAAACACGCAAAATTCAGAAAAATAACTAATTTACAAATAACAAAATAAAAAGCAAACACAAAAAAAGGAAAATCCCCCCTCCCCCCAAAAAAATAACATCCACCCGACTAACAAAGCGAAATAACTCAAACAAAAGCAAAAGACAAACATCAACAATGCTGAAGCAACTTCACTGAAGCATGTTGATGAAAGGAAACAATAAAACTAAAGCACTAGGAACAAAACAGCAGTGACGAAAAGTTCTAAGCCAGGCAGCACAGTCTTCAAGTGCCCTTAAAACGGCAGATCAGTTCACCTGCAAAAGCCTGAATATGAGCTAAAATATATGTAGTATTCATTCTCTGTTGTACAATTTAATCGCACACACGAAACATGCAGAGATCGCGCCATTCGTCCGATCAGCAAGAGATGAAAAGTTCAAAGATGAGCTGAAATACACAGATAAACACCATAATAATAACTATACACCCATTAATTAAATAAATACAGCTACAACCTACCAGGAAACCAAGCAGCATACACCCACTAAGCGGAATTTGTACACAGTGGCGGCGTTTTCACAAAAACCTAGAGTATGGCATCTGGCATAAGGTTACATAGAACAACGACATTACCGAACGATAACCTCACATTAACAAAATGCACTGTTAACTTGTAACGCGTTGTGTCAGGAGGGAAAAAAATAAGGATAGCTCACAGCTTATTAGGCCAGACAGAAACAGCATTCTCTGAAATGGAAAATTCAATCCATTCATGAATTTTGTAAAGCTGCGCACACCCACAAAAAAAAAAAAAAAACGTTGAAATAATAATGAAAATACGTTGTTTTTTTTCCTGATCCATCATCCAATCAGAGAAGTCGGTGTTTAGACCAAGCGGCGCTCATTGTTATTAATCACTTCATTATCACGTGTTTTGCTTTCGGATTTATTACCAAATTAATATTATAATTTTGTTTTAGCAACTTTATTGCTCTAAAGTATAGCAAGAGTATGAAAAGTCACAAAAGTCTCATGTCGGACTCGTTTATATGAAAGGAATTTCATAATTAAATAAATAAGCCCAGATTTCACAGTGGGAAACCATGTTTAAATTATCCAGCATCATTTAATGTAAACTGATGTTTATACTATAGGCCGAACACAGTCTATCAATAAATGCATGCATGCTTTCATCATAGACAGTAAAAGGTTTTCATCTGTATTTGTGCTAAAGCTGCGGAGAAGCCGGTTGGGAGGAGCCGGTTTCATACGACTTTTAAAGGTGATGACTGACTGAGCGATCATGAAACGCACATTTTTGGGGGGGCTGGGGTGGAAATTTAGGGGGTTTAAAAAGCCCTCCTAAAATCTTTAACGAGCATCATCATCAGCTTATGTTTTATCTGAACTCTGACTGCTAGGGTATGGCAATGGCCACTGCTAGGGTATTCGGCAAATAGCGCGTGTTGACAATGTGTGCAAACCCTCAGCACAGACCGTGTGCTTTTCCGCGAACAGCCCAGCAAGTGTAACACTAATTTAAAGTCCGTTAGGCTCGAGCATAACAACAACCAGTCGCCGCACTCACCTCCAGAGCACCAGACAGACGCTAGAATAATGACGCTAGAAGGCGGTCGCACATTAACGCAATCTCCGGTGTCAACACCGCCACCTTAATATACCCCTTGGAATGAGACGCTGATTACCTGCGTGCATCTAGGGTGAAGTCAACATCTATAGAGAGGGCGTCACCAAACAGCGGCACTTCACTACAATCACATGAACTAAGTAAGTTTGGAGCAAAGGGGCCTGTGCTCAGACTCAAATGTTGCGACTAGACTTGTAGTCAAGACCGCCCCGAGACCAAGACACTACCAAGACCAGAGGGTATCGAGACCAAGACCAGAGGGTATCGAGACCAAGACCAGAGGGTATCGAGACCAAGACCAGAGGGTATCGAGACCAAGACCAGAGGGTATCGAGACCAAGACCAGAGGGTATCGAGACCAAGACCAGAGGGTATCGAGACCAAGACAAGACCAAGACCGACCAAGTCGAGACCAAGACCGGAGGTGAAAAAAATAGACTAGTGTTTTTTAAGCTTTTAAGATTACTTTTGCAATCAATTAGTTTTGCATTGCCTGCCTATCTGTGCCGATTTTGAAGTCTCCAAATGAATCCATTCTGCAACTTTTAAATACATAATTAGATTTTTAAAAACAAAATTATAAGCTTAAGTGCAGGATCTGAAAGGTGGTCATTTTGTCGCTATGGTTACACACATACACACACACACACACACACACAGTTGGCGGTGTGCTCAAAGTCATCTGTCAGTTGTGCAGTTACCCAAAATCTCCTGAATGAAGTTAAAACCAACGCATTCTCATCCTTTATCGTCATATAGAACGCTATATGAAAAAACGGCGCTATACTACGCACATGGCATCCGTTATCGTTAATATAACGATAGGTAGGGTATAACGATAGGTAGGGTAGTCTCATATTACACTAAAGAATTTAGTGGATTTATTACGCCTTGGGTTCGCGTGTTATATTAACGATAAAGGGTGCCATGTGCGTAGTATAAGCGCCGTTTTTTCATATAGCGTTCTATATGACGATAAAGGATGAGAACGGGCTCGTTAAAACCCATCATGTCACTGATGTGTTTAACTAAATATTAAAACATCAAAAACTGTACATGATATGTGTTTTTTAAAATCAAGTGATCAAAGTGCTCATTGCCGCTGCGATTAGTGGCGTGGATACAGTGTTTTTCTTCACTCAGACGCGCGCTTCAATCCTTTGCTGTCGGATATTGTACTATTATATTACTAAATCCCCCAACCACTATGTCGGTCTGAGACAGCAAGACCTAGACTTGACCGAGAGGTCCGAGACCAAGAGAAGACGAAGGCCAAAGACTGCCAAGGCTGTGACAAGACCGCGACCACGTAAAAGTGGTCTCGAGACCAATAGCCTCTGCTTTGAGCAGTTGTTATATATTGAAAATAAACTGATGGGGATGTTGAGATTATGTATGATGTCTCAGTTTCTTCCAGCTTTTTAGCTTTACCTGCTGAAAAAAGGCTGCTGTCTTTCAGAATTAGAATCTGAAGAGGGGCTACAGAAAGCCAACAGTAGAATCTGTGTTGTGCCTAGAATGAGGAACGCTGTGTGGAACAGAATGACTTGATGTAATCCATTTGGGGAAATGAATACGGCTTTATGCTGTGAAGGTTTCTGTTGTGCCACATAATATGATCACTTTGGCACAGTTTTGGAGAGTGTTTTTTGGCTCACAATGTGGTTCCTCAACAAAGGCCATTTGTCCAAACCTCATGTGGTAAAAGTACATTTCAGAAAATGCAAACATAAAGTGTAAAGAGAATTTCCATAGCACAAACCACTGATATGACACTTGCAGAAAGAGTGTGAACAGTGTGAAAAAAGGATCAAGATTGCATACTTGACAATAAAGTTGTAACATGCAATTTAGTTGTTTACATACGTTGTGCTTCAGTACCGCTGTCTGATGGTTTTAGGTATTTCTGTGATCACAATATCAGAGCTGATCAGTATTATTTTAATATAGCTAATATACTATTACATTTTTTATTGATACTGTGAAGTAGTTTTTGTAAACATATTTTCACTTTTGTTTATATATTAATTTTAGTTAAATATTTTTGCAATTTGTTTAAAGCCACATATCAGGCTGTCTCTATGAGTGTTTTAAAGGTAGTATGATTTCACTTCTCTAACTTAAGTTAGTGTGTAATCTTGCTGTTTGAGCATAAACAACATTATCAAAGTTCAAAACAAAGGAACATATTTGCTTTTAAAGTAAAGGACTACAACAAACTGCTGGCAGGGACTACACGACATTCCTCCTGGTTTAGTGACATCACCAACCCTAAAATGTACATAAACCCACCCCCGGGAACACGCAGTCCATGTTGAGAAGAGGAAGAGTGGTTGTATAAGAGTGCATTTGTGAGTCAGCTCAAACTTTAGCAACTATCTTTTCACATGCAATAGAAAGTCACTCTGTGTGCATCTCACAACAGTTTCTATATGAGTGATTTATAGATTACATGACATAATATCCTAATTGAAGATAGTTAACTCCACATCATCAACATAAATTCATCAACTAACCATTCAGAGTTGTCCTGTTGTATCCTACATGTTGTCACTTCTTCCTGAGTCTCTCCATCTTTTACATGATTTTAACATTAAAGGGAGAACAGTTTCTGTCATTTTAGTGTGTGGCGCTGCTAACACAAACACACGAGCTCTTGAAACCCCGCCCTCTGCAGCAGCTCATTTGCATTTAAAGGGCCAAACAAAAATATCTGTTGGTTATTTTGTGCTAAAACTTCACAGACACACTCTGGGGACATCAGAGATTTATTTTACATCTTGTGAAAATGGCATTTTACCCCCTATTTTCCCCATGCTTTTCTCTCCAGCGGAGCAAGTTGATATATTAAACTTTTGCCTTATCCGGTCGTCAAAAACTCTGTACACATTTTCCATTTTAAGAATGACTTAAGTTACGTTCTTAACTCCGAGTCATCCGGGTCGTGGCCAAAGACAAATCGAAAGACCGCTGTTCGCCAGCTGCGTCTTGTTTGTTTTTAAGTAGCAGGGAAATCACCTATGGAAATCACGCGCAGAACCGTCACAACTCTGCCGTCATTGTGTTAAGCCCGCCCACCAACTCTATACACGATGTGATTGGCCAGACCAGAGTTTGGATTTTCCACTTCGAAAGTCAACATAGAGTTGCTAGACCACACTTTGGGTGCATCTAGATTTCTAGGCTAATATACCATGCCTTTAACAAAAATGTATTCAATAGATTTATTTTTAGTTAATGATAACACTGGAGTAGATCTGTCATTCTACACCAAAATGCTAGACAAATATACATACTGTATATGCAAAATATATTTGTCTGAACAATCAAGTAAAATCAACATAGTAGCCGATTCTTCTTTTCTGTGTTTATGGACATAACACAGAAAAATCCAGGTACAAATGATGCATGACTTAGCCAGATTTAGGCCTCCGTTCAATTAGGACATTTAAGTATAGCTTTTATAAACATGCCTTAAAAAAAAAAACAAAAAACATTACTGGTGTGCATCTTGAGACACAACAACGGCTGTGACAAATATTAAGATTTGTCATTGCAAGTTTCTTTCAATTAAAACAAAGTCTGGGACTGAGACTTAAGCCTTGTCTGTGAAACGGGGAAAATTTCCCACCAGATCCGATGAGACCAATCAAACTATAAATCATTGCTATATTCTTTATAATTTGTTTGTGATGCCTGTTATAAACTGCTGTATATTTGGATTCGTTGTAGATGAGCTGGACAGAGAGAGGAGCAGTAAGAGGAAACAGTTTACATGGTGAATTTGATGATGTAACAATGGCGGACAACACCCTCTACTGCAGCAGAGAAACTGGTAAGAAAGTGAACAGTATGTACAAAAACACAACAGTTGTTAATTTGAATTATTTTGTTTACTAATTGTATGAACGCACACACTACTAAAGTCACCAACGGAGTTACATGTGGCACTGCTCTGATGGACTGCTCTTAAAAAGGTCACACTGCTAGCTCATCTGCTAGTTTCTGTGAAAAAGACGATGAGCAAGTCAATCTCAAGGCAGGAACAGAGGTCATTTCAAACCAATTATAGGTGCACCTTTTATACACATCGAACATGATTATGAGATTGACTTGTTCTCTAGTCTGACATCTCTAGTTTATTTTGTACTGTGAACATCATGAAACCAAGAGCTAACTTCTTCATTCCTCTATTACGTAGTGGAAAGTTGTGGCTAATCTTTGTTCACTTGTGGTGGAAAGAAAGTCCGCCTTGTTTTGCAGATTGACCACTTATCTTTGTAAATGTGCAATATCCTGCTGTTCTCAACGATAGTTCAATACCCCATTTGACTACCTTTACATCCGTTTTTTATTTGTATTCCTTCATTAATGATGGGTAAGTGCTGTTTTTTATAGTTAGTTTAGTCTTCTGTGTCATTTAGTCATTGGCTCTTTTGAAGTTACACAAAACAGCACTTTTCCTCGTGTCTCATTGTGACTATGCATATTTTCTCATTAATATTTTCTCATTATTATGTCAAAGCTGTGTCTGATTCAGAATCAGCTGATGTCCTCAACCAAATTGTAATCCTTATTTTAAAATTGTGCAATATTTGAGGATGTAACCATGTACAGTAAACACACAAATGTCATTGTCTACATTGGAATTCACAGATTCAAACATCTAATTTAAACTAGTTTATGTTTATATAAACTACTTTTTTAAAAGTTTACGGTTGTTAAGAGTTTTTTAATGTTTTTGAAAGAAGTATTTTATGTACTAAGGCTTCTTGATCCAAAAATACAGAAAAAAACAGCAATATTGTGAAATAATATAACAATTTAAAATAAAATTGTTATTTTAAATAAGTCTTTTTTATTTTTTTTTTTTATACAATTTAAATATTATTTATATATATATATATATATATATATATATATATATATATATATATATATATATATATATATATATATATATTAAAATGTAACTTAATCCTGTGATGGCAAAGCTGAATTTTTAGCATTATTACTCCGGTCTTCAGTGTCACATGATCCTTCAGAAATCATTCTAATATTTTGATTTGATTTTCAAGAAACATTTCTTATTATTACCAATGTTGAAAACGGTAGCTGCCTAATTTTGTGGTATCACTTTAGATTACAGCCTGGAAAGTACTGCAAAATTAAGACAAATTTACAGCGTGACTTTTGGTAATTATAGTGTATCCATAAAGTACTGACAATCCATAAACCCTTTAGAACCAAGGGTTACTTATTCTACAACAATCTTACATTTGGGAGCAATTAAGTGAGTACATACACAGCATCTGCCTACCATGTTTTTAAATAATAGTGTACCAATACATGTTGTATAGGCTGTAGTGTAGATGTTTTAGTTTGGGCTTACATGTTTCAAGGCAAGTAAATAAAACTATTGCAAACAATCTTTTTGGTTGGACTTTATTTCGATGGTCACTTTAGACATTCTACTAACTATAAGCAGTGTTGGGGAAGCTACTCTGAAACTGTAGTTTGACAAGCTACAAGCTACTCGTAAGTTAAAGTAGTTTAACTACAGTCAAGCTACCCGTTTAGAAAAGTAGTTAGCTACATTACAAGTTACTATCAAAAAGTAGCTAGCTACATTGAAACTACTTTTGCTTTTTGAACAATGTATATCATAAATAACTGAATAAGTGTCTGAGGAATGTTTTAAGTAAAATATTTAGTGTTTAAAACAAGGCAATGCTATTACAATTTCAAAGAGTATTGTTTTATTACACACAACACTAAAATATCTCTGACTGTTTTTTCAAAAGTGCAACAAATAGCCTACACCATTGCAAGAACGAAATATACATCCAACGTAAATTGCATGTAGAACATTTTCTCAAAAATACTGATTGAACTTGGACAAATAAGGCCATGGGAATTAACATTAGTTGTTTCTTCATTCTCCAAATCTGCCAACACGTCTTGCTATATAATCATAATATGGGTGTGTCAACCCACTTCAGTACAGTCAGTGAACCGTTAGCCGCAAGATGCGTGATTAAACAACAGGTGGCGGTAATGGCAAAAAATTAGTTTGTAATCTAAAAAGATGAAGAATATCCTTGCATCGCGCTGATTCGCGCAGGCTTGACAACGTAGCAATGTAGCTTTTGCTCGCGCTACACCGTTACTTGCTGCAAAAAGTAGTTAGCTACTGGAAAAGCTACACTGTTTAAAAAGCAACTGAGCTACTGCCAAGCTACTGAAAAATTTTGTTAAGTTAGTAGCTACGCTACTTGTAGTTGACTACTCCCCAACACTGACTATAAGTTACTTTTCAACTATATGTCAACTAAGTGTCATTAGAGTATTAGTAGGCTGTAGTAGACTGTCAGTAGACTGTTAGTTTAGGGTTAGGTGTTAGGGTTCAGGTTAGGAGAACAAGTTGACTTGTAGTTGCTAAGTTACTTACAGTCAGTTGAATGTCTGTTGGGGGACCAACAAAATAAAGTGTTAGCAGATATTAAGCTGACAGTCTACTAATACTCTAATGTTGACATGTAGCGGCAAAGTTACATATAGTTAGTTGATTGTCTAAAGTGGACTATCAAAATAAAGTGTTACCATTTTTTTTTCAAATACTTGGGAAATATGCTCTTGTGCCATCTTAGCGTAAGCGTGACAAGCATCACTTTGACTTACCTTGTAACTACATGGAACAAGACGGTAACAAGCACCATCATTATAGCCATGTTTCCATTGACACATTTTTATCCGAATTAAGTGATATTGAATGAAAAATACCTTATGGAAACAGTAAAATTCGATGAATTTTCATGAACATCGACTAAAATGAAATACGTTCGGTCTCATCGGATTTTCTCTTGATCGATATAAGGCTAATGCGATAAAAGCTGATGGAAACGTTATTTGCCGAATAAATAATGACTTGCGATTAAGTTTTAGGCCCTTTTATGGTTGCAACACGTCAGAAGACGAGTTCATTTCAGGCCAGTCTGTTTGCGCACACATGGCGGATGTCAACAAAGACAGATGTAAGTGGACAAAGTAAAAAAATGCTTCAACCAAAGGGTTTCCGTGAAGTGTCTCAGAACCAGGATCTCCCAGAACTGATGGAGCGCTGTCGTTCCCACTCCACAGTCACCTCTGCTGTCGTCGGGCATTTACGTGCATCGGCATCATCATAGCAATGTTTATAGCGTCGTTGTTTTCTTAGGTTAATTTTGCTTGTTTTTACGTGGCTTGGTTGAGTTCTAATGTAGAATGTGGTCTGTTATTTCTGGTTAACAGACTGTGGCGCTGCTAAAACACACCGTTGCCATGGATGCAGTTCAGAGACAGAACAGACTATTTTCTTTAGCGGAAGCAATACTCGTTTTTAAATCAATAAACTCGTTTTTAAGTCAATATTTTGTGTCAAATTATTGATTTATTTATTTATTTGTTTGATTTATATGTAATAAGCAGAATAATGTATAGCGAGGCGGTTGTTATAGCGAATACAACCCCGGCTAACAACCGCCTCGCATATACATTATCCCATTCATATGATCGCTATCAGCTGGCACATAAGCATTATTAGGCTACAACTTGTGAAATATTGATCATTTGTAGGTAGATGGCAATCCGTTTTGTCTAACAAAACTTTGTTCGCAAAAGTTTGCTTGAATGTTGTTCGATTCAGTGCGAAAATTAATGGAAACACCTTAAAATGTCTCAAATCATATACCAATTTGATCGCAAATTCAAATTTACATTGAAACTACTTTTGCTTTTTGAACAACGTATATCATAAATAACTGAATAAGTGTCTGAGGAATGTTTTAAGTAAAATATTTAGTGTTTAAAACAAGGCAATGCTATTACAATTTCAAAGAGTATTGTTTTATTACACACAACAC
Organism: Hybognathus amarus; assembly: GCA_030378365.1. Lineage (NCBI taxonomy): Eukaryota > Metazoa > Chordata > Actinopteri > Cypriniformes > Leuciscidae > Hybognathus > Hybognathus amarus. The sequence goes on along the minus strand of JAQIUQ010007295.1, from coordinate 284,577 downwards.
TAAAATATCTCTGACTGTTTTTCAAAAGTGCAACAAATAGCCTACACCATTGCAAGAACGAAATATACATCCAACGTAAATTGCATGTAGAACATTTTCTCAAAAATACTGATTGAACTTGGACAAATAAGGCCATGGGAATTAACATTAGTTGTTTCTTCATTCTTCCAAATCTGCCAACACGTCTTGCTATATAATCATAATATGGGTGTGTCAACCCACTTCAGTACAGTCAGTGAACCGTTAGCCGCAAGATGCGTGATTAAACAACAGGTGGCGGTAATGGCAAAAAATTAGTTTGTAATCTAAAAAGATGAAGAATATCCTTGCATCGCGCTGATTCGCGCAGGCTTAACAACGTAGCAATGTAGCTTTTGCTCGCGCTACACCGCTACTTGCTGCAAAAAGTAGTTAGCTACTGGAAAAGCTACACTGTTTAAAAAGCAACTGAGCTACTGCCAAGCTACTGAAAAATTTTGTTAAGTTAGTAGCTACGCTACTTGTAGTTGACTACTCCCCAACACTGACTATAAGTTACTTTTCAACTATATGTCAACTAAGTGTCATTAGAGTATTAGTAGGCTGTAGTAGACTGTCAGTAGACTGTTAGTTTAGGGTTAGGTGTTAGGGTTCAGGTTAGGAGAACAAGTTGACTTGTAGTTGCTAAGTTACTTACAGTCAGTTGAATGTCTGTTGGGGGACCAACAAAATAAAGTGTTAGCAGATATTAAGCTGACAGTCTACTAATACTCTAATGTTGACATGTAGCGGCAAAGTTACATATAGTTAGTTGATTGTCTAAAGTGGACTATCAAAATAAAGTGTTACCATTTTTTTTTCAAATACTTGGGAAATATGCTCTTGTGCCATCTTAGCGTAAGCGTGACAAGCATCACTTTGACTTACCTTGTAACTACATGGAACAAGACGGTAACAAGCACCATCATTATAGCCATGTTTCCATTGACACATTTTTATCCGAATTAAGTGATATTGAATGAAAAATACCTTATGGAAACAGTAAAATTCGATGAATTTTCATGAACATCGACTAAAATGAAATACGTTCGGTCTCATCGGATTTTCTCTTGATCGATATAAGGCTAATGCGATAAAAGCTGATGGAAACGTTATTTGCCGAATAAATAATGACTTGCGATTAAGTTTTAGGCCCTTTTATGGTTGCAACACGTCAGAAGAAGAGTTCATTTCAGGCCAGTCTGTTTGCGCACACATGGCGGATGTCAACAAAGACAGATGTAAGTGGACAAAGTAAAAAAATGCTTCAACCAAAGGGTTTCCGTGAAGTGTCTCAGAACCAGGATCTCCCAGAACTGATGGAGCGCTGTCGTTCCCACTCCACAGTCACCTCTGCTGTCGTCGGGCATTTACGTGCATCGGCATCATCATAGCAATGTTTATAGCGTCGTTGTTTTCTTAGGTTAATTTTGCTTGTTTTTACGTGGCTTGGTTGAGTTCTAATGTATAATGTGGTCTGTTATTTCTGGTTAACAGACTGTGGCGCTGCTAAACACACCGTTGCCATGGATGCAGTTCAGAGACAGAACAGACTATTTTCTTTAGCGGAAGCAATACTCGTTTTTAAATCAATAAACTCGTTTTTAAGTCAATATTTTGTGTCAAATTATTGATTTATTTATTTATTTGTTTGATTTATATGTAATAAGCAGAATAATGTATAGCGAGGCGGTTGTTATAGCGAATACAACCCCGGCTAACAACCGCCTCGCATATACATTATCCCATTCATATGATCGCTATCAGCTGGCACATAAGCATTATTAGGCTACAACTTGTGAAATATTGATCATTTGTAGGTAGATGGCAATCCGTTTTGTCTTACAAAACTTTGTTCGCAAAAGTTTGCTTGAATGTTGTTCGATTCAGTGCGAAAATTAATGGAAACACCTTAAAATGTCTCAAATCATATACCAATTTGATCGCAAAACAGCATGTGACGTCATTACGTACAGGTTTTTATTCGCTTTAAAGCCGTTGGATGGAAACACACTTTCACCAGCTTTATTCGCATGAGTTTTTTTAACCGAACGATGTATGTTTTAGCTAAATTGCTCCAAAATACTTACAGTATAAATAATTTGTAAATTATCCTGGTTGTTACCCCTTTATTAGCAAAACTTAACAGATTGTTAGTAACATGCAAGTACTTTATAGGTACACTATTACAGAAAGTTACTGTACAAACATTTTAATTATATAGTACTTTTACGGGCTGTAATCTACCATTTTGTTAAATGTATTTATGCCCCAGCTTAGCATGAGCCGGAACTTAATGGAGGCTGAACTCTCCATTAAACATCTCTGCATTTTCGTCTGTCGTGCTACTTGTTTCTTCTTCCATCTGTTCAATTAAATTGAGTACATTGAAAAAGAGGCCAACAGACGAATGCATAAAAACAAAATAACTAAAACACATCCCCAAAGACAGAAAAGACAGATAAAAGTCCTCAATGGACATGTTTCATATTGTGTCTCTCAGTCAAGAGGGGAAGTGGAAGTGCAAAAACACATCACTGATGCAGTGCAGGTGACAGGCAATCTGACCCAGCCAGTCGAATTTCATCGGCATTTAAATACAACCCTGACTGTTTAAGCAAGGGTGATGATGTTACTATGTCGCCACATTCAGAAATAGCACTTACATTATCTCATTACACTAATTGAATTATTTTTTTGTCTGTTAAAATCATTCCATAGCCTATGTCTGCCTGAGCTTCAGCATTTTGTTGCTTTTTCCTCTTTAGGAATATATCACGCTTGGGGAGTTTCAGATTCAAATTGGTTATTAAATCCATCTGTTCCATTTTAAGTATCAGAAGGCCTTTTTCTGTCAAGCGACAGCAGGGTACACAAGGAATTGATGATTGATGAATGAGATGATCAGAAGGGAACTAGTTCACACATGTTTGTCAGGACACATTTGATCTATTAATGAATCAATTAAAATAAATAATAAGACTGAAAAAACTGTAAACCACATCAAATAGTAGCAGATCTCATAGTGTCTGAAACCACATGCTAGAGTCAGAGAACAGTAATTGGAGCTCAGAAAAGAACTTGGATTACACTTTGACTATGCTAATTTATTTCTGATCTCAGATTCAACACATTGACACATTCATTTACACTATTAGTTACAACTAGATGTTTATAGGGAATTCATCCACAGTGGCGTATTTAACAACAGGAATTCATATTTGACTTAAACTCTTAATCATATTTATTAGTTGCTGAAGCAGTAATCCATCCCGATCACACTAAATGCGTCTTTATAGCACGCATGTGTATTGTCGTGTAATATATGTGCTAAAGTGAGTATTTACGTGCATATGATACTCATTGGTTGGTTAGGTTAGGTTTAGGTGTGGGGTTAGGTGCGTGTGTATTATATGCTTGGGTAGAATAAGTGGTGTGGGGTGTATGTGTATTATACGCAAATGAACTGCATATCAATTGCATGCGAAAAACTGCGTCTCATATGCACGTAAAAACTCATTTTCGCGTATAAATTACACGACAAAACACGATGCGTGTTCAGAGACGCATTTACGTGAGAACAGGCTGAGTAATCATTTGGGTTTAGTTCATCATACAATAACTCAAGATTATCTGTGCATTAGTTAAGCGTGAATTAAGGCATATTAGTGCACCATTGAAAAGTGTTCACCCCATCACCCCTGTTTTACGGAACTGTTTTAAACATTCTCATATGTCTATTTATTTTCAAAATAGGCCTACTATTTATTCATTTATTGTTATATTTTATTTATTAACATTTTTACATTTAACGTGAATAATGAATCATTAAAGGGTTAGTTCATAAACACCTCTATGTGTTTATTTGTTCTGCTGAAAACAAAGGAATAAATTTGGAAGAATGTTTTAATCAAACAGATCTCAATCCCCATTGACTACCATAGTAGGAAAAAATACATACAATGGTAGTCAATGGGGATTGAGATCTGTTTGATTAAAACATTCTTCCAAATATCTTCCTTTGTGTTCAGCAGAACAAATACACACACAGAGGTTTGGAACAACTTGAGGGTGAGTAAATACTGACAGAATTTTCATTTTTGGGTGAACTAACCCTTTAAAATAATTTTATTTAACATAAAACAAGAATTGCACAACAATTTTAAATGTCTACTTATTTGTCCATTTTAAGTTGATTTATTAATTGAAATTTTTACACAAAGTTTTGTCCACTTAATACACTATCATAAAAACAAGTGAGCAAAATGGCAAGACTTGGAGAATAATGGATAGGGTTTACTGGCCCAAAAAGGGAAACAACGCTCCATGAAAAATAGTGTTCAGAGTCGCACAATATACTATTCAGAATGGGTTCCTGTGGCAGGTTAAAATCTATTGCTTGACTAGTGACCTTCTACCAAGGATGCCACAGGAAATCCTTCATCTCAGCTGATAAAGTTCTCGGTTTATGCACTTTACATTGAAAGTGCTCTCAGACATTTAGACCCCACTTTAAATACTTGCATGAAAGGTGTGTTCTGTGTTGTTGAATAGAATGTACATTTATGATTTTACAACTTCCTGAACATAACTCACACCTGGAGTGAGAATGAGATAAAGTGTATGAGAATGTTATGCAAATGAGGTCATGTGGAAAGTGAGGTGGAAATAGAGGGGTTCAACCACGAAACAGTTGCTGTAAATTTGGTGCAATGCCAAGTGTAGAGCAATAGAAAGAGAGAACCTTGCATATGAATCTTACCACTTGTTGCTCATGACAACAGGATGTAAATGTGGAAATGCGTCTCGCTACATTTTTACACTAGTCTGTGTATACTGTGGCTTTTTTTTGTTCTTTTGCAGGAAGTGTAATTTTTTCATTTGTTGAGAGGTGTGGAATGTTCACTTCTGTTCTGACAGCTGCATACAGAAGCTAGCATTGTCTTTGCAAAGGCAGACTTCCTCTCAATTAAGTTGACTGTGGTTGGAGTAGCCACAAATTTTCAAACGGAAAAAGATACCTCCAAACCACATCACACTCTTTGTCTTTCTCTCCTTCTTCCCCACTCTAGTATATTTATCGACAGAGTTATTCAGTTTTAGTCCTTTTTAACTATGGCATAAAGTAATACTTGTAGATGTATCTCATCTACATCTGCATCTGTATCCCAGCTGGAGTTCCCTCCTGTTGTTACCTCTCTAGTCTATATTGTCCTATCCAATAAAAGCCAAAAAATTGTAGTATTTTAAAGTTACTTAAAATCAGGGCACAAAAAATATTAACATGTTATGGTGAATTGTGACAAATGTCCTGGGACATACAGTTACACTAATACAAGGTGGTTGTTAAAGTTAGTGCTACATGATGTACAACACAGATAGAAGCTGAACGTTAATGTTTTCTAATGTATGTCTAACGTTAGACTAACGTTACGTTAGAGATCTAAAAGATAACGTTCAAATACGTTGTTGACTTAACTTAGAACAGATGTAGACATCCTTGTTTAATTTATCTGCGTTTAGTTGATGTGATGTGGTCTAGCTACCCCATAACTTTATCCAGAGCAGACACTTATCTCAGTTGAGATATGGCTTGGGAAAGGGTAAAAAAAAACACACTGTCGCCCAGCCTCTCAGGAACCTAGTATCAGAGTTGCATGTACCCCATGCACACCGTTTAACCATTTTACACTTAAAATAACAAGAAAAACTAAATGAAAACTGACTAACTCCAATGCATTTCAATGGAAGTGGAAGCAGAGAATGTCAGAGTGTATTGAGGTAAGCTGCGCACTGTGATTGGCTCTTCGCGTTTGAGGGCTTGGCTTAGCCATAGGTCAATTGCGTGGATTGTTTGTATATGCACAGAAGGAAGTAGTTTTATTTATATTGCGCCTTTCCAGAAGCTCAAGGTCGCTTTACATTGTACATACAATACATTTAGACACCTACATACATATTACAGTCACATAGGATATATTTAATCACATTATCCAGAACGGATGTTAAAAATATATGTTTTTAACTGGGTCTTGAAAGTAGCCACAGATGAGGTATTCTGTAGTGTAAGAGGTAGCGAATTCACATAGTTGAGAAGCATTAGTACTGAAAGACCTTCCACCTACAGTGGACAACCAGAAACAAGGGATAAACAGTAAACGAAGATCAGATGATCTGAGAGACTGTGTAGGATGGTAAGTGTGGAGTAGGTCAGACAAATACTGTACATAAAGACCATTTACTGCTTTGAACGTTAGAAGCAATACCTTAATGTGGATACGTGATGCCACAGGTAGCCAGTGAAGTTAGTGAAGCAGAGGAGTAATGTGAGCTGAGTGCCTAGTAGAGGTGAGAACTCTCTCTGCGGAGTTTTAACATACTGTAATCTTGCAATTCGTTTTTTGGGAAGACCAAGAAAAAGGCATTGCAATAGAAAAAGTTTGTGCAGTGGAACCGCACTCTTGCCCTCAAGGCAAGAGTCTCAGGCAAGTCAGCAGACAATGATTTCTTTTGGACAATGAAGTTGGCCAGACCTCATTTCGGCTGGAGGGACAGTCCTGATTGCACACTTCGCTAGTAGGGTGGTGACCTTCGCGCTCATGACGGGCTTTGCCACCGACCATAATGAAGCGGACACCCCTGAAAAGGGGAGGAGACCGCGCAAACTGAATCATATAGCCGAGTCTGATGGTCGGGCGATCCAGCGGGACTGGTTGGGAAGCTCTAGCCAGGCTCCCAATAACTGTAGCAGCTGGGTCATGCAAACCACAGAGCGTCCTCTGTGGTACAGCGAGGTGGAATGACCGGCCCAGACTTGGTGAGACGTTGGGAGGGTGCGGTCATTAGCCACGTGCCGACTGAGGAGGCCAGGGAAGGACCAGCGTTCCACGGGGGCCTGCTCTGCCAAGGGTCTGGCTACAGAGGGGGACAAGAGTGGTGAGGCCCATGGGCAGTGCACACTATCACCCGAGAACTCTGTGACAGAGGGGGATGAGAGTGGCGATGCCCCGCGGCTCTATAGGACTTCGCCACGAGAGTGAACAAAAACCTACAGGCTTTGAGGGTGCTTAAGGTTGCCACAGAAAGAAGCACTCAGCGGACAAAGTTGCATCGCAACAGAGTGTTCAACAATGGAGACCCCAGTGTACACTTTGGCAGCGAGCCTGATTGAGGGGAGGAAAGGCGGAGGAACACGAACCACAGAATATTATCTGGACGCCTTCGAGGTTGCGACACTGGTGAGGGGATGTGGCCCGAGGATGAATCGTCGGTTGATCGTGACACACCGTCACCCTCAGGTCACCCTGGCCACCAGCCAAAGTACCAGCTACAGTGGGAACAGTTGACCAGGTGTGGATGAGGGTTAGATCTAGGGTTAGAGTCTTGACCGAAGTGTCACGATGGCCATGTTTCCACAATGAAAACATGAGTCATCCACAAGCGCTGTTCAGCGTGCTCAAAGCCCAAACAAGCTCAAAGCCAGTGTTCTCCTTTTATACCCACAAGGTGGGCAGGAGTGCGGCATGCAAATTCTGCAGACCCATTTCTTTGCCATTGGCTTGTTTTGTAAAACTTGAAGTTGATGGGCTTTATACAGTAAGTGAAACCCCATTCGCCACCATCCGACAGTAACTCGGAGGTACAACAAAAGGGAACCAGGATAACGCTCAGAGCAGTGCAACACTAAACAAGACAACAATGAGAGACTGAATAAACAAGGCTTGTATAGGCAGTGTTAACAAGGGTAATGGGAAAGGGGTGGCAATAATCAGAACATAATGAGTCAGGGCAAAGGTTTATGGGAAATGTAGTTCATATTGGAATGGCAAAGGACTAGGGAGGAGTGCTCTCTGGTGGAAATCAAGGCCACTCCAGCTGGAAATTAAGGTTTTTGAGGAAATTTTATTAGCAGGTTGAAGGTCCAAACTGCAGTTTTAATGCTCAAATGTGCGTCTTGCCTAGTTTATCAAGTGACGAGAATACTTTTTGTGCAGAAATAAAACAAAAATAACAACTTTATTTGACTATTCCTTTCTTCCTTCTGGGTCTGAGACGAGATTTCCACGACGTATGCGTGAGAATTTCGATCTTCTTCCTCTCGACTTCAGTTCAGTTCTTGCGCAGGCGTCGTGGAAATCTCTTGAACTCTTGTCTCAGGCCCAGAAGGAAGAAAAGGAATAGTTGAATAAAGTCACTATTTTTGTTTTATTTCCGGACAAAGAGTATTCTCGTCGCTTGATAAACTTATAGTTGAGCTACTGTAGTCACATGGAATATTTAAATATTTTCTTCAATGACTTTCTGGGCCGTCAAGTTTCGATCCCTTAGGAGCCTATGTAGCAGTGATCCACCTCTCAAATTTAATCCAAAATATCTTCATTTGTGTTCCGAAGATGAACGAAGGTCTTACGGTCTTGGTACAGCATGGGGTGAGTAATATAATGACTTACTTTTCATTTTTGGGTGAACTAACCCTTTAATTTTGTTTTGACTGAAAAAATAAAGACATGAATATCTTGGATGACATGGGGTGAGTAAATTATCAGGCAATTTTAATTCTGAAGTGAATGAATCCTTTATGAAATATTATAGTAACAGGTCATTAGTCAATGTTAGTTAATGCATTAAATAACATTAACTAAGCAATGAGCAATGCATTTGTTAAAGTATTTATAAGCTTTGTTAATATTAGTTAATAAAAATACTAGGGATTGGCCGATATATGATTTTTAATTATCGTTATCGGCCCAACAAGAACAATTAGCCGATATCTAAAAGCCGATAAATAATATATTATTTCCTTCAGCTGAAGCACTTTAGATGTGCACTGTTCAACATGATGCTTTTAAATTGCTTGAGATACGATTCAAATCACTTTAAAAAAGGAAAATCCAGTTAAAGTGCAAAATGAGCAGCGCAAGTCTGTCATATTGGCTACACAACATTAAAATAAGAACATCATAATTGTGTTTGTATCTTGGCTTTTAATGAGGAAAATCAAAAATTGTCTTAAAATTTGGATTTAGATTTATCGCCCAAAATATCGGTTATCAAATATAAAGAATTTCAAATATAAAGAATTATCGGTATCGGCCAAAATTGTCATATCGGTGCATCCCTAAAAAATACTATTGTCCATTGTTAGTTCATGTTAGCTCATGTCCAATTAATAATATGAACAGACATTTATATTAAACATTAACTAAAATTAATAAATGTTTTATAAGTCATTTTATTTGTTAACCATGTTAACTAATGTTAGCAGATGAAACCTTATTGTAAAGTGTTACCAATGCTATTAAAGCAGACTTTGAGAAACATTCCCATTTGCAATAAATATATGCAGAGCCTATTAATCAATAGTCCACCCTTTTGGTCTGACTATTTTTGGACTGAATAGCATAAGCAAAAAATCTTCTTTTGACACTTCACCTCAGGAAATTAATGGAGTTTCATCACCCATGTCGGCTCCCGTGTAGAAAAACATCTGCCTGGCGAGCCGTCTAATAGACAATCCCTCTGGTGAAACAGCAGAATCATGCGTGCCACAGAGTTCACCCTAGTTCAGCAGTAACGAATGGGGTGTTGATCTTTTTCAGCAGAGAACATCTAATAAGGTGCTTGTTTCTCAGCAGCCATGTGCAAAATCTGTACACTTGATCGAGAAAAAAAACAAACAACCCAATTATATTGGGTATACTGTTTCATCAAAAAATATGCTTTGGATTATTGTACATAATGTGAGACTGTAAACTCTGATACATATGATCTGCTTGCAAAAAGAGTTGGAAAAAAACATTTCCCTACCAGTCGACTAATACTCTAACATGCTATTTCAGCAGCGCAGTCTCATCCCAAGACGTTATATAACTGACGTCTTGGGACGTCTTTTGACCATACGTCAACATAAGCCTTTTTAGGGTACCCTATTTAGAAATAGTAGGTGCAACGTTACTTATAGTCAAAAGAATGTGTTAAAGGTGCTATATGTATTTTTTAGCGGCCTCTATCTGTGATGTTTCAGATTGCAACCAATTTTTACTTATGGTACACGGCCAATACTGAGACTTTCAACACACTGGAGAAAGCATCACAAAACATGCTGGAATCTCATGTAAACTCCCACTACAATGTTACAATAATAGGCTACTATCAGTTGAACTAATGCTCCATGCATGTCCCATGATAACGTTACATTGACTGTATTTAGCCAACATGTGGTGTTATCCTTTTTTTTACAGTCTATGGGTGTTATCTAGCATAAGGCATTTCACTAACTATTCATGTATCTTTCACAATCAGCAATGTCACCATAGGTGAATGTATAATATGATCACGAAAATGGTTAGTGAACTAGACTGAACAATTTCAGTGTAACAGAAAGAATAGTAGGAAGTAACATTACTGTACTGATCGTGTCTGGAAATTTGTGTAAACAATATGATAGTAGTGGGATGAGTGACGTTAGACAGTAAATCTAGTACATAAAATAAAAGTTACATCCTAAAGCATCTACTTTTTGGTATCCTAGTCTTTTGTGCTTCATTTATGTTGTAGTTTACCTTGCTATTTCATTACAGTTTACCATTATTTATTTCAGCATATCTGAAAACTTGTAATTTATCACAATAAAAATAGCGTTTGATTCAAAGCCATGTTGATTCAAATGCCGATGTTGATCCATGTTTTCGTCCTAAGTCGATCCGATTCACGTTTGTCCTGACGAGCTTCAGCAGATACATTTTTGTTTTGTTTTGTTTTTTATATTCATGTGGAGTTTGTGTTGGAGTGAGTATTGTGCTGGAGGCAGGTCGTGTTTTGGTGTTATCGACTCACATAGACTATATATAAAAAGGAGAGAGGCTCGGAGTGTGCATGCACGTCACATCCGATCCGATGGCTTTCACAGAAAATCCGACCCGACGAATTCACATAGAAATAGGAATACTGGCCTTTAGAGGTAATATCAAAAACCGAGAAGTGGGTTATTGTAATTTGTGATTACAACCCCTTCACACACAGGCAATAATAATAATAAAAAAAATCCAAGGAAATCCAAGCTTTTATTTGGAAAATATATGGCAACGAGACTCATAAGCCTTCAGGAGGCCACGTGTGCTGAATCCATTTTTTTTTCATCTCAGAGTATCTTTGAGTGTAAAGCGGCTGATACTGTTTATATTGTGTTCTTTTGGCACATTGTTAATATAAAGCTTCTCCTCCCTGTTGTCTTCAGCAATGAAAGATTTTAAGGTGACAGTGAGGCGCACAGAGGCTTCTGAGAGATGCAGCCTGAAAGGAGTAGTGCTTCTACGGACTGACTCTGACAGCCTTCTTCTGAAAGAACCTAAGACAGGAGAGGTTCTCTACGCCTGGCCCTACCGTTTCCTCCGCAGGTTCGGACGAGATAAGGTATAGCTTTCACAGTGACTTGCGGTCAGTCATTTAATGATAGTAAGGCAAGCAGTGTGTGTGATCTCGGTGTCCAGTATAGTGATGATACTGTAAAAAGACACTGTCCTTTATGGCGCTTTTCCATGACCAGTACCAGCTCGACTCGACTCGCCTCAGTTCGCTTTTCGCTCTGTTTTCCATTGCAGAAAGTACTGCCACAAATAGTACCCGGTCATCATAGTGACGCCTTTCGTTCCTGGTGGCCTATCAAGCTCTCGCTAGATGCTCTCTTTAACAACCAAACAAAGTAAAGTCAGCACCTCCTCGTTTGACCACGGTTCTTCCGAGTTGCCATAATAATAATAGCAAGTTTACTAACTATCTCTTGCAAAGCAATTTAAAAATGGCGGGGTTATTCTGGATACTCCATCTGGCGTGTGTAATGATGACACAGTGAATGGTGACTATTCTCTCTGACCAATCAGCAGTCTGCATTGTTTTCACGTGACATTTTAGTATCGCCTTAGCTCGCTCAGAACCCTGTCGGAGGTAATACAAAAAAGTGCCTGAAAGGAAGCACAGGTACAAATTTTACACAGTGGAAAACCAAACAAAGCCGAGGCGAGTCGATTCGAGTTCGAGCTAGTAAGTGTAGTGGAAAAGTGGAATTAGAGAAGATGATAAAGTGATGTCCACACACAAGAGAGAAACAAAATCCTAGGGTGTTTCTTAAAAATAATTTTCTCCCAAAAACTAGAAACTATAAGAATGGAAAGCCATGAAACTGTAAGAATGGAAATCCATGGAATGGAAAGCCATGAAACTGAATCATGCATTGCTTTTAGGAATTAAATTCTAAAAAAAAACATTAAGTAATTTCAACTTAAATAACTGACTAAAAAAGTAAGTGAAAAAAATGTCTTGAATAACTTAAAAAATAACGTTTAAAATGGCTTGACTTAATTTGATATGAAAGTAATGAAAAACACATGATGTATTGACCATGTCATTTTTTGCAGTGTATTTACTACTAATTTGATTTCTAATTACACCTTTAACAGGCAACATTCTCCTTTGAGGCTGGGCGAAGATGCGACTCTGGGGAAGGCAACTTTGAGTTCGACACAAAACAAGGCAACACCATCTTCCAATCCGTAGAGGCCGCCATCAATCTACACAGAGTCCATTTACCTGTAAAGCAGATAGCAAGTGTGGAGCGAGATCCCATGCCCTCTTCGCCCCGAATGAGAGTTGAAGAGTCTTCTGTCTACAGTATGGTGAGTGAGGGAGCAATCAGAGACGGTCTCAAACAACCCCAGAACCCTCAGCTTTCCAGACTTGAAGCCCCTACAGAGAAGCTTCTGACAGGAGTCAAGAGTCTGAACCTGGACACCAGGCCTCCGCCACGTAAGAACCAAGTCAAGAACTTCCGCAGCTGTCCCTTGGTCAACACAGAGGATGAGATGTATTCCCGGGCCATGGCGCCGGATCCAGATCGGGGAAGTCCATTGGAGAAGAGAGAACCAAAAGACAGACGTTCCACATGCTCCAACCCCGAGGACTCCGACTACTCGCTGCCCTTTGACACCATTGCCAAGAATGTTATGGTAGACATTTTGTCCGCATCAAACCCTCCACCCACTTTAATAGAACCCAGTTGTGAAAATGACAAGAAAGGCAACGTAGAGAACACTGAACCGCTTTATGACATTATAGATGAAACTGCTATCAGAACCCGTTTCACGAACAAAAAAACGAAAACGTACAAAATCGAGCACATCTATGATGAACCGGAAGGTTGCGGCGTAGCCCCAAGTGGGTCTCCATCGCTCTATGATGAGCCGGAGGAGGTCAAAGGTCACGCTTGGAAGATGTTGGGCACAGTAATGGATCCGACTCGGTCACGAGTACCCGTACAACGCTTCGGTTGATGACTACGCAGTTCCTGTAGCTCCCAGAAGAGCCTTGCTGTCAAAGCAAAAGGACAGTGGGGAAGAAGACAGTTCACCATATGATAACATCATGGTGAAAGTAACGCAAAAAAATAACTAAGAACTGCTTCAGAATCTTATGTATGAGAACCATAATGATTGGTGATCCTCAGCTATGTGGCATCACCACTACAGAGGACAATGAATGAATGAATGAATGAATGAATGAATGAATGAATCAATGAATAATGAATGAATGAATTAATATTTAATCAATTAATATGCAGAATGGATGATAGTCATCAGAGTGCTTTACTGTTCTTCAAAAAGCTTTGATCCATGGAAGCTTGTTTTCATTGGAGGGAAAATAAAATAAGTAATTGTAACTCAATTCAAACGCAAAATTCAAACTTTTCAGGGAGATTTGCAATTTTGACTATTTATCAAACTTTTATAACTCACAATTCTGACTTTTTTCCTGAATTGTGTGATAGAAACTTAGAATTGTGAAAAAAGTCAACTGTGAGATGACTTATTCTGAGAATTTTGAGTTTATATTTCACAATTCACACTTTGTAACTCGCAATTTCAAGTTTATATATTTCTGAAAAAAATGCAAGGTATAAATTCTTTACTTATTTTATCACATTCCGAGTTTATAACACAATTCTGACTTTCTTCATAGAATTGTGAAAAATTAACTCAATTCAGAGAAAAGGTCAGAATCGTGTGATATAAACGTGAGATATAAATTTGCAATAGTCAGAATTGTGAATTAATATCTCACAATCCATACTTTATAGCTTACAAGTTTCTATATTTTTCAACTCAGAATCTTATGCGCTAATCATCTACAAACCAGTTTAACACAACTTTGCTAAACTGGAACAGTCTCAGGAATGTTTAAACCGTCATTCTTTCGGTCACAGACACACTCCTTTTATATAAATTAAGCTCATTACAGCATATTACATCTATTCGGATGAGCCCACTTTTGGATTTATAAAGAACACCCTTAACACAGACTGAACCAGAAGCAAAATTAGTTAAGAGGGTTGCACAATGAATATTCCTTTTTTTGTGCATGTGTATATATATATATATATATATATATATATATATATATATATATATATATATAGACTGTACATATAGGTCTATTCAGATGAGCACCCACAATCCATTTTAAGTGAATATTACTTTATGCAAACATGTCTCCTCCTTACTATGCAAA
>JAQIUQ010007295.1:0-267500 GCA_030378365.1 Hybognathus amarus | reverse complement strand
TGTCTGATCAATAAACACATGAGAATGTGCAGCGTTGAATGTCTTGGAGTGGTTAATTGGCTCCAGTGGATCTAATTTACCAGTAGCACTTTCTAATAAGCAACTACCTAATAGAATGGACCAAACTTAACAGCCGTTCCATATCCAGGAAAGACGTCTTTTAAATTCCAATTCATCACCATTCACTGATGTCAATATAAAGATTATTTTGCAGTCTGTGGGTTTTCGGTCGTCATGACCCTCTGTGCTTTTTGTTTGCACTTGAACGATTTTTATTCTTTTCATGAACGAAATGAGTGAAGAAGCCTTTTTTATTTCACTCACTGCATGTTCATATCAATGTTGCTCTGATATTTCAAACTGACTCTCGCATCGGCTGGTTCAGTGACATCGGAAAATGGAAAGAATTTCTTTTCCAACGCCATGGCGCAAACGCAATGCTGTTCTGACAGCTTAATGTATGGCATTTAAAGCCATTTCACCAAATGACTTCTACTCTCTGCTCTACGTGTCAAGCAGGATGACAGCAAAGTAGGGGTCACTGTCACTTAAAAGATGTATTGGACGTATTTGCATAAAAAGTACTGAGTGTTAGAAACGTCCTGAGAAGATGCAGGGATTACATTTTTTTATTTCTCCAAATGACTAGTTGTAGTGCAATACTTGACTCGCAGCGAAGACATCAAGATCTAAGTGAATAACAGTTTGAAACTGGATGCCAGCCAATGGTAGACAATCTTCCTTTGTGCAATCTTTGAATAGGCCTATATGGTGATTAAAGTTATATCAGCCTACATTTGCAAGTAACTTTTCACCTCTTGAGCTCAGTTGGAAAGGCGTTATATGGTTAAAATCCTATGTTCTCATGTAACATGAGTCTAATGGTGAGGTCACAGAAAGGGAATGCTCTGTCCTCATGGAACTGATGCTGCCAATCCAATCAGCTTTATTTAAATAAACATACTGAACAAGACTACATTTGCTCTATCTGCCCACCTGATTAACTGCTGTGCAGAGATGAATAGCATCAAATAAACAAAGAGTGCAGACCTACATGAATTCATGAGTTCACACTTACATACAAGTATAAAATATGCGCATTAGGCGTGCTGTCTGAGGGGATGCCTCCAAATTCAGAATTTGGCTCGAACCTGGAGCTGGGATAGGAATAACCAAGACTAAGGAGTACTGGAGGAGAGATACTGAAAAAACTGTTGTAGAACAGAGGTAAATAGGCTGCATAGGCCTATATAAGCCTCCTCGCATGCTCCACACACACACACACACACACACACACACACACACACACACAGAACTCACCGGCCATCTCCACCGAGGTACACCTGTCCAACCTGCGCGAACACTTAATTTCTAAGCAGCCAAATCACATGGCGGCAACTCAGTGCATTTAGGCATGTAGACATGGTCAAGACAATCTCTGAGCAGTTCAACCGAGCATCAGTATGGGGAAGAAAGATGATTTGAGTGACTTTGAACGTGGCATGATTGTTGGTGCCAGAAGGGCGTGCTTGATTCAGAAACTGCTACTGACTTGGGATTCACGCACAACCATCTTGAGGGTTTACAGTAGAATGGTCCGAAAAAGAACATCCAGCTAGTGGCAGTTCTGCGCGGCAAATGCTTGTTGATGCCAGAGGTCAGAGGAGAATGGCCAGACTGGTTTGAGCTGATAGAAGGGCAACAGTGACTCAAGCAACCACCCGTTACAACCAAGGTGGGCAGAAGAGCATCTCTGAATCACAGACGTTCGTAACTTCAAGGCAGATGGACTACAGCAGCAGAAGGCCACACTCGGGTGCCACTGCTTTCAGCTAAGAACAGGAAACGAGGCCACAATTTGCACAGCTCATTCACTTCTGCAGAAAGAGGAGATCTGCACAGCTGCTGAGCTCAATGTCCACTCTTGCTGCCGATTTGGGGATGGTGTAAGGTCCATTTGCGCCCAGACATGGAACATGCACCCACCTGCCCTTGCACCAGGGTTCAGGCTCGGTGGTGGGTGTGCCCATGTGGGTTAGATCTGTATCTTTGGCCTCTTTACCATTTATATCTGTCTGCAGTGCTACAGCTTAGTCTAGTATTGTTGTTATGATGTTCATTCCTTTATGTAGGATATGTATTACTTTTATGGTGAGCTACTTTCAGCAGGATAATGCGCCTCATGTCATAAAGCTGGAATCATCTTAGACTGGTTTCTCAACATGAGCATGAGTTTGCTGTACTTAAATGGCCTCCACAGTCACCAGACTCAATTCCAATAGAGCATCTTTGGATGTGGTGGTATGGGAGACGCATCATGGATGTGTAGCCGAACAAATCTGCGCAACTGTGTGATGCCATCATGTCAAAATGGACCAAACTCCTGAGGAATGCTTCCAGCACCTTGTTAATCTATGTCACGAAGAATTGAGGCAGTTCTGAAGGCAAAAGGGGTCCAACGACTAAGCATGGGTACCCAATGGTGTGGTGAGTGTATATATATTTATTAGGGGTGTAACAGTTCACAAAATTCACGGTTCGATACGAATACACTTGTGTCACAGTTCGGTTCGATACGTTTCAAATACAGCAAAAAGAAAGAAATAGCAAAGAAATTTGCTTTATTTTTTTTTTTATTATATTTTTATTAAAACTAACATCATAAAGTATGGTATTTTTTTACTTTGAGCAATGATGGAACTATACTTGACTATTCTTAGGAGCATATAAAACAAAACAGCTCCTTGGACAAAATGAAATGTAGTATTGTAGTAGTTATAAACAAAGGTTTTATTTTAGTTTAGATTAACATTTGAGGGCAGCAATTGTATTGATAATGTCAAAATACAACCTACATGATGTTACTTGAAACCTTATAGCCTACTATTCCTGCCAAACTTACAGATAGTAACGTTAGTGTTATACAGTAAATCCATGGTGATGTTGCTGATCTGTGGACACTGGATAGTTCATTCATGGCACACAATTTCTTCCTGGTTTCCATGTCAGCGCTGTTTGATCCGTTAATAACAGAGAAATGTGAATGTTTCTCACTAGATCTCACAGCGATGTTATTACTTCAGTGGCGAATTCAAATGTTTTCTTTACTGGATTTGGCTGTGTAGCAACAGTGCTGATCAAGATCAGCTCCATCTGCTCGCGCTGCACTGGTCCAAACTGATAAACGGTCCGTCATTTAAACAACCACACAATAACGAGTAGCTCAGTTTCGTTTCGCTTACATTACATTACATTTGCCATTTGATGTTGAGCAATGTTGTGGTCACGCCAGCGTCTCTTACATTATGAACGCGCTTGCCACGCGCAGCGTGCCTACATTTGAACGAAATGTTGGTCGGCAAGAAAAATGAACTGAACGAACCGTTCGGTTCCAAAATGCGTACCGAAACCGAACCGAAACCCTCGCACCGAACGGTTCAATTCAATTTCGTGTATCGTTATACATATACATATATATATATATATATATATACATATACACTCACCGGCCACTTTATTAGGTACACCTGTCCAACTGCTCGTTAACACTTAATTTCTAAGCAGCCAATCACATGGCGGCAACTCAGTGCATTTAGGCATGTAGACATGGTCAAGACAATCTCCTGCAGTTCAAACCGAGCATCAGTATGGGGAAGAAAGGTGATTTGAGTGACTTTGAACGTGGCATGATTGTTGGTGCCAGAAGGGCTGGTCTGAGTATTTCAGAAACTGCTAATCTACTGGGATTTTCACGCACAACCATCTCTAGGGTTTACAGAGAATGGTCCGAAAAAGAAAAAACATCCAGTGAGCGGCAGTTCTGTGGGCGGAAATGCCTTGTTGATGCCAGAGGTCAGAGGAGAATGGCCAGACTGGTTCGAGCTGATAGAAGGGCAACAGTGACTCAAATAACCACCCGTTACAACCAAGGTGGGCAGAAGAGCATCTCTGAACGCACAGTACGTCGAACTTTGAGGCAGATGGGCTACAGCAGCAGAAGACCACACCGGGTGCCACTCCTTTCAGCTAAGAACAGGAAACTGAGGCTACAATTTGCACAAGCTCATCGAAATTGGACAATAGAAGATTGGAAAAACGTTGCCTGGTCTGATGAGTCTCGATTTCTGCTGCGACATTCGGATGGTAGGGTCAGAATTTGGCGTCTACAACATGAAAGCATGGATCCATCCTGCCTTGTATCAACGGTTCAGGCTGGTGGTGGTGGTGTCATGGTGTGGGGAATATTTTCTTGGCACTCTTTGGGCCCCTTGGTACCAATTGAGCATCGTTGCAACGCCACAGCCTACCTGAGTATTGTTGCTGACCATGTCCATCCCTTTATGACCACAATGTACCCAACTTCTGATGGCTACTTTCAGCAGGATAATGCGCCATGTCATAAAGCTGGAATCATCTCAGACTGGTTTCTTGAACATGACAATGAGTTCGCTGTACTCAAATGGCCTCCACAGTCACCAGATCTCAATCCAATAGAGCATCTTTGGGATGTGGTGGAACGGGAGATTCGCATCATGGATGTGCAGCCGACAAATCTGCGGCAACTGTGTGATGCCATCATGTCAATATGGACCAAACTCCCTGAGGAATGCTTCCAGCACCTTGTTGAATCTATGCCACGAAGAATTGAGGCAGTTCTGAAGGCAAAAGGGGTCCAACCCGTTACTAGCATGGGGTACCTAATAAAGTGGCCGGTGAGTGTACATATATATATATATATATATATATATATATATATACACACACAAACAAATGTATACATATATATATATATATATATATATATATATATATACATATATATATATATATATATATATATATATATATATATATATATATATATACATATATATATATATATATATATATATATATATATATATATATATTTATATATATATATATATATATATATATATATATATATATATATATATATATATATATATATATATATATATATATATATATATATATATATATATATACATATGCTTGCCCAATGTTGATCCTTGTTCTGCCTTTTAACGCGATCACTTTCTCCTTTTCTCTTTTTGCTTTGCTCCGATTAAAACCTTTGCTTTCTTGTTTTTCTGTGCTGCTTCAGCCATGACTATAACATTTGGCTCGTACATCCGATTTTAAGAAAGTGGGGATGGTGGAAGTGACGTATATGCCGTAAAGCAGTCAAATTTTGTAATTCTTTTTGTTTCGCGGTTACTACCCTCAAGTTTAAAAGGTTGGAAATATATTATGAAGGTTGAAAAGTTACCTGGTGTTACTTTTTAAGGGGTTACTAAACCCAAAAATGAAAATTCAGTCATTATTTACTCACCCTCAAGTTGTTGCAAACCTGTATGAGTTTCTTTCTTCTGCTGAACACAAATAAAGATATTTTGAAGAACAATTGGAACCAAACAGTTGTTTG
This sequence comes from Hybognathus amarus, assembly GCA_030378365.1. Taxonomy (NCBI): domain Eukaryota; kingdom Metazoa; phylum Chordata; class Actinopteri; order Cypriniformes; family Leuciscidae; genus Hybognathus; species Hybognathus amarus. The sequence continues at coordinate 262,051 of JAQIUQ010007295.1, read as the reverse complement.
GCACCATTTTTTTTTTGAGAAAAAAACAAAAATACAATGAAAGTCAATGGTGTCAAAGTTCCAATCATTCTTCAAAATATCTTCCTTTGTGTTCAGCACAAGAAAGAAACTCATATAGGGTTGCAACAAGTGAGAGTGAGTAAATGATGACAGAATTTTCATATTAAAACCAGTAAAAGTATCCCTTTAAAACCATCAACAAGTATATGATCAAATCAAAACCAATGACATTCATGTTCATTTATTTATTTACTTGGTAAATAGCTATCTAATAAGCAGAATCATTTTCAGCCAGTCGGTCACTATCACAAAATAAACCAAAAGCTGTTTCACATTGGGGTCCTGATCACCCTGTTTGAGTTCATTTTGCAGCATAAGCTGGCTGTACATCATACTTTTCATAACTAATGGAAAATGCATTACAACACAAGCTATACAAGATTGGTAATGGATGTCCTGATGCTTTGAAAGACACTCCTATGAGATTCTACAGAGAGCAAGTTTTAATGACCACAAGTTGGTTTTCTCACTATAAACACAATTGTGTAAAAAGCCTGATGTCAGCCTTAATCTAATGTCCGGTTTTATTTGATTGAATGAGATTTACAGCCCATATCATTTCTAGTATCTACTATTGATAAACTGAATTAAAGGGGACATATCATGCAAAATTCACTTTTTTAGCCCTTAAATGCATTTTGTTGTAGATTTGGAGTGTTTATAAGTACAGAAAAGATGAAATTATTCTCTTCAGGTGCTTCGTTTATATCTTTATATTCAGTTTGATCATATTTTTCAACCTGTTCAGATTTTTCTGTTGTCTATGACGTTTTTTGAGCAAGTACGTCACCGTATTTGCAGCGGAACTGACAAATAAGGACATTGACTACCGGTCCAACACTACGAGGAGCAATCCGCCATTATTATTTCTCACTCCGATTTTGTAGTCCAAGCTCAATCATGCAGAAGTTACGAGAGGGCTAGTCAAAATGTTCGATTGTTGGATGTAGTGACCTGAAGCACTTCAAGGATCCCCACTTCAACAACCTCAGCCAGTATACAGAAGGGTTTGCCGATTGGGTAAATTCCTTCTATCATTTAGCTGCTATGTTTCCTGATGCTTTCTAAACGTAAGTTATCGTATTATTATCAATACAGATTTTTAGTGGTAAGATCAGACCGCAGTCATTTATTTTGTCAGTGTGCTTGTTTTAACAAGAGAAATAGTCGACTTTCACTAACAACACAACATAGTTAACTTACATACCTGCCTCCATATGAAGACGGTTCGTCATCGTCATCTTTTTCAAATCGCTCGCTCTGGCTCGAATATGTAAGGTTTGGTGGACAAGTCTTCCGTTGTTGACATTTTGTTAACATGTGAATAAAAATGTTCTTTGAAGCTATAGTAATCGTATCTCTTATCAAACTACAATAATGGCCGAACGCAGAGAGTTGAGCTCACCGTGAACTCAGCGACCTGAAGAGCGGGCGGGGTAAGACGGTACGCCTTTTTATTTAAAGGGGCCGCATTGAAACGACTTGCTCACAGAAGGACATCAGAAAAGGGGTAGAAAAGGGGCCTGTGGAGCTATAATAATGAGGAATTCAGACCCAAGCATTGCAGTTATGCTTTAAATAGACCACAAATGTATGATTTATAATTAAAATGAATGATTTAAAAGCATGAAATGTACCCTTTAATACAAAATCTGCCATTTGTGAATACAACTTCACAGTAGATAAATAAAAATATGCATAGTTGGTCCCATGGCTTATAGAGAGGCAAAGAGGGGTTCGGTGCAAATGTCGACTGTAAGAGGGCCACTGACCCACGCTGCCAACTCCCCCAATCCTTACACAACACGCCAGCACAACTCAAAACACATTACCGCTCACTCACATATGAACATGCACTAGCATTAACTTCTGTGGCCAGCGGCATTGTGAGAGTTCTGCAGACTGACAGGTCAACACCGATTGCCACTGGCTGTGTGACACAAAAAGAGAGGGAAAAAAGCATAGAAAAAAAGAAAATCATTGTGCGGAGAGAAATGGCCACAATTCAGAACCTACGCATCATGGGGACAATTATCCCCATTTTTCAGCCTTCCCTTCCTCCCCCCTCACCAAGTCTCCTCCAGCTAGAATGAGTACGGGAGGAAAGTGCCAGAGCGGTCTGCGTGACACCTGCATCTATTACCCCACTGCATTTCTGCTTAGTGAGACGGCTAGTACTGCGCTCGCAACAACACGACCGGAACACAACACGCCGCGCTGCTGTTTGCATAAAGCCCAGTGTGAATAGCATCAAGTCGTTTTTACCAAATGCTTGTTTAGAAATGGCTACGGGGAAATTCTAATTTCAAATGAGGATCCCTATGCCCACTCCGAAAGGCAGAGTCCTTGAAGTAGGGATTTGAAGGCAGCAGGGCACTAGTATGTCATAATGTAGCCATTTGGAACGCTCTTGGCGAAGGGAGACAACATGAAAGACAACAGCTGCGTCCTATTACACACTATATAGTAGGCAAAAAACAGTATGTGAGAAGAGTAGTTTGTCTGAATTCATTGTATTCATTAAACCGTGATCAACTACTTCTGTCGAGATTCTGAAGTGTGAATTCTGAACACTTTACAATTCCAAGAGGCCATGAGAGAGGATTTGTGAATGGCAGTGAAGCAAAGCAACTGATGAAACAGGTCTCATGACCTGTGGCAGATATAGAACGTCCAAATGTCATTCATACTACACAGATTCTCACTATAAAGAACAAATGTTTAACATTTGCAAAGCAAGTTTCATGCCAAATGTAGTCCCGACTAAACAGGATGCGAATTTAGGATGCAGCGAATGTAATTTTCTCATTACCTTCACCTGTTTTCATGACAATGCAGCATGGTGTCCCCCATTTAGAACAGGAATTTCTTATAATTGCTGTTTATATAATTGTTGCAAATATAGACAATTATGGATAACATAGACTTTTTAAAATACGCTATATATGTGGGTATTCCCTCTTTGCTCTCAACATTAAAGGTTCTCTAAGCGATGTGGGGCCAAAACATTTTTTGTCACATACAGCAAACGTCTCCTCACTATCGGCTAGCTGCCTGTCCCCTAAACACACTGTAAAAAAACGCGGTCTCTGTAGACACCACAGGCTCCACAAACGGCAACAAAAACATTCATGTCTCACCCGGACCACAAAACCTAACAAACAGTGTTCCAGCCAATCACTGGCAAGAAGTATTTGAGGGTGGGTCTGGGGGGTTAGTGCGCGTGCACATGAAGGGTGTGTGTGTGAAGGAGAGAGAAGCATCAGAGGGAAGTTTGAAAAATGGGCGACACACAACCAAAGAGACGACATTCTGATGAACAAATTAAAAAGAAAAAGGAATCGGATAAAGAACGTGCGAAGTTCCGAATTTACATCGGTAAAGCTTTTGAACGATGGCGAGAACTCCGGCGGCAGAAGGGCTTCCAGTCCGACATTCAGGTTGCTCTGTTTTTGCTGGACAGGTGGGTAATGTTAAATTATTATTTTTTTCTTCTAAATTGACGCTTATGTTCGCCAAACCCACACAATTCACGTTCACAATTATTTCAGGAAGCACGAAGGGAGGGGGAGGAGATGAGATGCGGAGGAGGGAGGGAGGGTCTAGCTAGCCTCCGATTTGTTTGAAAATATACCGAACGTCAATACCCAGGATCGCTTAGAGAACCTTTAAAACGTTGCAGCTCTTCTTAGGACCATGCAGGTAAAGTAAGAAAGGAAAAATAAACAATGATTTGTGGAAATCAAAAACGGGATATATAATGAATACCTGGATTAATAAATGATAAAATACATTTCTTTCAAATATTCAGCAAAGAAACTTGCCTGGATGGCAGCTCCGAACTCCGCCCACAAAATTGTTTTGGTTCGGGAAGTTCCTCGAATCCATTGAGGATCCATTGAGGAGTAATTATGTTCAGGCAAAAATTATCGGGCCAATCAGATTGCCAGAGGCGGGCTTTATACGATGATGGACAGATGATCTGCAGGAACGTAATCATCACATTATCAAAGAGCGCTAACTGGTTTCCCTCAGAGATGACTGCAGCTGGAGAATTGAGATATATAGATTCTGCTTTCTCGTCTGTTTTTAAAATTAATCGACAGCGCATTAATTTTACTTAGACAAACAGAAAACTGCAAGCAAGGCATTTGTTGATCGGAAAGATATTCGGCAAAAGTGTAACTTATCAGCTGGCTCTGACGGTCCGCTAAGTTAAGAAGATGGGACGTAATGAAAAGCCTGTGGTCGTTGTGGTTTCTATACTCGTTATTTTACTTCTAAAATAAGTAAGTTCTGTTGTTGACAACTATGCTATGCAAAGTATTTGACTTACTGCATCACTCTGATTGGTTTTAGGTCTGTCCGACTATCCAATTGAGTGAAGGTTTTTTTTCCTGGATTCGGTTAAGACAAGCCTCATAATCAAAGCCCTATGGAGCGGTCTCAGAGTATGACGAAGTCAGGCTACAAAGAAACAATACGGGTCTTTTTAGACCCATGTTGTGCAATAGAAGGGTGGTGACACAAAAACGATTTTAATTTGAAAAGTTAAGAAAGGAAAAATTGGAATAAATGTTTATAATGATCTAAAATGAGTAAATTAAAGAAATCCCTGGAATACTGAATGATGAAATATTTTTTTGCAAAGATATGGAAAATAGAAAACACAGTCGGGTCTATTTAGACCCATGTTGTGCATAAAAGGGTTAACAGGATTGTGGAAGGGCCCTTTGTGAAGAGATTCAGTTGATCACTTTCTTTTGGAACTTTTATCATTTCCCAGAAGGTGTGCCGATAAAAGGGAATGAGACGTGCCATGTGGCCGATGTATGCAAATCCATCCTGTTTTTCATCATTCAGTCATGTGCTTATGTGCAATTTGAGCACTTTTAGGGTGAATTTCTAACAGTGATGTCACACCCTTAAAGGGCTACTTGGGAATAAGATGCAATTTGTGGGGTGTCACAAATAAAAAAATCTGTTTGCAACATGGCACGTCTCTTTCTCTTTCATCCATACTCCTTCTGGGAAATGATAAAAGTGAGAAAGCGAGGGAGTGGAAGGCTGAGGGAAAATACAGTATACATTCCCTCCTGTAGAGGCTTGTCATCATAAATACAGAACAGGTGTCAGTTCACACCTGTTGCCTGTGTGCAGTCTGCTCCCACTGCCAAACCCTATCAGCCCTGCCAGAACGCCAAATTGATTAGTATTTCATGCTCGGTGACCGACAACGGGACTTTCTGCATTCTGCTCAGTACCCAAGCGATGCCTTCTGGGCCAGCACGCGGTGATGTCTATGTCAAGTCTGCTGTTATGTTCACTGTGTAGAGTGAATAAGAATAATGTTCAATGCATCTAGAAAGACAAAACCTAGTAAGCTGCCTTGCTGCCACTGCCTACAAAAGAAAGGATTCATTTGGAAGGTAAAATACGCCAAATCTATGCATCATACATAGTGCTCCATACTAGGTGCTATTCAACTATTTGATTCAACACAACTCATGCAACATACTGTATAAATGACAATACTCTCTATAGAACATAAATATCCAAGGCACAGAATTGACAATCATCATTTCTCTCAATTTGTAAGTGCTGCAACTCTGCCAATATGGTGGTAGTTTGTTTTCTTTTTCTTTTTTTGTTTAAAGAGCAATAGCGTTCCACTTCCACAAGTTAAACTTTTTAAAGTTTTTTTCTCTCTATGGAATGTCTCAGCCTGTTCTCATCCCAATGCATCATCTAACTGATGCTTTTGACCATGCTGTCATCCAGTGTTCGTAGTCGAGTCACCAACTGTTCGAGTCCGAGTTGAGTCTCGAGTCCCAGTGTTCGAGTCCGAGTCCAAGTCCGAGTCACCAAAGAAGAGTCCGAGTTCGAGTCCAAGTCGAGTCACCATTACCTGAGTTCAAGTCTGAGTCGAGTTCTCAGTCCCGTGTTCAAGTTCTCGAGTTCAGTCTCCAAGCCCCCAGTGCCTACATGTCTCCACTCTGGCACCTTTAAAGAGTTTTCCTACATCTTGAAACGTTTAGTTTTATAAATCATATGAGCCTTTCCCCAGATCATATAAATCATATAAATCATATTCAGTAGGGTAATCTTTGAAGGATGAACAAACAATGTTTTGGTTATCACATTAAAATATCTTTTTAAATATAATACTATTTGAGTTTTGAAGTGCTGGAAAAAGATGTGTGATGTAGGCTACTTTTTTTGGCCAAACTTCCATGGTTACAAGTTAGTGTTGCTACATTAAATCCACAGTGAATGTTAGCTGATCTGTGGACTTAAAATCTATAACTAGGTAATTCATTCACACCACGTCAGCGCTGTTTGATCGGTTAATAACGGAGAAATGTTAGTGATTCTCACTTTTCTCATTATATTATATATATTTATTATTATTAACTGTTGGCAAACTAAAATTGTTTGTAGAATTTGTCAAATTCTTATTTTCACCTCAGTGCGCTTTCCCATACTGTTTACTTGTGTAAGCAAAGGCAGCTGGAACATTTATTAAACATGTAGAATACTTTCCAAACCATTACATATAGTATTATAAGATTCAGATGTTTGTAATATATAAAAAAATAAAGTTTATCTTTTAAAATCGATCAGTTTTTCCTGTGAGTGAGACTGGAAAACCCGTAGTGGACTACAGCGGAGTGATAACAGAACGCTTAGTGTGCAGAGAGGAACGGGCTTTGACTCAAGTCCTGGCTTTGCATCCGCGCCATTAGGAGCTCATCTGTCTCGCATGCATGCTCACTCTAGATTTGAGGAAATTTTAACTAATTTGCGGTAAAACTAGTCAATCACGAGTGGCGATCAACAGGTAGATTTATAGATAAACTCATCTTTCAGGCATTTGACCGGCCGGGTTGACGTGAGAGCGTGAGAATTGACAGCCCTGAATCGCTTGATCAAGATCGGCTCACGCTGCACTGTTGTTGATGGTCCAAACTGATAAAGGTCTGTGAAGCACAAAATGAGATTCGTTCCGCTTTCATTACGTTTCCCATTTGATGTAGCACAACGTTAGGTGGTCACGCCATTGCAGATTTTGATCGGCAGGAAAAATGGTCCAACTGTAATGGTTCGGTTTGTAATGCGAGTCCCGAGTCCAAGTACGAGTCATCAGTCCACGAGTCCAAGTTGAGTCACGAGTCCAGAGAAATGGAGTCTCTAGTTCGAACTCGAGTCCAGAGAATAAGGACTCGAGTAGGACTTGAGTCCAAGTCCAGGACTCGAGTACTCCATCACTGGCGTCATCTAACTGACGCTTCAGGCACCCTTTAGCGTCAGTTAGATGACACTTTCCTAGTGGTCTAACCCTACCCCAGACCTAAACCTACCCTCTCGTCATCTAACTGACGCTGAAGGTAAAGTCAGTTATACAGTATGACGCCATATAGGATAGCATACATCTAACTGATGCTAAATGGTGCCTAAAGCGTCAAATGTTAAAGCTAACACAGTCTCATCCCAAGATGTCATACTACTGTCAACTACGTCCAAATCCGTTAAATTTAGGGTACCCTTTAACGTCAGTTACATGACGATCCTGGGACGTCATAGAACTGATGCTTTACCTTTAACGCCAGTTAGGTGACTGGGTTGGTTTTAGGTCTGGGTAGGGTTAGAATTAGATAACGTCATCTAACCAACGTTAAAGGGTACCCTAAAACGGTGGATGTTGACGTATGGTCAAAAGCGTCAGTTGTATGATGTCTTGGGATGAGACTGCGCTGTTGAAGCATGGTCAAAAGTGTCAGTTAGATGACGCCTTGGGATGAAAATGTGTTGAATGTCTATGAAACTTTATATTGACTTTTAAATATGGAAGTTTTGATAGATAGATAATAGGGCTGTGAATCTTTGGGTAGACAGCGAATCGATTCGATTCACGATTTATAGGTTTTCGATTCTGATTCAAGAACGATTTGTGCAAATTCAGAAACGATTCAATTCGATGCGATTCACATCCAAATTCGATGCTATTCAATTAATTCGATTCGATTCTTAAATTTTTATATTCATTATAGTATTATTTCAATGCTTCACCCAATGGGTCTTTGTCTGGGTTTGAATTAGCCTACACAGCGGCCTTCAGGGGTCAGATAGTGGGGATTTTGTCCATTGTTAATGTTAGTTCATGTTGGTTTTTAATTTTAATAAAAATATTATTATTAAAAAAAATATTAAATGGCCTACAAATTAGCATTTGTAGAAACCTAAGTAGCCAATTTTTGAAAAATGCTTTTAAAGTATTGCATTAAATGACTATACATGCACAAATTAATAGAGACGTTTTCATCAGTTTCATTTTGCATCCTCTTAGTGCACTCGTTAACATCTTTTCACTGGATTTTGCTTGCGCTCGGTCACTATAGCTCTTCATGTATAGATTTTTGAGCAGTCCATGATTGAGCTCTCCAGCTCTCTATCAAGAAAGCAATAGTTTTAAGGGCAAACCGCATCAAGCCATTGATAAAGCTGCCATGCCATTGCGTGGTCACTATGAATAAAACGCTTTCATTGCGTGGAAACGTCGCAGTTATTTTCTTTAAGATAAGATTTTACTGAAATGGGCCATACCATTGACATTACCCGTCCTGAGCTGTGAAGTAAAAGCCCACTTTATTCAAGGGCGGGCATTTATTACATGGAAAGACTCTCCGTACGCAAGCTGGTCTCTCGCTCGCTTTCCCTCTCTGCCGAGTGCGTGCACGCGCAATACGCGGTTTGGAGCACAACCTCTGTCTCGCATGCACGCTCGCTCTAGATTCCGGGAGATTTTAACTAATTTGCGGTATAACTAGCCGATCACGACACGAGTTGCTCAACAGGCAAAAAGATAAACTCATCTTTCAGGCATTTGACCGACCGGGCTTCAGCGTGAGAAATCAGGGGTGTGTGAGCGCGTGAAACCAATCAAATGCGGATGTCTCACGGCCAATGCGTGAGGCAGCTTGTACCAGGAACACTTTAAGGTTGTGTTTATATATTTTAAACCACTGAATCGCTATAGAATCGCGATTAATTCGATTCTTAGCCTTTTAAATCGATTATTCACGTAAATAAACGATTCACGATTCAAAATACATGTTTCAGGATCGATGCATATGCATCGTCAGGATTTGTAATCGATGCATCGAGAAAACGAGTGAATCGTTACACCCCTAATAGATAAATAGGATGAATGAATGAAAGTATTAATTAAATGAATGAAGCATACTTGCAATAATGAGAAATAAAGTCACAATAATTACTAATGCGGCCAATATGTGAAACGTATAAAGTTTAAAGTTGCAAGATAGACAAAATTACCTTTTTATTTATTATACTCAGAAATAAAAATATTTGAAAATCAGAAGAAATCCAGTCCTGCAGTTGACAGTCACTGTGATTAACATTGACATTAAAGGTCAAAGTTTAAAAGTGTTTGATGCGGCTGCAATTTTTACACTTCCTCTGATAATCAACCAACAAATGGTTTACCTGAAGTTGTCACTGCATATTAAGCTTAGAGAAGAAAGTGTTAACACTGAAAAAATACACATCACCTTCAATGTAAAGAAAAACACTTTATTTAAGCATTTAAACAGCTGATTTACTTGAAGTTTATTATTGGTGAAAGACTTGAGAGAGGGCAAAGAGAAAGAGAACATTATCCCATAACAAACAAAAGAAGGCTCTAACCAATGTGTCCATCGAGACAATGCGTTCCGTGCTGCCATTTTCTGCATTTTCTAGCATCTGCTTAAGATCATCCCCAGGCTTTTGCTCTTCATATGCTGCCAGACCTCATCTGCCTACAGTTAAGCCAGACCTTAAACTCACTAACCAGAGAAAGATCCACCTTGACAGTGAACTGACAACTTTGGTCCGTTTCACTCATGGCCTTTGGCAAGACTCTTAAGCACAGAGCTCGGTCCCAGGCTTATTTGTTTGGACCAGGCCTGATCTTGTATCATTGACTTTTTATCCCTCTCCAACAAATGACAATAGGAAAGAGGACCAAGTCTCCACATCACTGTTAACTGAGAAAGTTAAGCCCTGGCTCTTTCCTGGTCTTTTCCAGCAGATTCTCCCTGAGCTGCCCCCAAGGGAAAGCAGGCAGGAAATGAAATGATAACGTCCATCTGCACCTGACGAAGAGAAGAACTGGGAGGTGCGGAAAGGGGATAGTGGAAAAGGAGGAGGGAGTGAAAAAGAGTGGGAAAAGAGGAAAGCTTCTCATAGGAAATACAAATCGCAAATGAGATCTCTTCAATATCAAAGTTGCTTATCTTGGACAGCTATAGATGAAATGAAGAACAAATGAAGAATTCTGCTTTTCAGATTTTTCTTCTGAGAAATAAACATTATTCTCACATGAGTCTCCTCAGTGTTTCTCTACTCGATCTCACTGAAAACATGCTACAAGTACCATAACGTTTACTACTACTCAGACAAATTAAGTATGCAAAATATTACATTTTGATTGAGCAGAATTTTAGAGTAGGCCATACTCGTATAACAGTCCAACAACATTGGGACTATTTTACTTTTTTACCACCCTGCTTTTCTTCAGACTGTCAGTCTGTGTACTGACAGTCAGTCCTGTAATGCTGCATGAATCATGATTATTCACTGTTCATTCGTTGGCCAGAGGAGACAGGCCCACCCAACTGAGCCTGTTTTTTTTTTGATCTGCCTGCATTGACATCATTGTACGAATGAACTGAACTGACGATGACATCATCGTTTTCTCCAGAGTGGCTACATATTTAAATTAACTAAATTATTAACTTTTTTTACAACAAAAATGAACCATCATTGAACTTACTTAAAGGAGTAGTTCACTTAAAAATAATAATAAATTAAAAAAAAAACTTTTCAAAGGGCTTTAAACGACACCAGGCGATGAATAAGGGTCTTATCTAGCGAAATGATCGGCCATTTAAAAAATAAATAAAAAAGTTTACGTTTTATAAGCACAAATGCTCGCGCTTGCTCTGTTCTGTGTTGAGCGTCCGTGACTCTCCTGTTGAAACTCATTTATCAAGATGAACAAATCTTTTTTCGAAGTCATGACTTGAAGGGTCCTAGACAAGACCCTTATTCATTGTCTGGTGTCGTCTTAAAGCCCTTTGAAGCTGCACTGAAACTCTCATTTGGACTTTGAACCGTTTGGTTCCCAGAGAAGTCCATTATATGGAGAAAATCCTGGAATGTTTTCATCAAAAACCTTAATTTCTTTTTTTTTAAGCTGGACTATGATGCTATTTTCTTCTAGATCTGCTGTACAGGAAAAACAAACTTTGTGCATTATTTTTCTGTTATTACTGTAAAGCTGCTTTGAAACAATCTGTATTGTAAAAAGCGTTATATAAATAAAGGTGACTTGACTTCAACCAGTAGGCAAGTGACTGACTTTAAGAGCCACTGAATCATTCACTCAACCAATTCACTCTGAACAAAATGGCTGCGTCCGTAAGCTGAAAATAAATAAATAAATGAATAAAACATGCTGCATACACAGAGGTAGTAAGGCAACAAAGAACACCCAAATCTAATGATCATGTCACATCATGTCATCTGATTGATTTTTGAATGCAGCACAGATGAATCCTATACTGACTATGATGTGTTTTCGATTCTGTGACAGTTAAGCTAGAACATAAAAAGGCATCTTGAAGTTGGAGTTGGTGGCAGTTTATGTGTAATTGTACGTTTTTGACCAACTTTTTCCACTTTTGATGTAAACTGCCTCTAGTAATTACATTACATCTATTTATCCTGTTATCCTACCTCAAGCCTCCTACAAAGTCATTGACTGATAAGGCAGCAAGGCAACAAGTAAGCTGCCTTAGTTTTCGAATGCAGCCAGTGTGAGTAATTGAATCATTCATTCAACATGAATCATTCAGGAAATAAATACCACTACTGTGTGGTGCTACTCTTTCAGCCTGGTCTCATATGTTAATATACGTAGGCATTTTACATTTTGCAAAGATAGAAAACATACTTTTTGGTACGTTTTGATAGATGCTGAAACGTATAATATAAACAGTATCTGGAACATTTAAATGTAACATTATTACGTTTTTACAGCTAAAAAACGTAAACTGTTTACGTATATTACTATATCATACAGATATACTGTATAATGGATCCCTTAACCCTAATCCCAAACCTAAACATACCCATTTTATACATAATATTAAAAAAAAAAACGATACCAAAAGCCGTTCATATGATGAATCGTTGCAGTCGCAGTCTTTTCTGGCAGTATTGGTAATAGTTTTGTATGAAGTACAGAGCAGAAATGAAATTACTAATCAATGAAAATGTTAATCCGGCAACCAACCTTCTCACAGTCCTTCATGACGCAATCTGTGCATCGCAATTCGAAGGAGGGAAGAGCCAATGAACGTTTAAGATCACTGCCGTAAAACATTACGTATCGCTTCTCAAGGGCACATTTTTTTAATTTGAATTCATCACCAGCACGGGGTGTGACGACGGTCGCTGCTTAGAATGGAGACGAGGTAACGACTGGATAAGAGGCTGTTTCTCTGCATACAACTATGGATTCTAAAGATTGGGATTACATCAAACTAATAAAATGTATGTCTTTTGTGAATTTTGTTGTGTTTTATAGGAGAAACGCTTTGTGTCTCAAGGTAAATAAACTATTACAAAAGTAACGTTAAAGAATGTATTTTTAAGGTTTTATATTGTATCGTTTAACACCATGCAGGCGAAACGGGCAAAACGTTAATATTTATGAGTAGTATATCAATAAAAGCGACTGAAAACTTAATTAATAAGACAGTGGAATGCAATAGTCAAAACATAATGCTACGATATTAATATGCATAAATTGTGATGCGTACAAATGCGTACGTCGGTGGATTTGTTCATACGTAAATAAATGACGTTTTTGTGCTGTCAATACGTAAATATTTTACGATTTAGTACTGTAAATACGTCTGTATTATACGTTTCTGCACATATAAAATGTAATTATATATACGTATGATAGAACGACACTTTATGTACAAATACATACGTATTCTCATGAGATCACGTTTGACCGTTTTACTACGGCTCTGCTTAGAACTATTTTCGCTGGAGAAGCAAAAACCTCTTAAGTAACTTAGGAATATTGTGAATAAAATGTGAGTTATTCAATATTAACTTAATCTTTGTATAACTGTTCTAGGGTGTTGCATCTGGTGTCATCCTAAACATTGAACACAGTGCAATAATTTTGTTTTTTTGTATTTTGACAGCTTAAATATAGTTTTTAATACTTAAAAAGGAGATATCCTAATCCACACCAATAAAGTAATGCAAGAATTTTCATATTTGGGTGAACTATCTATTTAAATTAGGGATGCACCGATATGAACATTTTGGCCGATACCGATAACCGATAATTCTTTACATTTGAAAGCCGATAACCGATATATTGGCCGATAAATCAAAATTAATTTTTTTTATATACTTTTGATAGCCTGTATACATAAACAAAAGGCTCACAATTTAAAGCCTTGTCTCAAACACTTTTAACATAAATCAAACATATACTACAGTATAACCAAGCTTGAACCAGTGTAAGATTCCTTAACTTTTAAAATTAACTTTACACTGGGCAACTTTCTTTATTAAAAAATGGTAACACTTTATAATAAGGTTTAATTTTTGTAGCATTATTAAGCATGAACCAACAATTTTATAAGACATTTTTAAGAAAATTGTATCTAACATTAGTCAGTGCACTGTGAACTAATATGAACACACATATTTTATTAACTAACAATTAAGGCTATTGCTCTCTGTTACTTAATGCATTAAATGAGACCTTATTAAGTGTTATCAAAAAATCTATTGCCTAACAAAAAATAAAATAGCCCCCCTAAATATTGCAAACAAGTCATTAGATAGGTTAACATTGGGCTGCATATAAAAAAAACAAAATGCATGTGCCATGGATCAATAAAACGGAATCGCCTCTGCACGGACAATAAGGAAATTATTTTAATAATGAAAATAATACGAGAACGAAAATAATGTTTGTAATTAATTATAACTGCAATGTTTTTGAAAAAAATAAACAATTAAACAATTTTAATATTACATAGGCTAGCCGCGCTAGCTGAAGCTGAAGAGAATAACGAACGTGGAACTGAATCGCTTTGCTAGAAGGTTAATCAACTCTACGGTTGCTGAAGAATGCAAACCCAAAGAATTTTCAAATTTATTACAATGGTGAATATAATTATATGACAGTGCAAATCATAGCTTTTAATGTTTTGCATTGTTTAATCTGCGTGCGCTGAAGCTGAAGAGAAGAAGCACCGGGGAACTGAAGAACTTTTCTAGGTTGTTTAAATCCACGAAACGCATGAGATATGTGAGATTAATCAGATATTTATATTACATCAGCTTTATATTACGACTTATCTGCACAAAAGGACGTGAATGCACAATCAAACTTGTGCTGGTCATAATGTGAAGCTAATCCATGTTCTGGACGCGCTATCCACAACATCGCGCTGAAACGGCAACTAACGTTAAACCCAGAGAATTCACAACGTTTTATTACAATAGTGTTCTCATTATAATGGCATGTATATGACAGTCCCAATTATAGTTATAAAAGTGCATTGCTGTTTGAGTTGAGCTGCGCGCACGCTAAAGATGATCACCGGTAGCCTATACAATGAAGCGCGCGTCGTTCATTAACTCAACCAAACGCATTCTATATTAGATTAATCAGATATATAGGCCTATATACACAAAATAAACATATTACAACTTACAATAGCACAGAATGCTGCGAATGCTCAAGAGAACTTGACTGTGCTTGTCATGAAGGCTAACTCCACAGACGCGCTCTTTCCGCCTCAACGGGCTCGTCGCGCTGAAACACTGGCGAACAAGAATTCACAACATTCTTTTGCATGCGTGTTTTTATTATAATGTTATGAAGCCTATGTGACAGATTTGTGTTGCACATGTTGCACTGAACTGTATCTTTCTTTTTGAAGTGAATCCAATCATTCAGAACCGTTATGGTGAACAGCGCGCGTCTCTCAACTGAAGTAAATAATCTATTATTCATCGGCTTTGATATATCGGCCCAATTTTCTTATTCGGATCGATAACAATAACATCAAAAAAGACCATTTATCGGCCGATATCGATATGTGGTCGATATATCGTGCATCCTTAATTTAAATGGAAAAAAAATTGTGAAAATGTAAAACTGAGAAGTAATCTGAGCTAAAAGAGCATCCTATGAGCAACACAATTTCCCATTTGAGTGGGAAGCAAACATGGTCAAGGAGAGAGAAAATGAAAGGATGGGAGATTTGTAAATGTGACTAAAAAAAGCTACCAAATGAAGATGCGGTCACGCAGAAGGAAATACTTAAATTGTGAGAGAAAAAGAGTCTGTGTGAGTGAGAGCAAGTATACTCCAGGGTCTTGGCCTGACTAGCTCATGGCCAACTTTCGTAAGAATGTTGGGGATTTCCATCAGTAATCTGCATTTACGTATATCTCCCCTATTAATAATGTATATTAGTCCCATTAAATCCTCAATTCACGCCTCGCTTCAGAAAACCACTTCAACTGCTTCCCTTACCGTTAACGTGAATGCTCAACTTCACACACACTTTCCGTGGAATGGAGCGCTGAGAAAGTGTTTGTGTGTGTGTGTCTTCGGGTAGGTGGCTTCACCATCGACACATCCTCTCCATCTGGCAGTGCTACTGCATTGCTCCTTGTTCATGGCTATTTAAAATTTCAGTAGCCTGTCGCCTTGAGTAACACAGAGCAGTGCTGTAATGAGGACATGAGGGAGGTTGTATTGATTTACTCTCTTGCCTATTGTCAATCATTGAGGCTGGGATATGTGCATGCAGTAGAGGGAACCCAGACCTGTCGCTAATGCTAAATGGCGTTGCCCATACTTGTTTGCCTATTAAGCTACTCATGTTATAGTGACTAACACTGTTAGCCACTTCTGTGACTATAGCACTATAGTGCATTTGCCAAGCAGTGCATGTAAATTACAATGTTTATGTGCATGTAAATTTGCATTATGTATCTCAGACTACATATGTACCATGCTGGCATGCATTTGTTTGCATGAAGAATGCAAATGCACAGAAGCGGAAATGAGAATACCGGGAGTTGTCTGCCGCCTTTGCATCTATGGTAGTTTGAACTAGCAGCATCCAAAACCGGTTCTCGGCTGGCACACAGTCTTTTCAAAGACTTCCTCCCAGTGCAGAACATTCATAAAGAATTCATGCAGAAAGATAAAAATGCAAAAAAAGAGCCATAATGAAGTTGTGACCGGGGCAAGTGAGCATCTAAGGGTGTAGGAGTCAGTGGCTGTATTAAATATAATGAGTTCTATTTCTCCTGTATGCTGTTGAGACACATGAAAATAATGAAATAAATGTGACTCAGTAAGGATTTCGCCTTAAAGCTTGTGCGTTCAGTAGATGAGACCCCTCACTAAGACTAGTAGATAGTAACAGTAAAGGGCCGTTCACACTAAAAGGGCTGCAGCTATAACGAAATCATAAAGGTTTAATAATCATTCTGATTCTATGAAAAATGTCCACACCATAACTATAATGATAAAGACAGAAACAATATCATTGGAATCACTTTTTTTAGCTGATGAACAATAAAAACATTTACATCCAGTCAGAATCCATCAGTCTTTAAAGAGCTTTAAAGAGATGACAAAACTGTTTAAGGGATACTTCACCTCAGAAAAGATGAATGTGTATATCGTCGCTGCCCGATGAATCTCACGTATGTCCAAAACGATTACTTTTCAGGAATTAAAAAAAAAAAGTAATTTCAAAAGCAGCTGAAATCGAGCGTTGTCATGCTTGGGCACAACATCTTTAAATGTAACCATATTCTTTCCAGTGTCATGATATCCAAATTCTGACCCAAAATCGAGTTTAAATGGACGTATGTGCATATTGTATAGTAACGGTGGTCGCAATACCGTTTCGATCATTAATTAGAATGACCAAATCGCGTTTCATATTGACAGATGAAGGCTATGCTCAGTTTATCAGTTTATTAAATGTCTATTAAAACTATGAAGAGACAATGAATCAATACACTGACATGGATATGCTAGACTGATACTTTATTTACACAATCCTACCATAATTTTGTCGGATATGAGCTGCATTTTATTATGAGCTGCATTTTGTTGATCATCAGCTAATTTCAAAATCAAAGACATACTGTACATCAATAAGAGAGAGTGGCAATAGCCCTGGTAAGATCATTTCGTTTCTTTACTTGAAGATGATTGTGTGTATTGTGAAGATGATTAAGGGTCTGTGACTTACTTTCACTTTTATTTGCTATGTTTGCACGTTGGCTTGATGAATAGATGCTGAGGTGTTCGCAGTAGCGCCGTCATATCTGACTATAACATGTCGTATAACCTATATAACACGCTCTCACTCGTTTACTTTTTTAGCATTTTTGGAGGATTAAAATATACGTGGTTTCAACAACCAGATTGCGTTTACACCTAGTAAAGATCCGAACACAATGCGAGCCAGACTACCTCCAGATGGTCAGGCAGATCCGATCACAATCCGATCACAACGTATTTATACCTTGCATTAACATGGCTTTTTTATTATCCGGATAACTTATCTGGACACAGATCGCATTTTAATACCAGGTGTATGGGTGTATGGGGTATACACTGCGTGATTGACAGATTTGACAGCAAATGGAAATTCGTGGAAATCAGATGACATGATTTCACAACTTTTCATTGGCCATTTAGATAATGTGAAGCATGCTGTATACGGAAATGAACCTGGGCATTCTATCCGTCAAAAAATCGTCAAAATTGGCAAAATGGACATATGCAGTTTTACATCGGACAGCGACGATATAAAATGGGTCATTTATGAAATTAGAAATTATTTTTGAATTTGGAGCATTCTAGACTGAGAAAAGCCAGAAAATATATTTTTGGCTTATGTGGATGAAAGACAACAACTCCCAGAATGCACTTTCTTAGCTGCCCTAGGATGCCACGCCTACCGGTAACAGAGCGCAGTAAGTGAACAAAGTCTAGGCTACTAGTAGTGAGTCTCCATGGTGAGTCTGCCCTAAAAAGTGTTTTGAGAAAGCCCAAAATGTCCGGGATTCGGCTTTTGCGTTCTTCAGTCACTATTCATTAAGTTTACTATGTCCCTTTAATAAACACAAGTAAAAGTATCCCTTTAATAAACACAAGATCATTGTGCATTGGTGTGGATGCTAACATAGTTATTGTTACTGTATATTTATTGCTTGATGTGAATGGGCTGTAATAGCTTATACATCAAGACTAAATCTACAATATGGTACTTTGACAAAAAGAATCAGAAAAAGAGTAAACTACGAAGGAAACATAAATTATCAGTATGCAATTAATTTTGGAGAAGCTAGCCATAGCAAGCAAGCTTTGAAAGCAGAGTGTCTCAAAAGCCACACCTCTTCCAAAACACATGAACACACACAGCAGAGTCTGTAAAGCCTCAAGAGATGGCATTAAATGTATGTCTCAAAGCACATAGCATTACAATAATAATGAACGTAAACAACTTGCATTGCTCCGCACTTGTATCACCTGACTGCTACAGATTAATTTCGAAATTGTTAATGTTGAAATAAAAACACATAAACTGTAGTTTGAGGACCTGTGCAGAGGAAGGGAAATAGGCGCAGGTAGGACATCGGATCATTGCATTCGGACCAATTGGAGGAAAATTTTTTGGTCTTGAGACTTCCTCAGAAGATACATGTTTTAATATTTAGACCACATCTATCTGATTGCTACCAGGATGTGAAGAGAGTTCTAAAAAAGAGGAAAATTGCCTACCCTAGCCTAACGTTAAGTACAATCATACTGTAAAACGACATGCCCCTAATTATACAGAACTTTAAGGCTTAATGTAATTTAAATGGTATTAGTTTTCAAAAAAACAAAAAACAAAAAAAAAACACCCCCCATAAAGTTGGACATTTTAACATGGGTGGGTCTATGGCATTGACTCTCTTTGCAGCCTGTCTCTAGCGGCCAGTCGACAAATTACAGTTTAAAGGGGTCACATAATGCCATTTTTGTACAAGTTAATATGTATGTTTAGGGTCTAAATGAAAACTTTGTAATAAACTTTTATTGAAAAATTCTTATTAGTATTTTAAGAAAAACACTAATTTTACCTGGTCAAAATCAGCTCTGTTTTCAGCACGCCGTTTCAGTGCATATGCCTTTAAATAATAAACCCCGCCCCTCTGTTCTGCAGCGTTTAATACACAGCGAACGTGGAGTGTTGCCTTGACAACAGTTGAGGGATATTTTTGGTGAGAGAATGGCAGCGAAAGCTCTGAGGACACATCTGTGCAATCGCATCAGTTTCAACTGGAGTTGCACCCGGAACAAGATGACGGCAGCAAAGAAGCTCGAAAATTAAGGCTCAAGCAAGATGTTTCTGAATGGTTGGTTAACGTAATGTCACTTTGATCTATCTTTGTATGCACTGCAGGGTAGAGCAGTGAGATACGAATGCTGTGTGTTTACTGATGTATACGTTAGTTCATTGACAGATTTACATTACAACTAATGGTCATGAAAAACGTTTCCCCGCTATTTGCAAAGATTAATATAAAGGTTAATAAAACCTTACTACAAAACACTGCTGAAACACTGCAATCAACAACCTTGGGAGGGGCGTCATGCGCCGTGTGACGTCACACGGTCAAATGGCTTGATTTGAGACAGGAGAATACATATAAAGAGATTAAAACAAAATACTGCATATATTTTTATCATTATTTGATGGTTGAGTACAATCAACTTGTTAAAGTGCAAGTACCATTATATTTCCCCTTTAAGTCACTTCCGTGTTGGTTTCAAGAGAGAGACAGGAAGGTTGCTGCTTGAGTAAAATACAAAAGTGGAAGGGATTATGAATTCCACAGAAATGAGCTTTTTATATATTCACTATTAAAACACATAGGTTTTCTTTTTGACATGAGCAATAAACACCTTAAATCTGCATTTGGATTTATATACGTACAACAGTTTTACAACTTTTACAACCAATTTGCTTTGATTATCTTTTACAAGGGCAGTGTCATAAAGTTTTAAGATTTCCACGAGAGCCAGTGCTCAGCTGTGTTTGGAGAAAATAGTGCTGATAGACTTTTAACAGTCTCCTTTTAGACTGACCCTGAGTTTTAAGTGTTATAGCTATAAAAATAATAAACAGGCGGATATGATTAACGAGGACAATAAAAGCATCAGCAATGGACAGTAAAAGCCAGGGTAACAAGCACAATATTGTTTGATGTTGACTGGCATAATAGAAATAACATTTTTAGAGATTTTCATTTCAGTCATTTAACAAAAAACTACATAAATCAATTTCCTCCCTGTTGACTATGATCTACCAGCATTTTGTATCAGCCGGCAGCTTTTCATTTAGAGTGACTCCAAGGCTTTTCGCACTGCACTTAACCTTGGATTAACATCTTCTTAAACCCAGGCCAGGGTTCAGGTCGCTTTTAACTCTGGGTTTAAAATGGCTCTGGCTTGAGTGTGAAAATACCATTATAGTAAACTACTTGCAGAAACAGTCATAAAGCAGAAACCTCAGGTAAAATGCCTTACTTCTGGGCATACCAGTGGCAGAGCACAATTATGTTCTCAGTAGTCTCTAGGATTTTAGCTCCAAATATAAGCAAATGGATTTTGTGGAACCTCTCTCCTGATTGCCCCCTGGCGGGACCCCGATCCTCCACTTATTTTTTCCCCATCCCTTAGATTTTTGCCTCTGCACAAATAGTAAACAGCTATCGGAGGTTGAATCATCTGCTGCAAAATTGCTTTTCATAGCGAGCCAAGCCTGGTGGCAGTGCTGGACCATCTCTTTACCCTGGAGCCAGATTTCTCCCTCTCCCTTTCAGGTTTTTTAAATATGTTTGATCTTTCCTGATGAAACACATCCACTCAGATGTAAACAAGTACATAATATCTAGTCATCATGATATGCATAAACTTGTGTGCCTAAGTATGGAACATATTTATGTTTATATAACAATATACAGCATTTTGAGGAGTATAATTAGATCCAGAAAATGAACCCATAAAAAACAACCCATTTGAATATTATTGTAATTTATATAACGGTTAGTTCCAAACCTTGATTCTGATTGGTCAATACATAGCTGCAGTTTATTCATGATTAAAACACGGCTATGACCGCTTCACCCAACGGTTCTGTTTATCACTGCGCAACACTGCAGTTACACAGTTACATGATTTTATTTGAGCTTTCAACAACACTTTCACGTCAATTTGTACCGAATTCAACGAATGATTAAAGTGTCTAATTCGTACTAATTCGAATCAACTCTTATTCTTATTTCAGCAAAATTCGTACTAATTCGTATCGAGTTAGGTCTGGTATGAATTGTTACGAATTAGCCACTTTTTAATCATTCGTCGAATTCGTAACAATTTGGTCGTGAGATCGGGTTGGCTTTCATGCATATTACACATTAGAACGTTGTTGCGGTTTAACCGTCAGGGACTATTTTTTATTTCTAGTGGAAGGAAGGCTTTTAGTGATTTTACTTCATGAATTTTGCACTAATACATAAATTTTTACTTTAACATATATTTATATTTACATTTATTGTGGGAACAGTTTTACAGCTTCACATCGTGCCTAACAACGCCCTTCAGCCGTTACTTATTCACGATACAGCACAGCCTCTCGTACCTTACAGTATTGCTTACATAATACTGGTGATGGTTATGTTAATTATTGTATTGAGTGTTCAATAGTCAATTACGACTGTTCAAACTAACGAGATTATTAAAATGTGGTGAGTTTTAAGTAAGCAATAACGTACAAGAGGCTGTGCTGTTTCGTGAATAAAGGCCTGTCTCAACATCGGGACGAATTTCATGCACGTTATTTGTCGACGTTTAACACCTCTAAACAAAGGGTGACTAAACAAAGGGTGCCAATGTGAGTGTTCACACGGACACATAAAAGCGTCATTTAAAAAAAACGCCTCGGGTTAGTTTTTTTAGCTAGATGCGCCGCGTCAAAACGCATCAGTCCAATGAGATTTCCGCTTTTGCTCATGTGTTTGGAGCTTCTGAAGAGACAGTAAAACATAACTTGGGGGCGCTCAAACACAAAACGGTCTGGCCGAGCACACATATGCAACGGTGAAGATATACGCGCTGCCGTCTACACACTACCAGAGCCCTGACACTACACAGCCGGGAAGAAATAAGACGACGAAGATGCAAGGCAAGATGACTGTAGAGCTGCGCCATTCTAACGTCATGGAATGAATTTGCATGTTCACTCGGCTCATCATCAGCGAAAATCGGTTGGGTGTGAACACAAAAAACCCGTTGAAAAACGCTGACGAATAACGTGTGCTGATATTCGTCCGTGTGTACAGGCCTTAAGTAACGGGTGGAGGGCATTGTTAACCCCTTCGCCATTACTTATTCATGATACAGCACTTATTCATGATACAGTTCTCGAGTAACTGATAAATAGAACTGTTGGGTGAAGAGATCAAAGCAGTGTTATATCATGAATAAAGCACAGCTATTGACCAATCAGAATCAAGGATGGGAACTAACTGATTTTTAAGTTAAATTATGGTCTAGTAATATTCAAATTAAAGTCTAGCCAGTTTTGGTTTAGTTGTATTTGTTCATGTTTTGGATCAACAAAAACTGCACTTGGCTTTTTACTACATTCACCTCTAATGGATCTCTTACAGTATACAGTAGTTACCAATAATAATCCTGCTTCTGCAACAAAAAATCTTTATGAGGTACATTTTGTTATGTTTTATTAGGTTAAGAGAGGCATTAACCTGAATTAATTTTAGCAAGTTGTAACATTAAGTACGGATTGAATCCATGAGATGTTTTTTTTATTATTTTGTTTCCGTAATAATATATTTCTATTGTACATTTTTTCACTTTCATGTTACAAACTTGAGTCTGAAATTCTTCAGAACTGTTGTTTTAGTTAATTCATTTCTAGGGTGATGAGGGAAAAAACTGAGAATAAGCACAAACATACATAAAACATGTACTACTGACAATATAAAAAAGAGAGAATGCAAACAAACAATAAAGCTCACAAACAAAGCAAGCTGCAGGAAGTCATCATATCCATCTCGCAAAATCTAATTTTCAGATATTCACTGAGGTGATAGGCTGCAGCAGATTAAATTAATTAACCAATTTTATTAATGAGGGAGCTCCATCTTTAAAAAAGCATTATAATCATTATTTATCCTGTAGATTAATTTCTCATATCAGTTTTTTTTTATGAATTCTTCCATCCATTCTTCAAAGAGAAAAATTCCTGCAGATTTTTTCAGTCCTGGTGTATTATTCTGCGGTTTATATTTTTAATATGATCCTCATTCTGTCTCCATAGAAATAATAAAACATGCTGATAATCTCTCAGTCACTGTGTGATATCAAATGAACCCCGGGACATTAGTTTTCACAATGCCTCAAGCTGCTCCTAAACCACCAAGATGGCCCTTGTTTCGCATTATAGGCATTGAAAAGGAGGTTTGATAGGGATGTGGACGTGGCTGGCTTGAGACCAGTGGTTTTGGTAAAAACAGTCCTGTCCAGTCACTTTAATTACACAATGTCTTTATTAGGTAGGTGTGTGTGTGTGTGTGTGTGTGTGTGTGTGTGTGTGTGTGTGTGTGTGTGTGTGGTTTCTAAAAGGGAAAATATATGGGATATAATTAGCTACATAACGCCACAATACATTTGAATAACAATCAAAATATTTGTACACAAACTTAGAAAGCAAGACATTAGCTAAGTGACCTACAAACCTAGCCTGGTTCAACCAGACTCTAGTACATTTCATTTGCACATAGAGTCTGGCCCTCTCAATTGAGAAACGTTTCCTTCCTTGTAGGCGGGTTCACTGTTAGTTCAAATCTATTGGATCTGCCCAGAGTCACTCAGGATCTGCCATAGCCAATCGCTGAACGTGTGGTCGTGAGTGACATATGTCATGTGCCAAAATGGTTGGAAACAATAAGTCCGAATGATCAGAGGATTATGTTTACAATAGGATTTCAGTCAACGAGAGCTGCAGGTTTTGTTAATGTAGGAACAAATATTATAATTCGAAATGTATATTTGACACGAAGGACAGTGATATATTCATTCAACGGTGAAAGCTGTGTCTAATCATTACAAATACGCCGCTGAGGTCGTTTTCTGATCTGCCGCAAATGCTGTAGCAGCTAGCTGTTACACTGAATGATCAGTCTGTCTCTATCTGCAGATGTGTAATAAACAACAATTTTTCATATTACGTCTTATTGTTTCTTAATTACCTTAATTATGGTCTTCAAAGTATGTGTTTGTACATTTTTATGTGGCATTTAGTTTTTTTATTAAAACAAATTAACCATTGCCATCTAAAACTGAAAATCAAATATCTTCAAAGTATGGGTTTTCACATTTTTATTTATGACAATTATTTTTTTTTAAATCACAACCAATTTGTATGATTTAACGTTACAACATGTAAAACTGACACACCAACCTCCTGCACGAGTACACAAAGGGGCTCAAAATGTTCTATTCATCACAAGAATCTGTAAATTTACAGTTGGGAATCTGAGCTACTGATATGACTCCTGAGCGGATCTTCAACAACAGTATAGCAGCCAGGACTCGGGGCTTCCGAACACCACGAACACCAGGCTAAACCGTCCATCCAAAATGTCATATCATCGTGCACGAGCTGCCCAGCACAAACTTCCAATCTTTCTGCCTCCTTCACGCGGTCTCCATTGTGCAACAAGAGGTGAGACGACAACAATCCGGCTTTAAATTCTGTATTTTCGGCAGTTTCTTTTCCAACAACGGACCGAATAGCTTTTCTCACGTCTTTCTCCGCTGCCATTACTGAACTCAAACTGACACGCTACATCAACGTCATCGTTCTCAGCCACTCCCTCTATTCGCTGATTGGTCCTACAAAAAATTTCTGGAAACCTAAGGATATGGAGCGGTCCCAGACCGTGAGTACTGAAGTAGGGTTGTAACGGTATACCGGTATGGGCGGTTTATCGCGATATTGACATGTACGATTATCATATCGTGCACATTTGCTTATCCGCGGTAAAAAAAAAAATAAACCAGAATTCACCTGCACTGCCGCATGCAACTTCTTTCAGCTTGACTGCTTAGACTCCATACGTGTACAGCGCTGAAAATGTCTGAGACACAGAATCTCTATCTCCCGCAGAAAAATAAATAAAATCTGCAGTATGGGAATATTTTGGATATCCGAAAACGATCGTGGTGTTGTCCTTGAAGATGGATATCCAGTTTGCAAGATATGTGGACGAAGAGTGGCTGCAAAAGGAGGAAACACGTCCAACATGTTCTCCCATATTCAGGAACACCATCCCTCCGTGAAGATAAAGGTTATTCATAACTTTTATAACTTAAGGCCATATTATTTCTGTCATGCTGAGGGAATCCCGGTCTGTCAAAAAGACGCACACCCGCCCTTTTGCGTTACAATACAGATATGCCACGTAAAATGCGCGATTTAAAAGATAGATGGATGAATAAATCAAAATATTGCTGTGCAGTAGCCTAAATCAAATCGCGATGTGCGTCTGTGAATATACAACGCAAAAAGACTGGCGTGCGAGCCCCTTCTATATTCAGCGCGTCTCTGTATGAATGAGCAGCGCCGTTTCTCAGATTAGATCTAGTACACACTCAAGTACGCATGACGCTCAATGGTCTTTAAAGCTGTCTCACCCACTGTGAAGACGTGAACACATGAACATATCCAGACAGAGAACACTTAATGTGCACTTTATAATTGTTTTTTAAAAGAATAATCATCAAATACACTGACTGAAACTCATAGGTGTTCAGTACAACCTGTAAAAAAAAGTTTGGTTTAGCCTATGACTAAAATAATGACTAAAATATATTACTATTGTGTATAGTTTTTTTGTCCATGTTTTAATTTAGTAAACCTCTCTTGTGTAGACAAACTAAAGTTGTTACATTTTATCTGATTGCATTTTCAAAAATACATTTTGTATTCAATCACAGAATCCATTCCAGACCAGTTATTTCAGACAACCCAGAATTTCTAAGGAAATAAATATACATTTCATAAAGACTCTATTGAAAAAAACTTTGTTACAATAAACCATGTTCAACCAAAAAACATATCTGTTTTTATTCATTTAAGGGCCATTGTAGCTGATGATGATTATAATAATGATAGTTTAATATCGTATACCTAAGTGAAACCGTGATATTTTCTGAGACAATTATCATACCGTGAAAATCTCATACCGTTACAACCCTATACTGAAGTAAAATGAAATTGAGCGGAAGTGCGTAGGAGAGGCACAGCCAGGCTACTACAAACCAAGTCAACACATACATTCTCTCTGCCCTGTACTTAAAGGGACACTATGCAGTTATTTTAGCTTAATTTAACAGCTTCAGAGTTATAGGACTTTTATGAGTTTGTCACACTATCGTCATGGCGGAGTCGGCATATAAGATACAGAAAGCTAGGAAAGCATTGTCGGAGGAACAGAGAAAGAGGAAAGAGCAGACCGACAGAGCGAGGAGTTGGACATGAGCATAGCTAGGGCTGGGCGATATGACGATATATATCGTTACTGCGGTAGAAAACGTCAGCCGTAACAGATTTTTTTATTCCGTGTATACCGCGAAATGTAAATAAGTGGGCGTGGTTAACTCCCGTGCAGCACGCGTGAGACTGATGCTGAGATTTGTCAAAGAAACATGGAGAAAGCAGATCAAGAGGATCCACAAAGGAATTCCGTTTTCTAAAGGTTTGTTGTTAACGTGATATGTTCGGTCAACTAGAGCAGAGCAGCACCCAGGCAGTACAGAGGAGTGCACGTTCGCAAAGGGGAAAGCATGAAGTTACTTGATAACAACATTTCATAGGCTATATCAATATCATTACGAATAGAAATAACCTTAAATAATGTATAGTTATCCACATCTTTCCTTCTCTTATGTATAGTTACTTTTTAAACATGAAAATCACATTCAGCATGAATGAACATCCTCCTTGTTAAAACGAATCCTGTTTCTGAGGCAAAATTACTAAATATGCAGCGCGAAGTTATATATTTAACTCCAAACAATTGCCTACCGAACCAGTTGATAAAATCTTCTTTTGATTCGATATCGTGATTACAACTTGACTCTCAAATTAATCGATCGCATTTTGTTGATGCAAAAGACGCACGCACATGCACTGAGAGGGAGCGCGCGGTGTTTACCGGGCTATGGTCTAATAACGACGCACTGTTATAAGGCGTGTATAATTTAAACTACTTAGTCAACACTAACAGTAGCTGCGGTTTGGTTTTAATATTGCTGCTCTCCTTCTAGTCACTTCTGAAATTGATGAACTTGACACTTCAGAACTCCTCTTGATTAAAGCTCAGGGTGACGGTTGCCAGATATTCTGATTCATTTTATTTAAATAGGGACAATGCACAAGTTAACATTAACCTTGTTTAAAAACAAAGAGAGATGCATTGTGCCAGGTTGTAGCACAAGTGCTATTTTCCGCCCGTAGTCCCTTGGCAGAGTAAAATACAAAACACTAAAATATACAATTTTAAAACCATTAAATTGTTTAACAATTAAAACTATCACATGATCAATTTTTCCTCTTTCCTAAACCCAACCCCACACAGACAAAACTAAACAATCAAGATCCCTACCTCTCCCAATACTACACACACACACACACACTTCATAAATGTGTACAGTTTTGATGCGACAATAACCATGTTTTTGTCAAACTTGAGAAGGTTTGAGGATTTGTACATTTAACAAAAAGAACAAAACAAGCCCCTTAAAACGCAGTATAATAAGCACATGTGGTAAAAATATATCATAATTATAATATATATATATTATAATTATAAACTGATTGATGAAGTAAAGCAATGCATGAGATTGAAAAATTATTTTTGAATTGCATAGAAGATTGAAAAATTAGTTGAAAAGCACCTATGAGTTGTATTTAATATCAATCTGTTGTGGGAATTTCATCTAAAAGTTGATGAGTCTTTTTTGTTTACCAAATAACTAATTTACCAAATAAAATAAAAATAAAACAAGGTGACGTACTTTTCATTTCTAAAGTATTTGGGTTTATTTATTATACAAAGCCCTTTTTGTCGATTTTTTTTTTTTGAGGATAACTATATAAATAACTATATCGTCAAATATATCGTTACCGTCAAATAAAATTAGTCCTATCGTGAAACACAATTTTGGTCATATCGCCCACCCCTAAGCATAGCCGTAATGTGCGTGTGATATGTCCCCATTGAAACATCTCGCAGCACGGATGTACCAATACAAACAAATAAAACATCTCCAGGTAACTCTAGTAGAGCATTCATTTATTTCGTTTGTTAAAGAGACTACATACATTTTCCTGAAATTTAAACTCGCGACTGACACCTGTGGCCAAAAAACAGAACTGTTCTTCCTTTCTGCTCGCTCTCGCAGCGCACGCTTGACCCACTCGTACGTGCACACTTCACAAGTCAACTGCTGCAAGGAGGTCAACATTATGTTTACAGAAGTCTGAATTAGTTTTAAGAAGTAAAATACATAATATTGTTTGAGATAAGTGTTCTGCTTGCGACTGCGAGAGGCTACTTGCTGACTAGCAATGGTGGAAGAGTGATCTGAAACGTTTAACAAACACGATTGAGGTCACATCCACAGACAGCGCGGGAAAAGTCAGACCCGACAGAAAATAGGAAAAATAGGATACAGGCTTATAGGTGCGCACCCACTGTGAGCGGAAAAGGTGTCAGTATGCTCATCAGGAGATGTTTGAGTCATAAATGGTAAAATAAAAAGGCTATTGTAACGTTAATTTTAGGGGAAAAGCTACATATAGCCTCTTTAAATAAGAGGCAATCTGAAATGTGTTGTTTTTGAAATCAAGTGACCAAAGTGCTTGTTGCCGCTGCGATCAGTTTCAGTGGATTCAGTGTTCTGTTGGGATCTTCAAACGGACGCACACTCAATCCATTGCGGGGACTGAGAGACTCATTACAGTGAAATCACAAAACCCAATGCACAAAAAACATGTCATTGTTAAACTAACAATGCCTAGAATTACTCAAATGCACATATTCTTATTACCAGTGAGTCACATGAGCAATATAACCCAAGTTGAATGGTTCAATCTAACATTACATTTAAACAGACAGACTGAAAGGAATGCAAGATTCATGCTCACATTTCATAATTTCACAAGTCATGATTAACTTAACATACCATAAAAGGAGAAATGAATGGAACTTACATAGTTCAATAATACACACAAGGCAGGAGACACAGCATTTCCAGCAGGAGACACGACATTTCCAGCAGCAACACACAAGGATTCCTCCATGTGGCATGAACAAAAGGAAAGGGCTTTGTGTACAGGTGCTGTCTAATGAAGTCTGTGACTGATTGAGGCTAATTAACTGAAGGTGTGGTGAACTGCATGGGGAACTGAGAGGCAAAGAAAGCATGGGGTGTCGTGAAGCGCAGGACAGAGAGGAAAACTTCCAAACAGGCATCATTTGGAGTCAGCTATCGTCAAAATTCAAGTTACCTAACTGAACAGTACTTTTTTCAGGGTGCACAGATTTAAAACATGAACTAAATGGAATGATGTTACACACACACACACACATTTTGTATAGCTCTGAGAAGGATTAGAAACATCATCTACTTAGCCGAAAGACTACTGAGTAAAAGACAAACAGCAGAGAAGGCCTCAGGACATCTTACCAGCTTTGAGTACTCCATTGTTTTCATTACACACTAGCAATAAAACTTGGAGCTTTGCGGTTGTTTCATTATTGGAGTATAAATAAATTCCCCAGCTCCAGGGCATATACTTACTAAATATCAACATCTCATAATCTAATTGCTTGAATATGCTTTAGTATCGGGTTGGGTTGTTGCTTGTTAAGAGTCTAATTTTGCCTCAAGGCAAATCTAATAAAAGTCTCTTCTAGGCTATTATGATCAATCAGTGGTGCAGTGAATCACCACCCAATTCACCAAAGAGTAACAAGAGGGCTTATACTGTATCTGAAAGGGAATGTTTGCTAAATTTGGCAAGAGTTTCTCTACCC
The DNA here is from genome assembly GCA_030378365.1 of Hybognathus amarus. Lineage (NCBI taxonomy): Eukaryota > Metazoa > Chordata > Actinopteri > Cypriniformes > Leuciscidae > Hybognathus > Hybognathus amarus. Next base: position 231,664 of record JAQIUQ010007295.1, on the reverse strand, counting down.
AAGATAGCTGTTCTTTCTCTCAGTCAAAAGCAGCACTGGATGACTGTGGTCTTGGACACTCAAACTAACTGTACAGTGAGAATTAGTGGCTCTGGGACTGATTTGTTTCAAGTTAGGGTGAGATGTCAACATTGAACAGTACAGGCTAAGTTCATTTGAGTGAATCGGTTGTTCATTAAAGACTGTGCTTTTTGTTTTAGCGTCTAAAATGATGGACATTTGTCTGACAAACCTGAAATGAAGGTAAATCTGAATGTAAATGCAAGAAATCACTTATGGCAACAATAATGAAAGCAAAATATGTAAAAATGTAATGCAATCATTGAGATTGAAGGTTAGTTTGATTTCTAACATTATTCTCTCAACAGACACTTACATAGATAGTCTAGTGTTATAATTGATTTGCTTTGGCATTCTAAAAGTAATACAAAATATATACCAAAATAAAAAATATATAAATATATATAAAATATAAAAAAATACTAAATATATATTTTTTACAAATATATAAATGCAGTTTTAATAATTAATCTCTTATAATCTCTTTAATACTTATTTCTTAAAATATTTATCAAGGCATTTGCTGCTTATCTTTGATGATTAAATTCCACAAAAGTCGCAAAATTAATTAACTTTAGTGCACCTATTATGGTATTTTTTAAGGTTCCTGATTTTCTTTTGGAGGTCTAACAGGTATAAATGCTTCAAAGGTCATTTTTTTCATTTTCTTATAATATACATTGCACGTGTGCACGTGCAATCGTTAGCATAGTTTCATAGGGTTGGGTATCGAGAATCGATTAGAACCGGGACTAACTTTCGCTTTTCCCGGAAATCGTTTCAGAAAGTTAAAATTTCGATTCTGTAGTTTCGATATTCACAGTCCACCGATTCGGAAGAAGAAACCGCTGAACAACACCAACGAAGAAGCGTCTACCGGAAGTGTTGGCATAACTGCGCGAGTTCGAACATGAGTAGCTTACGTCGGCGGTCCAAAGTGTGGCTTCACTTTTCTAAAATAACGAAATCTCGGCAAAATGCTAAATTTGTGACAAAAGGAGTATTTGTGACAGAAGGAGTATTTCCTTCAGAAAGGCCGTTGGTCAGCAAGATTAGCTAAACTTTTTTGACCCTGCCTCTTAAAGAATCGGAATCGAGAATTGTTAGGAACCGGAATCGAAATTGGAATCGTTCAAATTCAAACGATACCCAACCCTATACTTTCACTAAAACTGCTTCTACGGGGCCATAACATAAGCTACAAGGTAATGGAGCAATTTATACATTGTCGTGTTTCTTTAGAAATAAATAAAGGACAAATGGGGTCTTCAAACGCCTCTTTGTACGCTGTCAAAGTGACGCCAAAATGAATGGGAGTCAATGGGAATGCTAACGCAGGTGAAGTTCTGCTACAAGATGGCAGCTCCCGCTGAGACTTCAACTTCCGGTCGATGGATTACCCCCTTGGGAATGACCACGGCAACACTGAACAGTGAACTGAAACAGTGAAGCACTCACTTTTCTGTCCTCTAACCAGCCGTTAACGCATACAAACCCTTAGAAATTTGTTGCTGTTAAAACAGTTGAGAGCTCAGATAAAGCTTGCGATCACCGCTGCACTTGCGCTGTAGAACACCAGCACTGGGAGAGTCTTCCTGAAGAACACCGACACACTCGCTCATTGTAAACAGAACACCTCAGAGACATCAAATCGATCGGCTCCAAAGCAAAAGGCAACTAGTGCGTGCATCCACTTGCGCATTTATACCCCCCGCAAGGGCGGAGTGTGTGATGAGAATCACGCACGCCAATTCCATTGGCTCGTTAAATAGTACTCGAAGAACAATGGCTCTCTGACGCAATCCCCATTCAGATGACCATCGACTACGTCCGATGTTATCAACTGAAGGAAACTGGTTATTCAACCCGAACCTCCATCGCAAGGACAACTCAAGCTGGTACATTATCAGAAGTTGCAACTGTATTTCCTTACCATCAGCATTAACAAGTGTATTTCCTTCAACAAACCAATGTGTATAGGATATTTCTAATTTATGGGGTGCGCATGCGGGAACTGCATAAATAATAGCGCATACATTAGCCGAGCTATAACGTGAATGTGACATTCAAGTTTTTGTGACATTCACAATTTTAGGTAATAGTGGCCCACAGCTGCTTAGCAGTATTCAGTAAGACAGTAATAACGTGAGTTACTGTAGCAGGTTTGCCAGAGATCTACACAGAATAACACACAAAATTAGCTTTGGAATAAGAAGTACCTAAAACTTAAGAAATATCTAGCTTAATTCAAGGTATAATCATACAATTTGAAAAAATTAAAAAAATAAAATTTGTACAATTGCCTGTGGTTTAAGTCTTCAGAATGTTGATTGATTTGGTCTGGATTAATCTGTGTAGCTTCCTGTACAGCAGAAACGTCATTACCTTCTGCAGTTCTTACATCCCTGCCATCGCCATTTGTACTTTCTGTGTTTCACAAAGTACAAGCTCACGTCCTTATTGTCAAGGACACATGGAAACTTTCTGCTCATTGTTTTTGAAAGACGGCTTTTAAAAGTGCCATTCAAAGGGGTGCACCCACCCACAAGCAGAAGAACAATTCAAACTTTATCAAAGATGAATGTGCATTCATACAAGGCAAATACGGGTTTCTTTAAAGGGTTGAAAGATGGTTAAAAATGATTTTTTTAAATATGTCTCTTGAATAAATAAAGCATTTTTTGTTTGAACTATTATGTATAACCTGCGATGGGGTCTCATAATGAGTAATCCAAGCGTCACCATTACAGGCCTCTGGACTATTGCTTTATGAAGTCAGTGCATGTATTATTACTCTCACATTTCATGTTTTATTATTTATTAGTTCATGTTTGGAAAATAAGCCCTTCTTTGTAATGAAAAAAGGGCATTGCTATATTTAATATATATACTGTATAAGGACCTTTAATTTCCTCTTGAGTTTTCCCATGTTTTCTTATGATGATTATTGGTAATAAGGCTGATATGTTTGTCATGCTATCTAATAAATAATAAAATTACTGGAATCACAACATGGACGTCATTGCTCTGACGCATTCCCTCAATACAAGCTTTAAAAAACTTGTCGCTGTTGCTTTCCTACTTTATGGCTCCTACTAACTACATTTATATGATGAAATTAAATTCAGGAGACACACTGATATAAAAATGAAATGCTCCTGCTCTAGTGTGAAAAACATAAAGGAAAATAGACATAGAAAAAGTTTAAAGCAAGATGTATCTGTAAAAACACATTTTAAATGTATTGTGTGTATTAAATATATTGTACAATTTGAATGTATCTGTGTTTTAAAAGTTCAATAGAAAAAGTTCAAAGCAAGAAAGCAATTAGAACAGCCTAAATAACATTCACGCCAGCAGACACATTCAAATGTAAATTTAAGAAGGTCATGTTGATGGCATGTAGTAATAGTTGGTGAAACCAGTACAAAGATACTGTAGTATTTCAGAATGACTTTCAGTATAAAACAGTTCAATTCACTGTAACTCTACTTACCCTAACTCTTTGCTTGCAACACTAAATAAACCAGTGTTTTTTAAACAAATTGTTTGGGCAAATGATTCAAATGACTGGCTTATAAAGACAGCTGTTTTTTGCCTCGTATAAATGAGGCGCCACATAGGATTTAAATCAAACTTCGCTTATCAAAACATATGCATATACACCTATAAATTACTCGCAGATACATGTATACTATTGGATGTTTAAAATACATATGAAATACACGTGCCGAACTAATATGAAATCCATAACACATATAAACTCGCATATACATATAAACTTCAATGCATATACACCTATAAACATTCGCACATACATATAAACCCGATGCGCGCATCCACGTCCATAAAACACTCACGCATATATTTAAAAATAAAACATGGATGCATGCTTTAGTTGTGTGCATATGTATATGAGAGCGATTTCATATGTGGAGGTGCGTGAACTTTTCAGGTGCAAACGGAAGGCTTTTAACCTGTCTGTTTACCTGCATTTGCAATCAAGGAGAGGATCGTGCTACAACTGAAGTAGGGCTGTAATCAACCAAAGAAATCCTTAGTCACCAAGGTCTTGTCCTGCGCGACGATTAGTCGACTAATAAAAAACAAACAAACAAAAAAAACGGATGTTTTGATTGAACATTTTTTAAACAATTGTCATAGAGCATTTATAAAACAACAACGAAAAAACATAGAAAATAAATAAAACTATAATAATAATACAATTCTTTAAAAATTAAGTGATTTTTTTTAACTGCAAGTGAGGAGCTCTGTCCTTGGTCTATAGTGACAGTCACAATCGCTGCACCTGACCACACCACATGCTACAAAATAATATAACTATGCCACATAATGAAAAATCCTAACAAAAGCTCTCGTTACAGGCTGTATTCTTCTTTACTTACAAAGCTATGGGTTAACTTTTGTCCAGCCGATCTGTTAGGCGTTTTTAAACAACAGACAAAATAGCCTAAAAAACAATCTGAAATCTAGGCTCTGTTGTAAGATAGCATATAAGTTTAATTTGGTTTTGTTACATTATTTAGGCTACTTTCAAATGAGTCAAGTGTACAAATAAAAACCTTAAGAAAACAATCTATTGAGTCAGTATGATCAAGCCGTTAAAAGAGCTGCTCACGTCTTTTGCGCGCTAAGTTCGATTTCAAATAGGCACGCGATGTGCGCGCTCATAATGGAGCAACGCGGTCGCCACCGTCGCCTACCTCCACAAACATGTAGCCAGACAAAAGATTTAGATTTCTTGGACATTCTGTCGACTAAAGTACCATGAACTGAATGAATACAGCAAAATTACCTACCGGTACATCCCTTACTGAGTGCGAGCAGCAGCGCAGCCAGTAGGTGCCGAATTCCCGAGTGTGTGCGCTAAACTGTGGTGCAGTTACAAGAAATAACCTAAATTAAAGCATTTAAAGATGGGGATAAAACATAGGCTAATTATATTTAGAATACAGTAATAAATAACTGCTTTATAAAGGAATAAATATCAAGGAGTAAATCATTGAAAATGTATTTCTATTGGCAAAAAAAAAATGCGACTGGTCGAACCAATAAGAATTTCAGTCGACCAAGACGGCATCGACTGATTAGTCGACTAAACGACTCAAGTTGACAGCCCTAAACTGAAGCAATAGCCTCTATGCACGAACCCTGATGACGTGTGTCGAAAGAATCTCAGTCGGCGTCTTTACTTCCGGAAGCGCGTTCTGCAGGCCAAGTGTATAGCGGCAAACTTAAATAAAATCCATTTTCTCAGAAACGGAGGCAACGATTTTAGAAACGCTGATTAGTTAGTCGAATTTCGTACGATATAAGAGAATACTAACCCTCAAAGTTGTTGATGTAGCTCGAAATATATAATTTAAATAACTTCTCTTTTTCACTCTTGTGTGACAGCTAACTGCCTCACAGTGTTGTTAACATCATTCACGTTAACCGCAGGACGTTTTTATAAACAGCAAGTGTAATTTGACACTATTGCTAGTGATGCGCGGGGTCGACTTGTGACCCGCGGGCCCGCGGGTAACCCGCCCGGGTCGAGTTGGGGCGGGTAAAGAAATTGTCACTTTATTTGCGGGGCGGGTTGGGGCGGGTCATTAATTATTATTATTTATTTTTTTATCCATGTATGTTGCTTGTAATTTCCAGCCTATATTAAATATTTGGGAATATCTATTTTCATATTTTATAAGGTTATTTGATAAGGTTACAATACGATTGCCGTAGCAACGTAACTTGCGTGAGGTTCCCAAACCTTTGGTGTCACGTGACACGTCACGGAAGCGGCGCGGCAAGCAGCTCTCGCCGCCAGCCTCGACAACAACAACAACGGAGAAATATAAGTGAAGATGGAAGACGAGGTGCGGGAGAAATTGAGGTCAGGAATATACATGATTCAAAGAAAAAAGGTCAGGCTGCTAAATCTAATGTTTGGGAGCGGTTCTCATAAGTGCAGTAGTTGCAGGCTGAGCAGGAGACAACAGTAGTCTCGGTTACCTGAAGTGCAACTCGTGTGAAAAATATACTAAGTAGCGCCACAAAATGTCCACTTCCAGCGTGTCAAGACATATTTGTGGGGGGTCTAAGAAATAAAAAAAAATGGTTTAGCCTATTAGATGAATACAAATGCTGCTTTGTAAATGTTGAAAATGTTTATTAATATGACCTGATTTATGGTTCATATTCATAATCGTCTGTTGTTGCCAGTTTACAAGGCAATGTTTCCAAGCACTTTCAGGCTGAAATAAAGGCTATTTTCATTTACATTACAATGCCTAGTAGCTACTGTCTATTTAACGGTCGCGGGTGCGGGGCGGGTTGTAAAAATAGAGACAGTGGTGCGGTGCGGGCTGGGCGGGCCAAATAATTTCATAAAAGCGGGACCCGCGGGGTCTGGAAAAAAGCCGACCCGCGCATCACTACCTATCTACACCTAACGCAAAACCGGCTTCTGACCATAGACTGACGCAGCACCGGAAGTAACTGGGCGTGCTGAGACAAACTCAGACTGCGATCGTGACATAGAGGCTATTAACATTTTGCGAAATGTGCTTGCTTTGCCCACTATTATAAGATCAATTGCTTATTCAGTTGAATCGAATGTGTAGCCTTCTGCTTATGTAGCAGGTTTTCAAAAGATTTTCCATTTAGTTTTGCAATATTTTGAAGGTCAGACAGAAATGTTTTGGTAAGATCAGTACCCTTTTCACTTGAGTATACACTGGATAAATCTTCAACGTGGAAGACGACATTGTCATCTGTATCACTGGTCTTATCAAAAGGTAAATCCCTCTCAAGTGTCTCCACAGCTGCACCAGATGCATATTCTACAAAGGCTTTACCATAGAACTCAGATGTCTTGTCTAATACCGTGACAATTCTGTTAACAGACCCAAATCGCTTTAAATCTTCATAAATCTCTTCGTCCAACTCAGTGTTTGTCAACCCTGATACAATGACAGCATTGGGAACCTTAATACCTTCAGTCTTAATCACATCCATTTTCAGAAAACCGAAAATTTAACTTTACAGACACCCTTTTTTTCTTTCTTTTAAAGTAAGAATACTTGGTTATTACTTACTCAAAGCTCCTGGCTGGCTCACCATGTTTTACCGTGTAACCCACTTCAGAGTATGAACACCCTAGGTTTGTAGGAGCTGATAAGTACAGTAATAACCAAGCAACACAGCAGGGTAACGTTTGAAATGAACTTTTAGTTCAACAAAATAGTTCAACACTTCACAACAATTTTGTGCGGACCAGCTATGGGCCCAAAATAAATCCAAAACAAAATAAAATAAAATGTCCTTTTTCAAAGTGTTCCTTGGAAGTCGTCCTTTTAAATCCCACAGTTCAATCCAGAGTTCAAGTCAATTAGTCAATGGGGAAATAGTCAAAGTCAAGGGTAAGTAGTCGAAAAGAACAATCTCGTTGGTACCAGTTTGGTGAACTGACACAATCCTACCACAGGCTTCCAAATTGCTGTGGTGGAGGTTCACAGCTCATTTGGGAAGGCTCACCATCAATGGATCAACAGTTCACTCGGTATGATTCAAGGCTGGATCATCTGGAACTTCTGCTCGCTTCATAAAAAGACCTGAAAATAGAACAGGTTCAGTCCAAAATAGTTCTTGTTGTACAACTGTTCTAAGATATAACATCATTCACATGACTAACCTTATGTCATTACAACAAAATAAAAGAAACTAATGAACATGTTCTCTCTGTTGTTAATCCCCTTTTACATAGGATTTTTATAGATTTTGAATCAAAGTTATCGAATTGCAGTTTTTTAATTGAAAACCATTTATCTAAATCACTGTATTTGCTTATTTTACCACTTTAATGACATGTAAAATGTTTTTTTTTATGTAACTTAACCTTTAGTTACATATATATCACAAAGTTAAATGTTACAAAAGCATATTTTTTGTAATGGACATCAACTAGTTTACATTTCTCCTTAAATCATGAAAGAAATGTATGTTATCATGTTGTATCCCTTCAATTCAACAGAAAATATTTGAATAATCTCTCCTTGGAGGAACAAGCATAGCCACCTCGTGGTTTTCCATACACAATCATTACACACATAGCTTACCAATAGAGGATTTTCAAGATGAGAAGCCAGGACAGATAAGAACGATTTTCTGAATGGCTCTCCAACTTCTAAAACAAAGTATACAATGGTTTACATAACGAACTAAATCATATTTAACTGTAATCAAAACAAACAGGTTTTCATACCTTTTTTTATCAGTTTTTCCTTCCAACTCGTGGGAGAGCACGAAGCAGCGCTCCATCTGATTTGAAACAGTGTCAACGTAAGTATTTTAGCGCTGCTACTTCGGTTTCCCGCAAATTAAATGTATTTTTCAAAATAAAAGCCCCATTTCTCATAACGTGACTTATGGGTAAATAATGATAATAATTAAATACAATTTTCTGGTTAACTCTTTTTAGGGGGGTTACACTTAACTGCAGTCAGAATCAGAATCTGAATTTCGCACTTTGTTTATTTTCTGTATTTTGTGTATATGCACGTGTGTTGTGTGTATTGATAAGCGAAGTTTGATTTAAACTTATACGTGGCGCCTCAAACCTATTGTGTATCAATGTAAACAATCAATGTAAATTTATGTGACATTGGATGCAACCTCTTTTTTATACCTTGATTATATCATTCCTGATATGTGTGTAAACTAGGGTTGCCAACTGTCCCGAATTAGCCGGGACGTCCCGATAATTGGGCCTAATTTATTTGTCCCGTTCGGGACCTGTCTTGTCCCGATTATTGAGTGCTACGCTGATCTGACTGATACAACAGCAACACTGAACACCGTCCATCATCCAGTCACGCCATCCGATTCGAACCATACAAATAAACTATAAATTGAGAATGAATTAACTATGTTATCTAGATATAAATTATTTATAAAAATCCTGCAAACTGATGCCCAGTTCAAATCTCCTGGTATCTAGAGCTGCGCATGCGAGACAGAACATGTGCGCCAGCGCCAAACAGTGTAGCAAGACCACGGCAGAAAGGGAGAGAGCGAGAGAGTGAGCGAGCGAGAGACCTTGCTGCGAGAAGGTCTGCGATGGGACCAGTGGCACAGGTTTGGAGCTGCATGGGAGTAGGCTATTCTCCTAGTTTTTTCCCCAAGTTTGGCTGATATGATCTTCACACAAAGCCTCATTACAAAATCATTACAAATAACACTGTATGACATGGATTTAATAAACGTGGGTATACGACATTGTCCGTATGATGACAGATTGAATCGTAGGCTACAAAGCAAGCTAGCATAATTAAACGTCATCAGCAGGCACCAGTGGTAAACAAATAGAGCAAGATGCATGACACTTTGACAATTGGGGGTTTTATGTGCATTGGGGAAAAAAATAGAAGGAAGAAGGATGGAGTCATGGTTAGGAGAAGAGGCCAACTTGGCATGCCAATTTTGGAGATGGAGCTTGAGGAAAGAAGTTTTAAAGTTTTAGCGCCATGTGGATCAATATGCCATTCATGTGGTATTTTTATTGGCTGTTCAGCAGATGTAGGTCGTAGCAGCAAACACACTGTAAGGAGATACCTGCTATATTTCTGACACTGTCAAAAAACTATTGTAGGCTATCTTTGGTCGCAAGATCATGGCAATGGCCGTCTTAGAACCTCTCTCACTGTATGATGTAGGACCACCATTTAGGAGCCACAACCACAGAAATCACCACGATTAGTCATCTTTCATCTGGGACAGCCCCAATGTGTACAATGTGCATTAAAGTCATACATCTGTCATCCTTAAATCTTGTCGCTGTGCTTGGTCCTGTAATTGTTTTTTTTGCAGCTATATACTATATGTGTAATTGATAAGCAATTATGAACATTACATTCATGTTTAGATTTATATTTAGTAAGTAAGTAAATAGCAAGTTGTCATTTAGCAGTTGCTTTCCTCTCTTTACGGTATATTTATTATCCCCTGGAGCAAGCTGAGATTAGGTGCTCTGCTAAAGGGCACAGAGGTAATTGCTCAAAGACCCTGTATGCAAAAACACTTGCAACATTTGATTGTAACCCCAGGTAAAGTTAGTTATGCGCTTTTAGTGTTTATTAAAAAAAAAATAAAAATGTCACGTTAACATATAATTTAGATGTAAAAAAATAAGAATTGAAAATGTGAAATCAATAAACAACAACAAAAAATTGTGATTAATTAAGTGTTACGTTCACATAAAGTGATGCGAAACCTAGAGATGCCGGTAAAAAACAGAGAAATCAACAGTTTTCAGAGAAATCAAGAGAAGACGAAAAGAGAGTGTGTTAGTGTGAGATATAGAGAGTGTGTGTGTGTCTGTGTTTGCAACCCTGATGTTATAGGGTCAAAATATCCCCACAAAGATGGCAATATCCGAAATCCTTATCATTGTGGGATTTTTATTTTTTTTTTTTAAATGTAAAAATGCAGAAAGTTTTCTGTGATAGGTGATTCTATCTTCCGCTTCATGAAACACATGGTAATGCTCAGTAGTACACAGCTGTATTTATATACTACAATTTAAATACAACTGAAATTCATTTTCTTTGGGCATATGTGGCTGAAACTGGTAGCCTAGTGCATCCCAAAATTTTCACTTGACTTGTCGACATGAAGATGAGCAGATAGAGAATGTGCATGACAGCATTATAATAATTGTTATTATTCATAATTACATAATTTTTCATATTCTTTCATTTTTATATTCTTTAAAATTACATTTATTTTCATCACTTATATAATGTGTGTAACGTAATTGATTTCTTTATTGTTTTTCTCTATACGTTTATAATTGATAATGCATTTGTGTATTATTTCTGTAGGTTTCTTAATATCTATACATTTAATATGTTATTTATTCAGTTTAATTTAATTATTCTTATCAGAAATCTATATCAAATTGGCCATATCAAATGGATTTAGCACTGCAGGTTGGTGAAAAAAAAACCCTAAGCAGCAAATAATATTAAGATTTACATTTTTGGTAGGCTTCTGTTTTTTGTTTTGTTTTAGTGCTGCTATATTTTAATAGTTTGCCAAATTTTTATTGCACAAAATGGAACAGAAGGTAGAGGGGAAAGGGAAGACCTTTCAGATCCAATTAGGTCTATGATATGATGTGGGAGTACTCATAATCCAGAGAAACATTGTCCCCACCTCCATAACCTCACTATACTAGAATATGTGTGAGAGACAGAAAGAGAGAGAGGCTTATCAAGAGGAGAGTAATGGATTTGCTGTTGTGTATTCTCTCTGCTCGGCTCTTTCCCCCACTGCACACACATTAATCTCTGTCATAAATGCTCATTTTGTAAGCTCCTGCTTTTGCTACCCACCATGTGTGGGAGAAGAAAGAGAGCGAGAGCATGAGAGAGATTTCCAGACTCACCTTCTACTAAGGCAGTCAGGGTTATGGCAGAAGAAAGATAGAGATGACTTCTGACAAACTGTGACTGAAAAAAAGTTTCCAGAAACACTCTGAAGAATGCGAGACGAGGGAAACGCCACTACATCCCCTGAGAAAATGTTGAATTTTTCCCTTGTTCCATTGAACAGATCAGTGCGGAAATATGTAGTCATCAATCCGGTGAAGTTCACAAGCCCTGTCTGCGCTTCACGTATCCACCCTTTTGCTGTTACCGCAAATGTATGTAGAATAATGGAAATGTCCACACCATCTGCTGTTGATTTAAAGTGAGTAAATGGCAGATATGCCAGCACAGACGAGGAAAGCCACGGTAAGCAAAAATCCACTAATACAAGCTCTGCCATTTTGTTTGGTTGTACTGTAATCACTTTTTGTTGTTGCTATAAACGAAATATCCTATAAATGCAGAACCGTCAACATTTACTTTGCAGGTTTGGAAAATGCTTTTGAAATCATGACGAATAAACGCATTTGAATTATCTTAAGCATGCACAACTATGAGGAAAAAACAGCTGACTTTGCCATCCGCAAATGCATTCTAGTCGAAAAAAATTATGTAATTGAAGAAATATTTGAGGAAATACTGCATATCGAGATGACCAGTGCTTCATTGTTTTTCTTATTACTCATCGCCAAAGTCACAAAAATACTTTTTGTATTATTATTTATATGTCTGACTGCACAATGGTAAGTCTGTAAGCTTGACAATTTAGAATGGATAGTGAAAGGTCAAAGGCTTGTCCAATAACTTTCCCCTCCTGCAAAAATATATTAGGCTTACTGACACGAAACTACTGTAGCTGCACTTGTCCAGAATTACACTGAAGTGGAAAAATGCAATAATGGTCTGAATAATCGCTGCACATGGAAAGCTAGCTCTGTGCTCCTAAAAGGCCACTTCATAATGAAGGAAAAGGTGTAGTGATGACCCCCCTGCTAAAGGTCACTGAAGCAGGAATTTTTCCATTCCTGCAGATTGGTTTATTAAACCTCGATTTGATCCACCTACTCTATGTGCATTGGTCCCTCTGGAAATCCCTGCATCATATCCTGCACTTTCATTTCTGAGATTGCTATTCTGTGGCTGCTGATTCCAGACAAAAGTAGAGAAACTCTGAGGCAAAGTAGTGTGTGTTAGTGCTGCACATTTTTATTGTGAGTCATTTTGTTTATGGGTATATGGCAAAATTATCTCACAATTTTAAGAGCAATTCCCTCCAAATTGATTGCTTTGGGAGTGAGTAAGATTACAATAGTTTTCACATTTTTCTCAATAGTCTAAGCCAATTTGTCGATTAAATCACTCCTAAATCCTAAACAAGTTCAGGCAGTTAGACACTAATTGAAAACCTCATGCAATCTTTTTGCAAAACTCTAAACACACAGACACTAAAACACATTTGCGATGCACTTGTGATGCAAAACAGTACACAAGTGGGAAACGTTAAACACAAGTATAACAAAGTTGTCATTGTTTCTAATAATGTGATCAAACCAACCAATGTGAGAAGGAGAGGACAAGGAGTACATGTAAGAGGTGGTGGACGAGGAGGAAGAGGATAAGGATGAGGAAGAGCAAGTTGTGGACAGTGTTCCCTAGTGCAGGGGTTCTCAACTCCAGTCCTCGCGACCACTTGTGTATGTCTCCCTTATTTAACACCTGATTCAGATCCTCAGCTCGCTAGGATAGACTCTATGTCCATCCTAACGAGCTGAGGATCTTAATCAGGTGTGTTAAATAAGGGAGACATATGCTGCGTCCCAATTCGCATACTATCCGTCCTAAATAGTATTCTAAAATAGAATTAGTACGTCCCAAACCGTAGTATGTTGAAATGAGTGTTTCAAAGATACCCGGATGGTCTACTATTTCCGGTCAGAATCCGAAGTGTAGATCGGCACACACTCTAACGGCTGATATTGCCCACAAACCATTGCGCGGTGGACGAGGATTCGGTTAGAACTACAAACAAGTAAAAAGTGTTAAAAACTACAGACACGGAGGGCGCGTCGAGTCCAGCGCTGGTCCCGCGGCTGTGTAGAGAGATTTAGATAAACAGGTTTGAGTGATTAATTATCAGTATCTAACCGGACGAAATGAATTTATTCAATGTTGTCCACATTATGTTGCATATGCAGGAGCATTGTGAACTTTTGTAAAGACACGTTTAGCCATTACTTTTTAAATGCATCATTATATTCAAATTGCAAACACGAGGAGAGTATCTGCATGAAAGACCCACGAACTGGCAGATGAACGTGCTCTGAAACGGTAGGAAATCAAATTAGATAGAATGGAGGATTTTAACTGTGACAAGATGATTGACAGGGCAGTTTACGGTGACAGGATGCACGCAGCACGCGACAGAGCTGTCCATTAAAGATGACGTGATAGTATGTCCCAAAGCTTGCCTACTCTTTTTGCTGCACACTCAAAAGTATATACTTTTTCTTCACAAAAAGAGTACATACGTTTAGGGCGTAGTATAAGTAGGTGAATTGGGACGCAGCAATACACAATATGCAGAGCAGTGGGTCGCGAGGACTGGAGTTGAGAACCCCTGCCCTAGTGAAAAAACGTATTTAAGAAGTCTTGGTGTAGCCTAGAAATCTAGACGCACCCTAGCGGCAGCAATAATTATTTTGCTGCAAAGTGTGGTCTAGCAACTCTCCGTTGACTTTCGAAGTGGAAAAACCAAACTCTGGTCCGGCCAATCACATCATGTATAGAGTTGGTGGGTGGGCTTAACACAATGACGGCAGAGTTGTGACGGTTCTGCGCCGTGATTTCCCTGCTACTTGAAAACAAACAAGATGCAGCTGGCGAACAGGGGTCTTTCGATTCCAGCTTTGGCCGCGACTCGGATGACTTGGAGTTAACACTAGAACGGCCATAACGGTCATTTTGACCGTTTTGAATTTTATATTAACTTTGTTGAAAAAAAAAAAAAAAAATCCTGCTGGTACCTGACTTTTCCTAAAATTGTCTGTATTTTCATTTAAAATGCTTTTCATATAAATTAAGTTACGTAAGCGTAAGGCAAAAAAAAAAAAAATGAACATATTTACCTATTTCGGCCATAGACGGTCATATTGACCGCACTGAATTTCGCTGTATTTTTTTGTTAAATACCCAGCGGTTGATCGTGGTCTCTCTCAACTGTCAACAGAAAGGTCCATCCGGTCACAGCGGTGTTTGCTATATAATAATTTCTACATTAGTTGTTGATCCAGATGTTCCATTCATGTCGGATGATCCTGGTGAGCTCTGCTGCCCTGTCCTGCGCTGTTTGTTTTGCTGCATGGGCTGTTATTCTATATTATTAGCCTATTTATTATTATTATCATTATAATAATATTATTATCTGTCTTGTTTTCGTCTTTGAAAAAAATGTCGTTGACGAAAATAATTACAAAAATTATTCGTCAACAAAATAAACACTGCTTTGAATCGAACGGTCAAAATGAGCGTTTGTGGCCGTTCTAGTAGTTTTGGAATTCTTCTAGTGAGAATGTCACTTAAGTCATTCTTAAAAAAGGAAGTTCTTTGACGACCGGATATGGCAAAAGTTTAATATATCAACTTGCTCCGCTGGAGGGAAAACCATGGGGAAAACGCATGGGACTCACTCATGACTCACTCAGCCACAGCCATTCATTGCTTTGGTTGGTTAGCGCTATCCTATGGCGTGCAGAGGGATATTGAAAGACAACCTTTTATCCCGCCCCCGGATTGAGGTATGCCAATTGTGAGTTCCCAGACCTAACATCTTGATAGGTCTGGCTTGCTAGGCTAGTCTTGGTGAACATACGAGACATAAAAAAAAACAAAAAAAAAACAAACAAACAAACAAACAGACATTTTTAACACAGTCTCATTCCAATTCGTCATATAACTGACATTTTGGGACGTCTTTTGACCATTCGTCAATATTGACTTTTTCAGGGCCCCCTTAAACATCGGTAGATGACGATCCCGGGTCGTCATACAACTGACGCTTTACCTTTAACATCAGTTAGGTGACGAGTTGGGTTTAGGGTTAGGTTTAGGTCTGGGGTAGAGTTAGGATCCCATAACGTCATCTACCGACGTTTAAGGGGGCCCTAAAAAGTCGTATATTGATGAATGGTCAAAAGACGTCCCAAAACGTCAGTTATATGACGAATTGGGATGAGACTGCGCTGAAAAATACAGGCGCAAACGTATTATTATTCTATAATAAGTATAATAATAATATATTGGGTAACACTTCAGAATATGGTTTCTTCGTAAATGAATAACTACACAAGAACCAATAAGTAACACAATATCAACAATCTAGTAACAATTATTAACTAACAAGAAACTCTGATTAACAAACTAGTAAGTAATAGCGCACAGATGAAAGTGGTGGTTCAATATTAACTTATCACTAACTACTATTTTTTTTACACTTCCCTGAGAACTACCGAAAAATTTATTAACAATCTAGTAACTACCATTACCTAAAAAAAAAACCCTCTGATTAATGAACTAAGTAATAGTGTGGAGATGAAAGTGTTACTAGCGTGGTTCTAGTGTAGTTATTCATTAACGAAGAAACCGTATTCTAAAGTGTTACCATATATTGTGTCTACATTTTTGGGGCCTTGGAGAAGGAATTACGATCTACCAGCCATAGCTGAAGATAATGCTCTCAGATTAAAATATAAAGCACGTTTCCTCAGGTGCAGAGAAAAAAAAGTCTCAACAAACTTCTTCAAAATGTGGTGTTTGAAGGCTTAGTTGAAGATAAGCAGCAGAGAGTAGTTACAGCAGTGAGTGATGAGACACAGCCAGGGATAATGGACAGTATCTATAAATCATCCCAGAGTAGACAAAGAGGAACAAGAAGACAAAACAAAAAGAATGATTGAGGACCAGAGGGAAGACGTTTTGCAAATAGCTCCAAGGAAGCAATCAGGAGAGGATGAGAAGAGTAGAACTGGTGCAATCCATGCCAGTCATCTCATCCAGTCGCAAAATCCATCACTGAGTGATCTATCTTCAATTTATGAGTGTGACGGTTCACTCAAAGTTGAGAACAAAGACACAGTGGAGTTTCTATGCTGTGGGTCTGGCACACACGTCTTTATAATAGAAAACTTACCATAAGCAACAAAAAAACAAAAATGCATTACTCTTAACTGTTCGCAACACCTTCCATTGGGACATGACCGTAAAATGGAGATAATGCACAGATAATGGAGAAATTATCATGCTAAGGGTCACACCTTGGCCATTTTCGACAGACCCATAGGATTCTAGCATCTCTCAGAGGCTCTAATGTGATTGTGAGATGGGTTGTTTTGGGGGAAATACTTGCCCTTGTGATGTGAAGTGATTTGATTTGTGGTTTGCATTATTTGGGGAGAGAGAGAAGAGAGAGAGGAGAGAGACCTAATGTGATTGTTTATTCTCTTCAGATTTACTGTGCCATCTGCTACTCTTGGGTTCCATATAGAGACGTTAGCTCTGTTCCAGAACCTAGTGAGCTGCCTACGGAGCATTTTAGAGCATCACAGGCATTTTAATTATGCTGCCTTCTAGATACCTCATTTTGAACAAATTCATATTGCATGATTGCTTGAAAGGCAATCCCAGAATGCTTTGTGTAAAACTCAATGAAACAAGTTGAAGATCAATCCATCCTTTTTTCAAACTGCTTGTCATATGAAAAGTGACAATTATAAATAAACTGGTAACACTTTACAATACGATACTATTGTATTTACAATACAACACTTTACAATACCATGTTAATGTTATATAAGCATGTTAAGAAACAATAATGTTCCAGTATTTGTGAATCTTTGTAATGTATTAGTAAAATTGGAATTAACATTCACAAAGATGTTTTGCAATTATTTTATAATAATTTTACAATTATTGATTTATTTATTAAAATTTTTGTTTTATTATTTAAGTATTTTTCAATGTTAAGTTATGTAAAATAATGCACTGTAGTAGCTGACTAAATGGAACATTATTTGATCCAACAAATGCATTTTTATTATATATAAAAAAGCTATTTTGTAATTCCAATACTGAAGAGTAATATTTTAGTGTAATTACAGGTTTTCTGAATTGCTAAAACACATTTCTCAAAACCATCACCCGCTTTCTCAAAACCTTAAACACAAAATGTCCAGGTTACCTATTGAAACCCCCTTCCCTGATGGAGGGAACAGAGACGTTACGTCGGTGACTGAAGAATTGGGACCGCGCTTGAGAGCTCTTTGGCGGGTGAGATTTGCATTGCGAGTATATGTGATGCGATCTGGGAAAACCCAACACATGGTGAAATTTTACATATTACAGATTTTGAGACCATATTAAAGCTGGGTTCAAGCCCTTTCCAAGTCTATTTTTATTTCTTTTGTCATTTATCTGTAACAAAAATCATGGTAATCTGAAGTCAGCTGATCACTGTGATTTTCAGAAATTATATTTTGAGAAAATCAGGTTTTATTAACGGTCATGTCCTGGAAGCGGGATGACTGGCGCTCTTTTTTTATTGCCTTTTTTCATATCACATATTTTAGTAATCATCATAGATTAGGTATCATTCTAAAGCAATTCAACCTGTGAAAACCGTTTTGAAATTGGATGATTGAGAGGCGAGCAAGATTTTTTAAACGAGCAGCTTCAGACTCTGTTGTTCTTTTGTGCTTCGCATCACACCATACGATAACGCTGGATACAAATACAGATATTGTTTATTTGCCCCTCCGCTCCGCCTGTGTGTTCTTAAAGAGAAACAGTCTTTTCAGTTGACCATTTTAAATCACTATTTTTCTGCATTAAACTTGTGGATGTTATACTGTATATATTCAAGATATATTCAGGATTCAAGATATTCAAGATATATAAAAAAGATGTTATAGAATAATAATTCAATAAAGACCCAATTTTGACAAAAAAAACCCCCTGACATTCAATCTATATTTAGACCTTACTGAAAACGTAGCAACATCCGACGGGTTTTCCGAGATCGCATCACATATAGGAAGCGTGCATAGAGACACTCACTAGGTTTCGCTGAGGTTTTATGATATAATCAGCCACAATGAATCCAAAAAGAAAACCGAACTGATAGGAGCAAGAAGCGATTCAGCTTGCTGAATTAGTCAAACAGCGGAAACATGTGATGTTCAGCCCAACATTAACCATCACTGACAAAAATGATGCCTGCTCTGTCCAAACGATAGCGTTTGATCAACTGCTCGTCGTCAAACATTCAAAAACATTGAAAGATTTTAGCACATCTCCTCAATAGACTTAAAAAAATAGGCCTCCTAACTGCCATCACAAGACCCTACTGGAAACTCCTAACCACTTGAGAGACCTCTCGAGCTGTCCCAAATAACTGGGAGAGTAAAGACCCGTTCACACAAAGGATGATAACTATAAAGATAACGATAAAGATATAATTCTAAAAATCGTTCTCCATTTTAAAGAATAACAGAGTTCACACAATCACTATATAACGATAAAGATATAAGGAAACGAGATCACTGATCCTCTGTGTGCTCCTGCTTTTCTTCATCTTCCTCCTCCTCCTGCTGCTGCAGGAAGGGGGCTGCTGACAGTGTTTCAGGCGGAAAGTAATCCTCGACAACCGATTGTAAACTTGTGTTAAGTTCTGCCTCCATTTCTGAATGAAACACCAACTTTTCTAGATCCAATCAGGTGCTAGTTGAAAAAAAGCCACGCCCACTATTTTACCTCATTTAGTATTCCGTTTCTCTCGGAAATACATCACAACAGGAGAAAAGTCGTTTGCAACTATCGGTTCACAGGGACTTTAAGAGTGATTCTTAGCTTTAAGAAATTTGATAACTTGCTTATATACTTAAGTTTGAAAGTAGGAGTAAATTTTCAGCACGTAAGACTGAAAAGGCACTCTGAGAAGCTTAAATAGCCTACCTGTAAGCCGTGGTCGCGAGTGGCCTTGAACTTATAGGCCCTGGATCGGAGTTGGAGAAGACCCCGCCAGCTGGCAAATGTTCCCATGGCAACTAAATGATAAATAAAGTACTAAAATTACTAAAACTAAACCTGAAATAAAATAAATAGAAGTATTTAAAAAAATAAAAAGCGCACAACTAACAAACACAAATCTTAAACTAAAGTTAAAATGACAACTGAAATATGAGTAAGCAATAAGGTACGAGAGGCTGTGCTGTATCATGAATAAGTAACGGAGCCGTTACTTATTCACGATACAGCACTTGCCTCGAGTATCTTATTGCTTTTATAAAACGGTTGCCACACAATATTTAAGTAAAAAACAATGTTAGTGCAACTTTCTTGAAGTAAAATCACTAAAAGCCTACCTTCCGCTGGAAAAAAAGTCCCTGAGCTGTGAACAGCAACAACGTTCCAATGTGTAAAATGCATGAAAGCTCAAATAAAAACAACATAGAACCGCAGTGTTGCGCAGCGATCAATAGAACCGTTGGGTGAAGCGGTCATAGCCGTGTTTTATCATGAATAAAGCACAGCTCTTGACCAATCAGAATCAAGGATTCGAAATAACCCTTTTATAAAAGCAAATACATAATCACTGTAAATCTTATTTAGCCAAGTTGTATGCATCTTCTCTTTAAAACCACAACATTTAATGCCTCATTTCAAAATATAAGGCATTTATGCTGTTGCAGAACAAAATGTAAGCTTATCCACCTTAAAAATATCCCATTTTCTAATAAATCAAAGACTACTGTTCTAAAAACCCTTTGTAAATCCCATAGTGAACCGTGGCAAATTAGCCTTGCAGGACGGCCTACAAATTGACGTCATGACTGAACAGCTCTATTCTCTCACTCTGTTCCTCAGAGAGTTTCTTAGTGTCTCTCTCACACCGAGGGTGGAAATGAAAGTGGAAGGGTGTGTTAGCAGTAGAATTATTACTATGGTCCTGACAAACCTGAGAGTTCAACTGTGATCTTGTTCCGCTCTTCATGTGATTTGGGACCTGTGCATCCATTCCCAAACCATTGACTAGAGAAGTGTTCTTGTTAGTGACACCAGCATTTTTTTCGAGAAGAGCCTGAATGTCTCATCCTTGATTATTACATTTCCTTTTTTTTCTTTAGAGATAAATTGTGAGCACTCAGTGTTACTCCAGAGAGGCCTCAGCCGAAATAAAAGAACAGAAGAATAAGGCCAGATGGTTTCAGTCTGTTAAATTATTTATCATATGCTAAGAAGCTGCGAATGCTACTCTCTGCTCACTGTTCACCAGCCACATAATCAAGAGTGTATGTTAGTGATTGTCATGATACATTATTTATTTTGAACCCATTTTTAATAGTCTTTTTTATGTTTCGGCAACAACATTCTAACATGCAACATGTTAACATCAGAAAACAGGAATGATCATTCTTTTATAAGGCAGCTGCTTGAGCAGTATCCAAACAGTCATTAAAACTCATTAGTGGCCCATTTGAAGCACTCAATAGATAGCAACTCCACATGCCCCTTGTCTGACCCGTGCCAAAACTTGCAAGAGTTTAGCATTAGCATGTTAAGCTAACACTGTAAATAATTGGGGTAAAATGTATTTTAATCTACACTGAATATTTTATACATTCAATTCTGTTTAACATGTCAACTGTTCAACTGTGCTTCATCCACTGGGCTATATGATCATTTTGGATTTAGGGGAGCGCGGGCACAACCTAACGCGGGGTTAAATGTAACACGGACCGTTTATATAGTTCGTCAGGATCAAGCAGGCTGTCTTTCCGCTATTTTTCTCTTGCTGCCAGAAGACGGTCTCCCGCGAATTGCGGAAAGTTTTGATTATATTTCGTGAAGATACTGGTCAAAGAGTGTTTTGACACCATGCAAGTAATTTTTTTCATCATAGGTTTTTTTTTCGGTTTCTGAGTTGGGTGTATACGTTCCCAAATCTAACTTTATATTGCCTTAATCACTGTCTTGTTGGCTCAAACATAGCACCGTTTTGAAACATGTCAGCAATTCCTAGCGACTGTTAACTAGGCTTAAAATATGAAATATACAGCGGGGTTGGTTGTAACAGAGTGTACCATAATAATCAAATGAAAACGGAGCCACACAACTTTTCAGGTTTGAGTATTTATTTATACATTAAACTTTGTTAGACTTTCACAATGTTGGAATTTAAAATGTTTAAAATTTAGTGTACTATGAATGATAACTTGTTTATTTATTAAAAATATGGCCTGTTATTAATGCAATAAACCCTTTAATTTTTTATTTTAAGCTCATTTATATTATTATTACTGTTATTATTATTAATAATAATATTTGTACATGCAGCTGCCACACACAAATCTAATTTAATTGCAATTACAATATTTATAATTTTATTTATTATTATTTATTGCAAAACTATGCCGCCCTTTTCTGTCTCTATCCATGATATTGATCCATAATAGAAGGATGATTGGATGAGGGATGGATGTATGGATATCTGTCTATACAGATGCACAAACAATATCAAACTATACAAATAAAATAGTACTGAATTATGTGTGTTACACACAAGTGTTACAACTAACCCCATTGTCTGTTACAATTAACCCCGCATATGGGGTAAGTTGTAACATTTGCACTTCTGTCATTTTCAGTGCAACTGTACGAAAATAGTAGGTCCTAGAAAAATACTTTCAGCAATCTTCTGATTGCTCTTGGGTCCTGCCATTTTGTTCCCTTTTTAAATATCTACAGTGTTCCTTAAAAATCGCTCACTGTACCTTTAATTTAGACATATTTCAAGATGTGCTTAATTTATGATTTTTATATATATATATATATATATATATATATATATATATATATATATATATATATATATATATATATATATATATATATAGGACCTGATACACTCAAAAGTTCACTAGATTTGTCATAGCCTATATCTTCTAATTGCTCTTGTCAGGTTCTGCCATTTTGTTCCCTTGTGAACTCTATTCACTCAGCAGTGGATTTACTTATGGAAATCTACCAATTACCGGAGATGGAGTTTTTGTCAGGACATCTGAATGTGATACATTCTGAGGGGTATGGTAGTGAGTAGCCTTAATCCCATAATCCCCTGTCTAAGCACATCTGCTCTGATGTGACGTATATTATGCATTCTGAATCAAGGACACTGAGATACACAATACCTCTGATCTTTAAGAAAGAAGTAATTGCCACACTCTTGAAAACTTTATTATCGAATGAGCTCCCCTGTGGAAAGTGTTCTATAATTTTAAAAGTAATCTTTTTTTTTCTTTTTTTTTAACTACTTGCGGGTAATATAATAGTAATGAAATAAAAGGTCACTTAAAGTGATAGTTCACACCAAAATGAAAAATTGGTAATTATTTACTCACCCTCAAGTTGCAGTCCTGTATTAACTTCTTTCTTCTGTTGAACACAGAAGATAGCCTATTTTGTAAACTTTGGTAATCTGACAGTTGACAAAAGCCATTGACTTTCATAGTAGGAAAAATGAAAAATACTATGGAAGTCTATGAGTGCCGTTGTAAAGGCTCCACTGGAGGCAAGTTGTCGCAAGAGAACCCAAGTGCAATTTATTCAAACAATAACATATAACCGGATCATAAAACAAAGCATGACGTGGCATGAAACAAAACTGTGGACATGGACTCACACAACAGAGGTTACAGGAAACAATATTTGACAAATGCTGCATCCCAATTCGCATACTATCCGTCCTAACATAGTATTCTGAAAATAGAATTAGTGCGTCCCAAACCGTAGCTATGTTGAAATGAGTGTTTCAAAGATACCCGGATGGTCTTAGAGAGGTTTAGAATAAACAGGTTTGAGTGATTAATTATCAGTATCTAACCGGACGAAAATTAATTTATTCAATGTTGTCCACATTATATTGCATATGCAGCAGCATTGTGAACTTTTGTAAAGACATGTTTAGCCATTACTTTTTAAATGCATCATTATATTCAAATTGCAAACACGAGGAGAGTATCTGCATGAAAGACCCACGACTGGCAGATGAACGTGTCTGAAACGGTAGGAAATCAAATGAGATAGAATGGAGGATTTTAACTGTGTCAAGATGATTGACAGGGCAGTTTACGGTGACAGGATGCACGCAGCACGTGACAGAGCTGTCCATTAAAGATGACGTGATAGTATGTCCCAAAGCTTGCCTACTCTTTTTGCTGCACACTCAAAAGTATATACTTTTTCTTCACAAAAAGAGTACATACTTTTAGGGCGTAGTATAAGTAGGCGAATTGGGACGCAGCAATAGACACATGACAAACATAAGGGCTTAAATAGTGACTAATGACAAGACAAGGGACACCTGTGAACATGATTAACCAATGACAAGACACATGGCAGGATTACAGGACAAACAGGCATAGCTGTCTAATCCTGCAATTTTTCCCAGCTTTCTCACGTATTTTAGCTCTTTTCCCACTGTCTTCCCATTTTAGTATTTTCCTGTAAAATATCCCCGTATATTTACGCTGTGATTGTGTGAGACATACAAGCTCGGACAGATTCGCCTTGAAGTCATTCATCCTCCAAATGCAGCGTTGCGCGCTAGCTGTTAAAAAAGCTGTGCACAGCCAAGCGAAATGAGGTCTTGCCGGTCTTGCGCACCCAACGCGTCATTTTTGCTGAGCTTGTGCGGACGCGCCAAGTATAAAGCCTTTAATCCGTGTCTAGCGCAGCTGTGATCGGTAAAGGTGCACAGACCTCTCCCAATCATCTCCAGCAGTAGCAGCCTCCCCGTTTCACTCATAAATTGATTTTAGAATTTAAGCATTCGGAATGATTTTTTTTTAAATGACACAGTAGCTGCGTTTACATGGTTCAATCGAAATGAAATCAATCCGATTGATTATTTCTGAACACGGTGTTTACATGAATGATAAAAAAATAATTGGGTTGATGTGCGCGTTTATATGTCACAAGATTCAAATCGGAATAGATTTCGACATGCGCACACTGCACGAATAGCTCGTTCTGTGAGTCATTCGTCATTACGCTATTGTAACGTCATTGCACATGTGCAGTCCTTTTAGTTTCGGTTTTCAATCCGATCAAACGTTTACATGTTCTTTACATGTTCTCGATTCGAATTTTTAGTCCTGATTGGGCCGTCAAGCCGATTATAAGGGTCCATGTAAATGCAGCTACTGTCTCTCTCTAACATGTAGGCTAGTTATAAACTCTTCAGACTTTTAATGATTAGGCCTAGTGCTTTATTTTTAAAGTTTGTGGGTAAGAATCATGTAAAAAAATATATATATATATAAATATAAATATAAATATATATATATATATATATATATATATATATATATATATATATATATATATATATATATATATATATATAAATATAAATATATATATAAATATATATATATATATATATATATATATATATATATATATATATATATATATATATATATATATATATACGACGTATTCTCATCCCCAAGGCGCCATATATGACACTTTTGCAAAAGCGTAAATATCCAACGCACATGGCACCCTTTAGCGCTCAAATGAGACGCTTCGGGTTATGTTTAAGTTTAGGTATGGAGTAGTGGTAGGGTTTTACGTCTCATTTGGCGCTAAAGGGTGCCATGTGCGTTGGATATTTACGCTTTTGCAAAAGCGCTGAATATGGCGCTTTGGGATGAGAACGGGCTGTATATATATATATATATATATATATATATATATATATATATATATATATATATATATATATATATATATATATATATATATATATATTGGGGATGGATTCCAGGAAATCTTCCTTATTTTCAATGTTGACAGCTATGCAAACAGGGAATCACATGACAGACATTGAACACGACATGAACAAAACCAAAACCAAAACTGCCTGGTTACCAACATTCTTAAAAATATACTATTTTGTGTTCAACAGAAAAACGAAACTCATACAGGTTTGGAACAATGTGTAAATAAAATGATGACCGAATTTTCTTTTTTTGGCGAGCTTCCCCTTTAAGTGTACTTAGAGTATGAGATAGTATGTTTCTTAATGCACTTATACACATTTAAAAAGTGCACTTGTAATAATTTTAAATTAAAAATGTTGACTAACATAATGCACAAGTATTGTTTTTCATTATAAATTGAATTTTAGTGTGTTATTCGATATTGCATTTCAATTTACAGTAACATAATTCATTATTGCAAGCGTGTAATACCAAATATTTATCAAGTTTCTATAGAAATGACAGTTTAGAAAAGTCTATTCCAGTTTACATAAATACTTGACAGTAGATTCAGCGGGCACTTAAGCATATTTCAGTCAACAAAGAAATTATGAAATTACATAGAGATGAAAGATGATACTTTCTAATTAGTCCTAATTAAACTATTAAGACACTTTTAAATTAAATTAAATTAACATTCAACGAAGTGTCTTAAGACATTACATCTATAGTTGACACTATGAGTATATTCCTTTATAGTATTTTTTTTATGCCAAGTATGCTAAAATGTACTTCTTTTTCGCAAGGGTTAGCAAATTTTCCATTCACATCTGCTACCAGAGCAACATTTATTTCACAGACCATGCGATTCACAAAATAGCATTGACTAAGAATAGGTTAAATGATCAAATTTGCTTCAGTGACATCAGTAAACACATTCATTATGACAGCAGGTGAGGAAAGGCACCAGAGGTGGGTGGGTTGCACAATCTCATTAACAGCTATAATGTCACAACATGCTGCAGGTGAAAAGCATTAGTTAAAAAGGTCTTTCCACAGATGTGTACAACATCCTAGGCTTTAGGTCCTTGATACTGTTGATTACTAATTAAAAGGGACAGGTCGACTATAAATACTAACTGCATGAGCTGCATTCAATGCCACAACACAATTACACCTGTGACCGCACAATCTATATTAACTCGTCCACTTTTAGCAAAATAAATATTTTACTAAAAATAAATGTAACTGTTTATGTGAGCATATTTGATCATATTTGCTGGTGCTACTGTTTAATACAAGTCATTTGACTTAACTTTTACCACAAGCTCTGATGGTTTACTACTTTATTTGATGTATGTGACTCTTTAGAAATTATCTCATTAAGACCATGTGATACTCATTTATCAAATATCAATCTGAAACCTTGACATAGTTGACAATAAAAGCATTTATGAAAAGTCAATTTCTTAGGCTCCATGTTGGGATGAAATATTACATTAGGGCCCTGTTTACACAGATGGGAAAAGCAGATA
The DNA here is from genome assembly GCA_030378365.1 of Hybognathus amarus. Classification (NCBI taxonomy): domain Eukaryota; kingdom Metazoa; phylum Chordata; class Actinopteri; order Cypriniformes; family Leuciscidae; genus Hybognathus; species Hybognathus amarus. Next base: position 204,817 of record JAQIUQ010007295.1, on the reverse strand, counting down.
TTTATCTGCGTTTTGCCCTCTCATTTACATCGAAACGCCGTTTTTATCACTGAAAACGATTATCTCTAAAAACTCCAGGCAAAGTGGAGATTTTTGAAAACGCCGGATATTTGTTGTCGTGTGAACCGGGAGAAACAGCGTTTTAGGTTCTCTCTTGTCCAATTCCAGGATTCTGATTGGCTTGCATGGCTTTATCCTTAACCCCTACACTGCCGCCTTAGGTTTGGTATAGTTATGATGGCACTCGATGGCGTATTTATGCGGGTGTGTAAACAATGTTATTTTTGAAAAACGGAGAGGGGAAAATATTTTTTTTGCTAAATACCCGGCTTTGTGTAAACGTGGCCTAGGACTATAAATTTTTCATCTTTGCTTAAATGCAATCTTGTCCATACTTGAAGCTACAATCATAAATGGAAATCTTTGACTTCTGAAAGAGCCTTTTTACAATTAGAGATTGCAATCAAATCACATGCACATGCACACACACACGCACACACACACACGAACACGCACACACACACATTAGTGGTTCAGAGGTGTTCATGGGGAGCTGTCCGGAACACTTTTCAAAGCGACATTAGCTAGTTCTAAGAACAATCAGTCAAAATTGATGATGGTGATTTTTTTTTTTGTTCTGACACTGTGTCCCAAAAGAGACGAATTGTTCAGCCGATAAAAAAATAAAAAATAAAAAATTGCATAGGGCTGACAGCATAAGGACATATTTGCATATATGTAGCATTGCAGACTATCACTTAATGAGAATGATATGGGTATATATATATATATATATATATATATATATATATATATATATATATATATATATATATATATATATATATATATATATATATATATATATATATATATATATATATATACCTTTTGGGTCGGTAGGGTTTTTTTTTTTAAAGAAATTAATACTTTAATTCAGGAACTGAATTGATTGATTAAACATGACTGTAGACTTTCACATTGTTACAGCAAAAAGTCAGTGTCAAACAAACACTGTTTATTCATCATCACTGATAATATTTCTTGAGCAGCAAATCAGTATATTAGAATGACTAGAAGAGACTAGAATTTGTCAGAATTTTTAGCTTTGCCATCACAGGAATATATTAAATTATATTTGAAAATATATTAGAATAGAAAATTGTTATTTTAAATTGTAATAATATTTCACAATATTCATATTTTTACTGTATTTTTTGTCAGCCTTGGTGAACACAAGAAACATATTTCAAATAAACAGAGGAAGAGATGGTGGCCATGCTGGAGGTAGAGGTAGGGGAAGAGGAAGACAAGAAGGTGCTCAAACAGAACCGAATCTGACAAATGAGATCGCGCAACATTGGTTGACCACATTGTCAGCCACAGCCTGATGCTGAGGGAGGCTACAGCCAAATCTAAGCCGATACACAGTGGCAAGTGTGATAAGAACATTTTGACTGGAAAATAGGTATTGTAAAAATATCATCTAATCAAAACATCTGGGAACTGGTTTCAGTAACTGCTTACAGTACTGTATTCTATGCACTATCAGCACTTCTATTACCTTTTCCTATGACATTTTTTTTTTCTACATAGGATTGAGGGTCAGAATCGACTAGGGGGAAGGCCTCCTATATTCACAGAACAGCAAGACCCTCACATAGTAAACATTGTTTTGGCAAACAGTGCTATAACACTCAATCAGCATGGGGGTAATATAACACTCTGTGCAGTCATTACACAGAATGGGGTCCTCCACCATCATGCCCATATGGGCCCTTACAACACAGCAATCATATTTACATTCTTGGACCAATTGCACAATAACAGCAGCAAATCAAATCGATCTTATGCAATACATTGTTGTCTGGGACAGTGGCCCTCATTTATCATTTATGCGTAGAAACGGGTGTATATGTTCGCATAATATTATGCTTACACTCCTGCTTACTGTGCGTACCTTTGAAATCCAGGTGTACGCAATACCTGCCCTTAATAAATGACATGGCTGAAAATGATCGTCATTAGAATAACAAGCCCCTATACATTCAAGTCTCCGCGTTTTCCCAAGCCCGCATTTTACGCCATGGACATCCACATTTTCACCGTCCTGTATCTTCCACCACACTCTACATTCCTCAACCCCATAGAAGAGTTTTTCTCGGCATGGTGGTGGAAGGTATATGATCTCTGTCTCCAGGCTGAGGTACCCCAGCTCATCCAAACCATGAAGGAAGCAGCAATGCAATGATGGATTCGTCATTCAAGATTTTCTTTCCAAGGTGTCTTGCTAATGACAACATTGCCTGTGATGTTGATGAAATTCTCTGGCCAGATCCAGCTGGGCAAAGAGACCAGTAAAAATCACCAGTAAAAGGGAACCGCTTTAAATCCCCCTCTGCAAGTCACTTGAGCCTGTTTGTTAAACATAGTTTGTATATTTAGTAGTTAAAACATACAACTATGTTTAATAGTTTAACAGACATTAAATAAATGGCAAAACTGAAATTATACTTAGCCTAAGGCCTCGTCCACACGGAAGCCAGAGCTTCCCCTATCCGATATTTTTTCCTCGTTCTAAAAAAAAGTCTGTAAACATGGCGGTCTCAAAGATTGCGTCCACATGAAACCACTGAAAATGACTGAAAACGATGTAGTAGACATCCCAGACCAGTATGCGGCGCTGTAATTCTGCCATAGATATCCACTAAAAATGCGAGAAGAAGACTTAGAGCATGCACATAAAACCTTGCGCGCTGTAGGCAGTAAAATAAAAGGCTATGAAATATTATGCACAGTTGCTTATTTTCTTTTTTACCAAGAACTTTATTGAACAACCATAAATTGCCTTGTACAAAATAGGAGTCAAGATATTCGATTAGTTAGCGGACTTAGAAAGCTTGCCACAAACAACCGGCAAAAGGAATGTGTCAAATATAGACATTTTCTAATTGGTTATTAATAAACTAATGTTTTCTGTGTCATTCTTGACTGAAAAGAGAAAGTTGGTGATGCTGCTGACTCGCCACTTCGCAGATTGTGAACGCGCGATGGAGTAAGGCTAATTCACCTCATACGGATTAGGCTATAAGAAAGAGTAGCCTATCTGTTTCTGTTCATTTTTAATTGTTGTTTGTCGATGTTGTTTAAACGTAGCCATTTCAAGATTTCTATATATTTCCAGAGAATGTCTAATTGAAGAGAATTGGCACTGGCTGGTTACTTCCGGCTTCTGGGATGGCTGCAGTAACACGTCTCTATCCATTCGGGTGCGCTCGCAGTCGAGTGCAGAATGAATGGGAGTCAATGGGGTTTCACCCCCAGAAATCCACTTTTCTCAGGATGTAATTTTTTGTCAAGTAATTTGAAAGTTGTATTCAAAAGGGAGGGCATTTTTAAGTTCACTTATCTGTTCCAAAAATCCATTCAAAAATGTGATGACGTCACACAATAGCAGAATGCTAGCGTGTTCTGGCCAACAGACGGCCTAACCTGTAAGAAATCAAAAGGACATAAGTACTCGTTCATTCGACTTTTGGCCTATAATATATATTTAACTTGCTAATCAACAATAAAATCTATGTTAATTTAACGACAAGCAGGTGAAAGAGACACATTTAGCAGTTTAGCCCCATAGACTCCCATTCATTCTGCTCTCACCCGCTGATCGCCTCCAGTGGAATTCTAATGGAACTGCAACCAAGATGATACACAATGGGGCTAATAGGAAGTGCCAAGGCTCTCCGTTAGACAGGCTCTGATATTTCTGAGTTTTCGGTTCATTTATGAGACGAAGCTCAAGTTCACGAGCAATGCAAGTTATTTCTGCGTCGGGCCGTCCACGTCCTGATTATGGCTATTGTCTGCTATATATTTGCTTCTTATTTATTAAATCCAGGTAACTGGTTGATAAAACATTTATTAAAATAAAGATAAAATTTATAAAAAAAAAAAAACGAAATTCACTTCAAAGAAGGGCTTTATACAAAACAAAACTTAATTTCTATAAGTTTCCTGATATAGCCTATTGCGCATATGCACGCGGTTCACTTTTCATAATCAACATTGATTCAATAAAAGAATAACATGTTTAAACATAAATATTAAACTTAATACATTCTTTAATAACACGTTAAGCCTACGCCTAACCTATAGAGAAATGTAATGTCGGAGCTGGAACATTAGGGGTGCGTTTTTTTGAATAGCCAAAATTATCAAATAATTCCCATCGATAGTCGAATATTTTTTTTGCTTTGAATCCCCATCCCTATAAATACGAAATGTCTTTACCAGACAACAGACAAGCAGCATACGAAAAGAAAGTCTATAGACCTAAAAAAAAACTAAAAAGCATTCAAGTAAATAATAAATAAAGGAATACAAGAGGCTCAGAAGTTTCTGCCACATTATATTATATTATTATTATACAAGCAGTTCGGCAGCTGTTGTTGTCTGACAAGTTGACACGTGGGGTGATGACAGCATCGTTTCACAAAACGCATTGGCCGTACACATGAAAACACAAGGGTGTCGTTTTCAGATTTATCCACCTTGGAACCCGGTTTAAAAAATCTGGAACCCGGTTCACTCTCCCAAACGCCGGATCCGTGTGGACGAAACGCCAATACGCATAAAAAATGTATACAGATCCAGCGAAACGCGTCTTCGTGTGGACGGGGCCTAAACTTGCTTACATTTGAAAGCATATTGCTGTTTGACTCCGACTCCGTGAAAGTTTGACATTTTTTATATTTGAACAAGATAGCAAACCTGCGCATAGGATTTTAGGTGATTTGAGAGTGCGAAGGCTACACATATGCATCCTTTCCATGATTTATCCTTTCCTGTGTATGGGATATTTTCAGAACGAAGGACTCAGTCCTTGGTTGAAATTCTGAGGATTCTACACACTGGAACAATCCTTTGACGAATGTCGAATGACGTAGAATCCTCGAAATTCCGGCTTCCAAGGATCCTACCTTGACATTGAGAAACGCCTAATGTCTCGGAGACTAATGTTTATTTATGTATTTATTTATGTACAGTAAACTTACAGTACAATACATAAAGTGACATTTTGTTATAGTATTATGAATCTCAATGTCAACATTTTTGGGCGTGTTAGAAATCAATGAGTTTCCTCAGTGTGCAACATTGGTCTTGTGTAGTGTTTGGTGAATTTAAATTATATTTCTACTTTGTTGATGGTAACCTACTCTAATCATAGGGAAGTAGAAGTGCTAAAAGTGTTTTAGGTTTATCACAGTATGCAAACAGAGTATAGTAATGTGAAACGTGTGTGTTTCATATGGTAACATAAGTTTTTTAAACAGAAGTGTATAGATTTAACAAGAGTGTTTATGCAAAGGATCTGTAGTGTTTTGCTAATTGGGTGTGTGATTGTGCTAATTGTGTGTAGTGTTTTGTAAACACAGGCCCTGTTTTGCAAATCTTGATTAAGCAATCCAAAAAAACTGTAAATGTTAATTTTCCCACCACTTATGAATCTGTTGGCTGTTAAGCAGGAACACTTATGGCAATATCTTGAACTCTGACAGACCTTCAGTGGAATGGATAAATAAGGGGAAGCTTTCTATGAATCTGGAATACAAATCTAGACAGGGAAGGGCTGCTGGCGGACAGTGGTGAAGAGAGGAAGAGAAAGTGATTAGAAAAGGCATTAGAAGAGAGGAAATCATTCAAAACCATGACCATTATACTGTATTATGTGACGGAGGATCGTTTAAAGTTGCTTATAGGCCTTGAGTCGGCCATTGTTATGGAAATGTATAGTTCAGGCATCCTTGGTGTGAAAAAGCTATGCAATCAAATGTCAGTAGCACTTTGTTAGGGTCCAATATGATGATAATTTAGTTGCAAATAGCTTTCATTCAGGATTTATTACTTGATCTGACTTGACATTCACATGTAGGTATATAACTTCTTTTACATTTTACAGAGTCTACGGATAGAAAATTAAATGTCTCACAATGAATGAATGTCTTTATTTTTTCCTCCTTAAAAAAATTCCTAATGTTTTTCTCTATGTATATTTCCTCTGCAATTAGGTGTGGACGACATGAACAAAATCGTATAGAACAATAATGATATATGCCATCAGGGGCGCTGCTAAGGATTTTGGGCCCCATGAAAAGAATCTTAACAGGGCCCCAAAAAAATGAAAATCCCTAAAGTTATACCCATATATAAAACTGGAGATAGACATACCTTTTCAAATTATAAGCCCATTTCTTTGCTTTCACAATTTTAAAAAATATTGGTAAAATTAGTTTACACAAGATTAAATGATTTTCTTATAAAATATGAGATACTAAGCAAGCAACAATATGGGTTTAGAAGTATTAGAACAACCTCACATGTGTTATAAGATTTTGTGGAGAAAATATCTAACGCAACAGAAAATAAACAATACACAGTTGGGGTAATTTTAGATCTTAAAAAGCATTTGACTTTTTCTAGAGAAAAGGAGATCTAGAGATCTTAGAAACTGAAAAAAATATGAAGCAAGAGGGGTAGCTCACTCTTGGATAAGTAATTATTTAGAGAAAAAGCATCAATATGTCCAAATATATAATTGCAGGTCACAATTGGTGCAGGTAACATGTGGGGTTCCCCAAGGCTCTGTACTGGACCCATTGCTTTTTCTGTTATACATTAATGATCTATATATGTGAGGTTTCCAAAGTACTAAAATTGATATTATTTGCAGATGATACAAACTTATTTTGTTCTGGTGACAATCTGAAACAACTTCTGGATACAATGGAAAAAGAAATGGTACTGCTAAATATTGGTTTGATTTGAATAAACTAACTTTAAATTTAAGGAAAACAAAATGTGTTGTATTTGGTAATCGTTTATCGAATAAAATAGGTAAATGAATGATTAATGAAGTTGAAATAGAAAGGGTGTCAGCGATTACATTTCTTGGAGTGATAATAATTTAAATTGGAAGGGACACTTAGCAAGTTAAAGAAACGATTAAAAATAATGCAATGAAACTAAATGAAACAATTTAAAGAGCGATAAATGAACAAACTGTTTTTGTTGTATTTGGGATGGTGCAAATGTATTGCATATGATATACATTTTTTGAGATTTGTTTGTCAAGATTATAATGATGTAAGACAATAATTATTTTACTTTTATTTTTTAAATAAGTGATGTTTTCAAAAAAGGATAGGCATTATAAGCAAGAGCTTCAGCCTACACCTGTTTCAGACTGCTGTAAATATACTGCTGTTTGTCAGCTCAACTGTGTTGAGACTAAGTTGTTATCTGAAATTATCTACAAAGCGTGCGTATGCCATAGCTGTCAACACTGAACATTGAAAATAAGGGAGATTTCCCGGATTCCATCCCCAAAATGAGGGATTTTTTTTACACGATTCTTAACCACAAACTTTAAAAATAATGCACTAATCATTAAAAGTCTAAATAATTTATAACTAGCCTACATATGTGCGAGAGAGAAAGAGACTGATATCATAGAGAATGTTTAAATACTAATATCAGCTTACAAGGAAACGGAGGCGAAGTTAATGCGATCAGCAGCGCGCTGACACGGATAGCCTTGTTGGTGCGAAAGCACCAAGCCTTGTTTCACTAGCTGTGTCTTAGCTGTGTCCTGTGTGCACAGCTTTTTTGTAACAGCGCGTGGCGGCGGCACCGCATGATCAGCATCCGAGAATGAACGACTTCAAGCCAAATCTGGCCAAGCGTGTATGTCTCACACAATCAAAGTGTATAAATACGTTGCCTGGATTCAATTTGGGTGGACTGAACCATTTTATGATAATTGAGAGGGGGAGAGGGGCCCACAGACGTTTGTGTTTCCTAAACAAAATAATTTTTTGACACCAGGAAACAGCAAATAGAGTAATTTAAAGTTAATAATTTTAACAATCACATATATTTTTTTTTAACCACAATTTTATTGGGGGCTTCTCTGGGCCCCCTCTTAGTCATGGGCCCCGAGAATCGTCATCGTTTACCCCCCTTTACGCGCCCCTGTATGCCATGATATAGTTATTTTTGCTTTGAATAAGGTTTTAGCTCAAACCTTTTAAAACAATTTTATAATTATTGTCACCAATGTCAATATCACACAAAAAAATAATAATATTAGCCTAAGTGAAAACAAACAAACACTTACTAAATACAAACAGTGAGTGATAAAATAAGAACAAAAATAAATATATACTTACGCTTTTGACAATGCATATACATCCAACACACAGCACCATTTAGTGTCAATATATATATATATATATATGGCAGAGGGCGCCTCCTAGTGGTCTAACCCTAACCCTACCCCAGACCTAAACCTATCCATAACCGAAGCATGTTATATTGACGCTAAAGGGTGTCATGTGCGTCGGATGTATACGCATAGTCAAAAGCGTCACTATATGACGCCCTAGAATAAGAGTGAGTTGAATAGAACTCCCTGAAATACTTAGGACTAGACATAAGAAACACTACAATACTATAAAGTATCAAAAAAAACTAAAATTCATAGTCTTCACTGTGTATATTACAGTTACCTTTCGTAGTCACTCCAAGTTACGTCGGCCTGTGTCCTCTCATGTACTCGCTCCATCCAGCTAGTACCAGACCCGCTCAGGTGTCTTCGCTTACGCGCCATTTCACTCCACGGACTAGATATGTGCAATATATTCCTCAGCTGAATCTTCCTGTCTGAAGCCCCGAGTTCCTCCAGCACTGTTGACGCTGGCGCCAGTGTCTATTGCCTGTGCGTCGGCTAGGTGCCTCCGTGTGCATGGTTCCTCCCCTGAGTAACCACCAAATGTATTTCCACTGTATGCCTCTTTTGAGCATGTGTCTTTCTCTCGACAAGCCACCTTGCCACTCCTGGAGTTGAAAGTTGCCACCCAACGGTCTGGTCACTCCAGTGTTCCTACATATGAAGCCCCCTTGAGCCATATGTTTATTCCTAAGTCCTCCCGATGGGTAGGCATGCTGTGGCATATTTCGTCTGAGATATGCTCCCCAGTGTACCTTGGTATTCCTGTGCTAAGTAAGACTCCTTCGTCCATGCCAATCTCACGACAGGGGATCAGACTTTCGCAGGGCACTGGAAGACAACTGTGAAGGTGGCGTGATTACACAGGGACCCCCATTCTCGGAATGACTACGATAGGGAACGTCTCGGTTACGTTTGTAATCCTTGTTCCCTGAGTAGGGAATGGAGACATTACGTCTCCTTGCCACTTCCACTGTACCGCTGGGTAGACACCTGAGTTCAGTCTTGGCTCCTCAGCGAAGACATACTGCCTTTGCGTCCGTGCTCTCCTTAAATACCAACGCAGTGAGGCAGAGATACGCTAGGCAAATTCCACAGACCCATAGCATTTCAGTGCCATTGGCTCATTTTATAATACTCAAAGATGATTGGCTTTCTAGGCGAAACCCCCATTCGACGTCATCCGACGTAACGTCTCCGTTCCCTACTCAGGGAACGAGGGTTTCAGTACGTAACCGAGACATTCCCTTTCAAAAGCTACTCTCAATGCTGTGCTTGGTTTTAAGCGCTATGGGAAAACATCTTTGTTTGACTGGTTGTGAAAACATGTGGCAAACACTACCAAGAATTTGGCCAAAATAACCTCTGATGATGATATCACCAGAATGCACATTTCAGAGGCTATAAATAGATGTGTGGCAGGTGCGCTCATCAGGTTCCGTTGTCTTCAGAACTGCATTGTGTGCTGTGTGTGCTACTTCTTTTTGAAAACTATCACTTTTGTTGGAGCTATCCCTTTTGTTGGATTTGTTTGTTTGTTTTTGTCAGGCAGGAGTAAGCCTTTCTCACTTTCTTTCTCTACAAAAAAAAAGTTGAAAGAGTTGAAAGAGAATCATGTTGAGGGAATGGCGAGTGCAAACTGTGAGTTGCATTCTCACTGTTTGAACAAACTAGCACAGCAGGTTCTGCTTTGAGCTCAGGACAAGTTCCTGTCCCCCAGGGCGATTAACATTCCCGGAAGCATGGATGTGGGATCAGATTTATTGTCTAGATGGGAGGTCACACACAGGACTTGGAAGCTCCATCTTGATGTGGTCAGTCAGATCTGGGAAAGATTTTACATGCATTTGCACCGATCGCTCTGTTTCTGGGACTCTTGGCGGAGGTCCATCAACAAGGGTCATGCCTCTTGATGATTGCTCCTCATTTGGCGACCAGAGTCTGGTTCTCAGAAATATTATCTCTCTTAGATGACTTGTCTTGGGCGAGAACAAACAGGAGAGATATCCTGTCTCAGGGTGATGGTACACATGGAAACTTTTTCAGCAAAGTTGCTGGGGAATCTTGCTAATTGATTGTTGCTTGGGCACTTTCCCATTGAAAATGGACAATACATTTCTATCTGAATATTTTAGATCTGTTGTGGGCCCTGTGTCTCATCTGGTTGCCTGTTGATGCCAACATTGCCCAAAAAGTTGCCCTGTGTTTCATCACCTTCAGACATAGGGGACAATTGTCCATTCCTGGCCTGAGCTATGGAAACTTCATGTTTAGCCCCTGACAGGGACCGGCTAAGAGATGCTGGACTTCCAGCTGAGGTAACAGAGACCCTTCTGAGTGCCAGGGCTCCCTACACTAGATAAATGTATGCTCTTAAGTGGCACGTCTTTGATAGGTGGTGTATGCCTACTATACATCATGCAGACCCAATCCACAGCCAAATTGTTTCAGTGCTGGAGATTCTGCAGGAAAAGCTGTCAGCAGACATATGTTCTGCTACTCTCAGAGAATTAACATTTTCTACTCTCAGCCGGATTAACATTTTCATTGATTAGTAATTTCATTTCTGCTCTGTACTTCATACAAAACTATTACAATACTGCCAGAGAAGACTGCGATTGCAACGCTTCATCATGTATCGGTTTTGACATTTTCGCAATAAATAAATTATTGTGATTATACTTGTCTGTTAGTTATGTTTTTCTTTATAATTGTAGTTTGTTACGTGTTAGTTTTAAGGAATTGTTATGGGTAGGTTTAGGGGTAGGAGTAGGATTGGTGGCTCAAAATAGATTTTAATGCTATCATTATATTGTTAATAAAACTGCCCTTTCCCAACACCGTTTTATCCTTTTTTATATTATGTATAAAATGGGTATGTTTAGGTTTGGGATTAGGGTTACAGGATCTTACATTTATCTATGAAATGGTAAAAAGGGAAATTATACAGATATCTGTATGATATAGAATATACGTAAACAGTTTACGTTTTTTAGCTGTAAAAACTTAATAATGTTACGTTTATATGTTGCCGATATGTCGATACAGCCCGTTCTCATCCCAAAGTGCCATATACAACGCTTTTGCAAAAGCGTAAATATCCAACGCACATGGCACCCTTTAGCACCAAATGAGACGTAAAAATAAATCGGGCAGAAGGCGCCTCCTAGTGGACCCCTACCCCATACCTAAACTTAACCGTCTCATTTGGCGCTAAAGGCGTTGGATATTTGCGCTTTTGCAAAAGTGTCAAAACATGGCGCCTTGGGATGAGAATGGGTTGGTCGATATTATACGTTTCAGTATCTGTCAAAAAGCAAATCTTTGCAAAAACGTAAAATACCTATGTATTAACAATGAGACCAGGCTGTCATTTCATGTTTCATGTATGTTGTAGTTTACCTTGCTATTTCATTATAGTTTACCATTATTTATTTCAGCATATCTACAAACTTGTAATTTATCAAAATAAAAATAGCAGAGGTCTCTCCATAATTCAAACGCTCTGCTGATGTTGATCCATGTTTTCGTCCAAAGTCGATCCTATTCACGTTTGGCCTAAAGAGCTTCAGAAGATACATATAGGCTCTATATATATATATATATATATATATATATATATATACACTCCTGAACAAAATCTTAAGACCAGGGGAAACATTGCAAGTATTCGCATTTTGCGCTGGTGGATCATAACCGGGTTGTAAGTACTGCTTCAAAATGCCAAAAGAAAAAACGGGAGCAAGAGTCAAAAAATAGAGAGTAGGCAATTTATTGAAAACTGCATTTAAACTCAAACAGGCTGTTCATCAGCTCATCAAAAGTTTAAGACCACAACCCAAAAATAAACCTACAACAGAACTAAAAGCTTCAAAAAGGACTCAGTAGTGAGTAGCCCTGCCGTTCTTGTTGATCACTTCAAACACTCGTTTCGGCATGCTTGATGTGACTGTTCCCAGGAGGCTGCTGGGAATGTTGCTCCATGTGGTGAAGATGGCTTCACGAAGGGCATCCACGGTCTGGAACTGGTGTCCGTTTTTGTAAACTTCCCTTGCCATCCATCCCCAAATGTTCTCAATGGGGTTTAGATCAGGAGAACACGCAGGATGGTCCAAAAGAGCAACGTTCTTCTCCTGGAAGAAGTCCTTCGTCAGGCGGGCGTTGTGAATTGCAGCGTTGTCCTGTTGAAAGACCCATTCATTACCGCACAGACGGGGGCCCTCAGTCAAGAGCGATGCCGCTGCAACATGTCCACATAGCCAGCCGCCGTTTGATGCCCCTGGACAACCTGAAGCTCTATTTTCCCATTGAAGGAAAAAGCACCCAAATCATGATGGAGCCTGCTTCACTGTGCCGCGTAGAAAACATCTCCGGTGGGATTTCCTTGTCATGCCAGTAACATTGGAAGCCATCAGGACCATCCAGGTTAAATTTTTTCTCATCAGAGAATAAAACTTTCTTCCACCTTTCAATGTCCCATGTTTGGTGCTCCCTTGCAAATTCCAAACGGGCAAGTTTGTGGCGTGGGAGGAGACGTGGCCTTTGAAGGCGTTTTTTGTTCTTGAAGCCCTTCTCTCGCAGATGACATCTTATGGTTATTGGGTTATTGGATACAGTCAGCATCAGTAAGGGCCTTAATTTGGGTCGAGGAACGACCTGTGTCAGCACGGACAACCCGTCGGATCCTGCGGCTCAGCGCAGGTGAAATTTTTTTGGGTCTACCACTTGACTTTTTTGTCCCATAACTCTCAGGATCTTTTAAGAAATGTAAAATTACTGTCTTACTGCGTCCAACCTTGGCAGCGATGGCACGCTGCGAGAGGCCTTGCTTCTGCAGCTCAACAATCCTGCCATGTTCAAAGTGAGAAAGCCTTTTTGCCTTTGCCATCAGGAGATCATGACAGTGTGACTGCCTGAAGATCAATGACACGAAAGCCATATTTTTGTGCAGATTTGACCTTTTTATGCCTATGGTCTTAAACTTTTGATCAGCTGATGAACAGCCTGTTTGAGTTTAAATGCAGTTTTCAAAAAAATGCCTACTCTCTATTTTTTGTCTCTTGCTCCTGTTTCTTCTTTTGGCATTTTGAAGTAGTACTTACAACCCGGTTATGATCCACCAGCGCAAAATGCGAATACTTGCAATGTTTCCCCCGGTCTTAAGATTTTGTTCAGGAGTGTATATATATATATATATATATATATATATATATATGTGTGTGTGTGTGTATATATATATATATATATATATATATACACTCACCGGCCACTTTATTAGGTACCCCATGCTAGTAACGGGTTGGACCCCCTTTGCCTTCAGAACTGCCTCAATTCTCGTGGCATAGATTCAACAAGGTGCTGGAAGCATTCCTCAGGGAGTTTGGTCCATATTGACATGATGGCATCACACAGTTGCCGCAGATTTGTCGGCTGCACATCCATGATGCGAATCTCCCGTTCCACCACATCCCAAAGATGCTCTATTGGATTGAGATCTGGCGACTGTGGAGGCCATTTGAGTACAGCGAACTCATTGTCATGTTCAAGAAACCAGTCTGAGATGATTCCAGCTTTATGACATGGTGCATTATCCTGCTGAAAGTAGCCATCAGAAGTTGGGTACATTGTGGTCATAAAGGGATGGACATGGTCAGCAACAATACTCAGGTAGGCTGTGGCGTTGCAACGATGCTCAATTGGTACCAAGGGGCCCAAAGAGTGCCAAGAAAATATTCCCCACACCATGACACCACCACCACCAGCCTGAACCGTTGATACAAGGCAGGATGGATCCATGCTTTCATGTTGTAGACGCCAAATTCTGACCCTACCATCCGAATGTCGCAGCAGAAATCGAGACTCATCAGACCAGGCAACGTTTTTCCAATCTTCTATTGTCCAATTTCGATGAGCTTGTGCAAATTGTAGCCTCAGTTTCCTGTTCTTAGCTGAAAGGAGTGGCACCCGGTGTGGTCTTCTGCTGCTGTAGCCCATCTGCCTCAAAGTTCAACGTACTGTGCGTTCAGAGATGCTCTTCTGCCCACCTTGGTTGTAACGGGTGGTTATTTGAGTCACTGTTGCCCTTCTATCAGCTCGAACCAGTCTGGCCATTCTCCTCTGACCTCTGGCATCAACAAGGCATTTCCGCCCACAGAACTGCCACTCACTGGATGTTTTTTCTTTTCGGACCATTCTCTGTAAACCCTAGAGATGGTTGTGCGTGAAAATCCCAGTAGATTGGCAGTTTCTGAAATACTCAGACCAGCCCTTCTGGCACCAACAATCATGCCACGTTCAAAGTCACTCAAATCACCTTTCTTCCCCATACTGATGCTCGGTTTGAACTGCAGGAGATTGTCTTGACCATGTCTACATGCCTAAATGCACTGAGTTGCCGCCATGTGATTGGGTGCTTAGAAATTAAGTGTTAACGAGCAGTTGGACAGGTGTACCTAATAAAGTGGCCGGTGAGTGTATATATATATATATTTATTTATTTATGTGGAGTTTGTGTTGAAGTCTTTGTTGTGCTGGTGGCAGGTCGTTTTTTGGTGTTATCGACTCCAGCTGCAGTCTAGCTATTCTGGATTAAAGAACAATATGATACAGTAGAAGGGAGTTTAAGTTTTAAGTCTAACCTGAAGTAATTTTTTGCTTATTCGTATGAATTAGATAACTGAAGGTCAGCAGCAAAGACGTTGGTTAATAAAGTGAGATTAAATACATAAAGTATATTTGTGCAATTTAATATAGTTAATTATAAAAGTTTTGCGTAAAATTCTGAGATACCCAGTTTGGGTAACAGGACTGAGAAAAATGCATCCATCTTCCACCTAAAAACCTTGTAAAAATTAAATAAAGTTACCTGAGACGGACCAATACATATTTTAAATAGTTAATTATATCTGTTATAAGATTCAGCTTTTAAAAAGAAAAAAAAAGAAAGAAAAAAAGTGGAATGGCCCTTATATGGACTGATTTACAATACAGTAATACTTATTATGTTAGCACAATGTCATTAGTCTATATAGAAAGATCCCACAATGTTACTAATTAGACATTTTCTCAGAATTTAGTGTGTTTGCTACCAAGTTGAAGTTGCTCCCATAATACACAGGACCAACAACAAATTAAAGCGTACCCACCACCAGTAGCCACTAACAAATTCGACTTTATAAATGTCAAACAGCTATCTTCCAATAGCCAGGAGAATATGGTAGCAATTTCAAAACAGCAGCATGGGGTTGAATTCAATTAATTTGGCCACGGCAAACATTTCATCAGTTAGCAGGTGGACATGCAGATGCGAGGTAATTTAGCTACAGTTAGTGTGAAATTGAGAAGGTCTGCGAGGCAGATTTATTTCCATTAGAAAAGGACCCACTGAGAGCTGGGTATCAGTATGTCTGATAACAGCTGATCGGAAATTCTCCACCATAAACAGAGAGAATTGTTTCTTTTGAAGATATGGAGTCTGAAGATATCTCTAAAGTTGACTGAACCTAGTGTAGTTTGTTTAGAGGACCATGAATATGGTTAAGCAGTGTGTGAAGCTAAGAAATCACACAAAAAAAAAAAAAAAAAAAATTCAGGAAAATCCCAAATCTATCTTCAGTATAAAACTATATAATACGTGGTCACCGTACAATTTAGCTTGATCTAACTAGTTTTTTTAGAAATTTTTTTTTTTTTAGTTTAAAAAAATTAGCCTCTATTTAAAAGGGCTCTTTTAAGACCTTTACAATTCCGATATATGGTAGCGCACACATCCGAAGCACGCACACAGAAAGCTGGCAAACGGCAAGTCACAAGAGTATTAATCTACTTTTTATTTTCTCTTTCGTTTATTATAAGAATATATTTCTTACTTGAATGCTGCTGCGCCTGAAGCAAAATTAGGTAAGAATTTGCTGCACCATGAAAAAAGTCCAACACAGTCTCATGAAAATGCGTATCTATACCACGAATGTCATTTCTCGTGGCATTTATATGCCAAAAATTTTTTTTTGCGTGCATATGCTACGGACTAAAAAACCCTGGGGTAGGTTTAGGGGGGAGGGGGTGGGGAGTTTGTGCGTATTACACGGCAAAAAGTGCGTATCATATGCACGCGAAAACGCGTACCATATACACGCAAAAACTGTTTTTGCCATATAAATGCCAAAAGAAATGACATTCATGCTATAGATACAAACTTTCATGAGATCGGGCTCAAAAGTCACAGAAACGAGGGTAAGGAAGCAATTGAGGCAATATCGGCCTCAATGAAGGCAGACTTGTGTGTTCCTCATGTTTGGAAACAAGTCCAAGGAATTTTAAGGACGACTGGCTGAATGTACACTTCTCCCAGTTCTTTTGTAGTCCTGCGTCAAGCGATTCATGACTAAGCGCAGCGTTGCTTTGTGAATATTCCAGGCAATATGTAATGTATTGCATATCGTATTGGTACAAATGTTGCAATAAACTACAGATTATCTTGTAATACAATTAAAAAATGACAAAATTATCTCTTTTTGTTGCATTTCAGTTTTATCAATAATAGCCATTATAAAAGTATAAGTAAAAGGTACAAACAGATATACAGTAAAGCTTAAATAACATAAAGAAACAATTCAGTCAGTCAAATATACAAATTCAGCGCTCAAAGATATGAAACTTCACGTAGCCTTCTCCCAAAGCTATTGGCCAGCGAACGAATTATAGATTCACAAGACCAAAGATCACCTGTTAGGTTTATACAAGATGAACTATATCTCATGTTTAACCACTACAGAGACGTCCGAGTCAGCGGCAAACGTCAGGATGACTAGCCGAGGAAAGGCTGTTCCAGGCGGGGACACGAGCGCGAGCGTCCGGTGATCGCTTAAAATGGATCTCAGTCAAATTATCATAAATCTATAAATAAACCACAGATTTGAGCTTTAAAAAATGACTTTCTCGCCTGAAAAACTCTTAAAACTACATTTCGTGACACAATAACAATTATATTTCAACTGTATGCTTCTAAATTAGAAGTTCTAATGCCCTTGTAGCACGCGAGTGACGATACTCTGTCCACCAATCACCGCTCTGCAGTGAGTCTAGCTCCACCTTTTAGTACCCTTTCACTGTGCTAGGTACCCCAACGAAAGGGTACCCAAAATAGTGGTACGGTACGGTTACGGCTTTTTGGTACCATTCACAACTTTTGACAGTGGAAACACAAATAAATGCGTACCGTACCGTACCGCTCAGTGGAAACGAGGCATAATAGAACACTTGAATAAACTTTCTTAAAACTTTTGTAAGGGAATGTAGCATGAGAAGAGACCTTTTCTGGACATATGGAAATTGCACTAAAGTAAGCACACCAATTCGTAAAGATCATTTTACTCAGATCTTTTGCACATTGCATTACCTCAGTAACAACTGAATTATATTTATACACTGTTCTATGTTACTGCTCTGTACCTTGTCCAATAGTGATACTGGTTTCTGGGTGAACTTTATTGCTAAGCCCAATTTTATTGCAAAAGGCTGATAAATCCCTTGAATCTATATTGTGAATCTGTACCAGGATAAATCATAAAACTCCCCGTCATCCAATAATGTCCTCCAGTGATGCTCTCAGCTAAAGCATTGGCTCCTGGGCATCCTGTGCCATCTCCTAATTTAACACAGATGGATTGCCCCTGCATGAACGTCTCAGTTGAAGAGTCGGACTGTCTGCTTCTTGTATAATTGTTTTATCTGGACAGTGGCATCTGGAAATCCATCCTTTCCAAAAAACTGCTGCCTACTATTATGGAAATGCCAAGTCTTCTCAAAGCTGTTGAGCATGACAAAAAAATTGGCTCTAAATCTGTTCGACTGTGAAGCATAAACAAAAGAGTGTCCTTGCAACAAAAATACCTAAAAGTTGTCCTTAAAGGACGTATACCTAAAAGTTTTCGATTGCACAATAGTTTTGTGTTGTTAGCACCTCTTATTTGGATGGTCATGTGTGATTGGAATTGAAATTGCACAATAATCCAGCCTGGTCTCATTGTTAATACGTAGGTATTTTACGTTTTTGCAAAGATAGAAAACGTACTTTTTAGTACGTTTTGATAGATGCTGAAACGTATAATATGGACATATCTGCAACATTTAAACGTAACATTATTACGTTTTTACAGCTAAAAAACGTAAACTGTTTACGTATATTCTATATCATACAGATATCTGTATAATTTCCCTTTTACCATTTTATAGATAGATGTAAGATCCCGTAACCCTAATCACAAACCTAAACATACCCATTTTATACATAATATAAAAAAAGGATAAAACGAGTGTTGGGAAAAGGGCAGTTTTATTAACAATATAACGTTAGCATTAAAATACTTCATAACAATTCCTTAAAACTAACATATAACAAACTACAATTATAAAGAAAAACATAACTAACAAACAAGTATAATCACAATAATTTATTTATTGCGAAAATGTCAAAACCGATACATGATGAAAGCGTTGCAGTCGCAGTCTTCTCTGGCAGTATTGTAATAGTTTTGTATGAAGTACGGAGCAGAAATGAAATTATAATCAATGAAAATGTTAATGCCGCTTCGATTTGCGCTTCTCCATTTCAAATGATTAACCAACTGTCTCACAGTCCTTCATGTCGCAATCTGTGACGAAGCAGGAAGAGCCAATGAACGTTTGATATCACTGCCGTAAGAATATGACGTATCGCTTCGTCAGAGGGCGCATGTTTTTAATTGAATTCATAACCAGCGCAGGGTTTAGACATGTACGGTCGCTGCTAGAGAATGGAGGAGACGAAGATCACGACAGGATAAGAGGCTGAATTAGGAGTTGTTTCTTGCATACAACTATGGATTCTAAAGATTTGGATTACATCAACCTAATAAAATTGATGTCTTTTGTGAATTTTGTTGTGTTTTTTATAGGAGAAATGCTTTGTGTCTCAAGGTAAATAAACTATTACAAAACGGTTAAACGAGTAACGTTAAAGAATGTATTTTTAAGGTTTTATATTGTATTGTTTAACACCATGCAGGCAAAACGAGCAAAATGTTAATATTTATGAGTATTATATCAATAAATGCGACTAAAAACTTAATTAATAAGACCGTTGAATGCAATAGGGTCAAAACATAATGCTACGATATTAATATGAATAAATTGTGATACATCATACGTACAAATGTGTACGTCGGTGGATTTGTTCATACGTAAATAAATGACGTTTTTGTGCTCTCAATACGTAAATATTTTACGTTTTAATACTGTAAATACGTCTGTATTATACGTTTCTGCGCATATAAAACGTAATTATATATACGTATGATAGAACGACACTTTACGTACAAATACATACGTATTCTCATGAGATCACGTTGAATAATCACAGTTATCACAAATTGCAATGGACCGACAATGTATATATCGAACAACTTTGGTTAACATACACATTTTATATATATATATATATATATATATATATATATATATATACATATATATATATATATATATATATATATATATATATATATATATATATATATACATATATATACATATATATATATATACATATATATATATATATATATACATATATATATACATATATATATATATATATATATATATATATATATATATATATACATATATACATATATACATACATATGTATACATATATATATATATATATATATATATATACATATATATATATATATATATATATATATATATATATACATACATATATATACATATATATATATATATATATATATATATATATATATATATATATATATATATATATATATACATATACATATATATAAAATGTAGCTTTCAAAGTAGATATATGCCTTATTTTCCCTTTTCAGAGCACCATGTTTTGAGACATTTTTCAACCTAAGATGTGTAATCAACTTTAAAGGCCACCAGACGTCACATCATTTACTCTGTGGCCTCAAATTAAATTGGCCTGCAGTGCAGTCTATAATAGATAGTTATAGATGGGAAGACATGTTTCATTTCTGTACCAATAAAGGTTCAGAAAAATGGGCCAGGAGCAAAGGTATTTGTTCAGCTCACAGAAATAAAAGAAAGAAAGAAAAAAGAAAAAAAAAACAATTCTGCCGGTTTGTTATTGCATTCCTGAAGCTCAAAATTCCTTCTAACAAGTGTTTCTCTCAGGCAATAGGGCATACAAGAGTCAGTAAGTGAAAACATGTATTGACCTGGACTGTAGCATCATGGTTACTGCTGCATGTCTAGTTTGGCCAGGCAAGTACAATGACTGGCTCAGTTATAGCTTGTCTGTTTTTCCATTGTTGCATAATCACATTCTGTATACATACTTAGCCTTGGTAAAGCAAAACAAGCATTACAATTTGTTAACTATATCAAGCAGATACGTTCTTTAATTGTCTCCCATTTACTCAGCTTACTGCCTGGAAGCCCACTGTCTGCTTCTCTGGATTAGATTTTATTACAGCTGACTTGTGGGCAGAGCCAAATTTGTCTCTTTTATTTGACACTTATATGAATATTGACATTATTAATATGCAGTAATCTTCACAGTCAGAGGCAATAATAGCACCCCCTGTAAACAGACTATCACTGAGCGACCAGGACATGCTTGAAATAACACACAGCCTACACAATCCAGACCTACACATTAGCTCAGTTCTGTGGCGCTGGGTAGAGCACATATTCAATTTAGCAGCATGAAAAATGTCTTGTTATTCATTACCAGTTAATGGATTTGGTACTATTCAGTAACAGTTAATCAAACTCCATCAATGGCACTGGACCTAAGGATTGTAATTTAAAAGGGTCATATCGTATATTTATTATTATTATTTATCCAGAGGTTCATTTATGATGTTAGTAAATATATTTGCATAGCAATCATTTTGTTTAGTCTATAATTTCCCAAAATATTAGTACTCAATTCAAGCTTCTATAGAAATTAAAGCATACATCATGCACTGGAGCAATAATTAATACATTTTCCAGCTGTATTTACACTGTTTTATCTTTGCTTTTGTTGTTAGCTTTAGTACCTTGCCATTTTGGGACATTTTGGGACTTGCCAGTTCATTTTCTACTCCAAATGGCACATTCATACTAAAAAACGATCCTTTAAATGTTACCGTAGGGGTGGTGATGGCGCTTTTGGACAAGACACATGCCTTTGGTGTGAGAGACCAGGGTTCAAATCCACTGTGAGACACCAATGTTTCCCTAAGCAAGACACGTAAAGGTACAATAAGCAGGATTTTTGCAGTACAATATCCAAAATACCACTAGGCCAGTGTTATACAGTATATTTTGTTTAGTTGGTAATACTCAAGTAAAGTGCAGATTAACCCAAAAAATACTCAAGTACTAGCCTAGAAATCTGAACAGCACCCTAGCGGCAGCAAAAATTATTTTGCTGCAAAGTGTGGTCTAGCAACTCTCCGTTGACTTTCGAAGTGGAAAATCCAAACTCTGGTCTGGCCAATCACATTGTGTATAGAGTTGGTGGGCGGGCTTAACACAATGACGGCAGAGTTGTAACGGTTCTGCGCCGCGATTTCCATAGGTGACTTCCCTGATACTTAAAAACAAACAAGACGCAGCTGGCGAACAGCGGTCTATCGATTCGAGCTTTGGCCGCGAACTCGAATGACTTGGAGTTAAGAAAGTAACTTAAGTCATTCTTAAAAAGGAAGATGTGTTCAGAGTTTGGACGACCGGATACGGCAAAAGTTTAATATATCAACTTGCTCCGCTGGAGAGAAAACCATGGGGAAAACGCATGGGACTCACTCAGCCACAGCCCTCATCACTCTGGTTGGTTAGCGCTATCCTATGGCGTGCAGAGGGATATTGAAAGACAACCTTTATCCCACCCCCGGATTAAGGTATGCCAATTGTGAGTTCCCAGACCTAACATCTTGATAGGTCTGGTTTGCCAGGCTACTCAAGTACTGGAATGAAGTACTATGACTTTGTTACATTACATTACTGAGTACAGTATTTTTATTTTTCCATGAAATATTACTTTAAGCCTATTTGTCTTATTGTGGTAATTTGTTGGTCAGATGGACAAGGTGCTCAAAACCCCTTCTCAAGATCTCTTTTCAGATACTATATTGATATCCCTTCAACACAGTGTTTAGATGGGGGCCGCAGAGTCAGCAGTACTGTATGTTTTCCATTATTATGAAAAACATTTACATTCCCTATCTAACAGCAGGCAATTACACTGACATGAATGAAATCACTTTCCAAAACACATTCACTGCCATAATTTATGACTGTTTTCTGTGTGCATCTTCATTACAGGGCTTTCATACGGAAATGAAGAATGACACCGTTAATTTCAGCTGAAAAAAGAAGATTAAAAAGGTGAACACCTTGCTGCCTAGACAGCCACTTCCCAAACTGCCTGTCAATGACATTTGACTAAGGTAGTTTAGGTGCCATAATACTCATGACAGAAGACCAGTCCTGGGAACTCCACGTCTAAGACACATGTTTAGATGGGAGTGAGAAAGCATCAGCATCTGTGGAATATACAAACAGGTTCCTAGGGAAAGAGTGTCAGCATAGATTGAAATATAGGTTCAGGTTGGCGTCTGGAAAAGGGAATACTGCTGGCAGCTCCTCAACCTGCACACTGCTGGAACAGATACTGTCATTTAAACAACCAGACCTGAGGGTCTTAGGCAAACTTGTACTTTATTTTTTAAAGGTATAGTTAAAGGTTCTATATGTAACTTTTTTTTAATAAAATGAATCCCTTTTTTAATTGCCTGTGTTTGAAGGGGTTGTAATCACACATTGCAATGATCCACTTTTCGGGTTTTGCTATTACCTCTGAAGGCCAATATTCATATTTATAAGTGAGGTCTCCGGGTCGGATTCCATGCGAAATCCATCATATGTGACGTGCATGCGCGCTCCCGAGCCTCTCTATCCTACAGTCTATGCGACCCATAGACAGTAAAAGAAATGGACACAATAACCCCGTTGATTTCAACATGCGACCAACGGCACTTCAGCTGACGACACGGAGTCTGATAACTCCCCAAAACATCCTGCCTCCAGCACAACACAGACTCCAACACAAACTCCACAAAAATATAATAAACAAAAAAGTTTTATCTGCTGAAGCTCGTCAGGCAAAACGTGAATCTGATCGACTCCAGATGCAAACACGGATCAACATCGGCAACATATTAGTAGGCTACGACATATTAGTAAACTCTAGTGAAATAGCAAGGTAAACTACATGAAACATGACATGAATACAAAAGAATGTTCCAGGATAACAAAAAGTCGGTGCTTTAGGATGTAACTTATTTTATTTACTAGATCTAGTTACTGACTAACGTCACTTCATCCACTACTATCATATTGTTTATAATACACCAGTGGCGGGCCGTGCATTCACACCTAGGCCTTCTGTCCTACCTGAATTAATAACTTTTAATAGTGTATCAGCGCAAAGCCTCTCTATAATTGTTGTTTTTATTTTGCAACCACAGTTATTGGATTAATGCGGTGAGTTCGGAAAAGCCGATCAAGAGAGAACGAGCGCGTGAGTTTGGCTGGTGCGTTTGTATAGTGTTTCTTGCGTTTTGAATCTGATTATAAGTTCAGAAACGGAGCCTCCCTTATCTTGTCGTTCAAGGGCTACAATAGTCCCTTTTCAGACGTTACAATAGATGTTTGAAATAAAATAAAGTTTCGATCATAAATTTATAAGAAAAATTAAGAGAAAATCATATTCACCACGGGAAAAAAAGCATTAACTGACCAAAACTACAGATTATTCTTTACACAAAATCCATCCTTATTTCTTTCATCAAGAAGACTTCAATTACTGTTGTACAGGTTCTAACTGCGTTTCAGTTCCAACAATGTTGTGTCTGTCTCGTTATATTTCTAGCATAAGTTTTTATTCGCTTTATGGCTGAGAGTGCCTGTCGACAGAAGCACACAGTCACCGCAAAACATGACGATGTGTACAGCTGCCCCATGCTCTCACACAGAGTTTTGAACCAAATCAACAAGATCAGCGGGACTTTTGCCTTCAAAATCATTCGTTTCATAACTTACATTAACGTTAGTCAGTTCTTTTTACCCGGAGAGATTGAATAAAGTTCCGTTATTCTGCGTTTAGCTCAGGCTGAATAAGGGATTTATTTCTGCTGGAGGTCGAGGAGGGAAAGAAACATTAATTTTTGGGTTAAAAAATGATTACATCTACAGGAATATATATTTAGTTTACGCAGTTCGCAACAGATGCGGATACTACCAGATTCTCTGATACTACCACTAAAAGTATGCGGTCTGTACGCGCATCCAATCAAAGAACGAGAAAATACATAGGTTATTATATGCCAGCTAGATGGCCCGCTGCAGTCAAAGCGAAATCTGATTGGCTGATTAAATCTGACGGATTATCTGATTGGTTAAAGAATTGCCATTCATTTATACTACAGACGGCCGCACTGTCAATTCTGAAGGCCTCCAGGCAGATTTATTTACCCGGCAACGCATGATGGATGAAATATGATTGGATACAAGCTCTAACATAAATACATACTACTGAAAGCAGCGCAACCAAGAGAAAAGCTATGAAATTTAGAGAACTATTTGGAATAATTTAATGCTAATTCATGAAAAAATATATTAAAGTGCAAGTCAGTGATTCTGACGGCCTTGCTGGCCCTGACGGCCCACCACTGTAATACACATTTCAAGACGCGTTTAGTACAGTAATGTCACTTCCTATGATCTTACTGATACACTGAAACTGTTCAGTTTAGTTCACTAACCGTTTTCGTTATCATATTATTCGCCTATGTTGACATTGCTGATTGTGAAAGATACACAAATGGCTTATGCCAGGGTTCTCAAGTCTCACGCATTGGCCGTGAGAACACACGCAATTCTACCAGTTCACACGCTCACACCGGGTATTTCTCACGCTGAAAAGGCAACTTCAAACAAGTTGTCCTGCAAGCTTTATATATATAACGTTGAACATGAGCCTTAGGCACACAGTGAAGTTTCCTGCCGCCAGCACGTATCTCTCCGACAGATTGCGTTCGGTTTTATTCACATATCGCGCCTGAAAACGCATAGAAAATGCTGAACGCGACGCATTCTCCTTTTTCCAAAGCACTAGGGCGCTCCGGTTTGATTCTTGTCATGTGACCTACTGTACGCTTATGGTGCACTTGCGGCATTCTGAAAAGTTGAGATGTTTTTATCTATATGTGGCGCGGACGCACCTGGAAAAAGCGAGCGCGTCGCACCGCGAGCCGCGTCGCTTCCATTATGAGCGTGCAATCCGCGCGCCCCCATTTGAAATAATTAACTTGAGCGCGCAAAAGGCGTGATATGTGAACGGGCAACATAGACGCGCAAACACACAGAAGTTGACGGAACATTCTCCTCGTTACTCAGGTAACCAACAACATCGCGCAAACACACGTCGTGATGGAGAAGGGAAGAAAGATCGTCTAACATTTTAAGCCTAGAACATTTAATATATAGCCCATCGCATACATTATTATTATTGATGCAGTCAAAAACTCTACAACTACTTTGCAACCAGGCCAGAAGCTTTGGCTCAGTTTGGCTTGCTTACATTACCTGAATATATAAGGGAAATGTTAGTGGGTACTATGGGAATGAATGAATGTATCCCTTCATTTTATTTTAAATGATTTATTATACTGTATTAAATAAGCTTTCTAGTTACATTAAGGCTACATGTTTTAAAGCACGAGTGCTCTGAGTAATATTTTATATCCTGTCAAAATACATTAATTATTGCCATTGTTTTTGTATTTTTCAAAGATGTCAGGGAAAAAGCAAAAAGATATTTGTGTAAACACACACCTCAATATTATAATATGCCCATTTGTTCTCAATGTCCCACCACACAATAAATCATTATACCATTTCGACTAGACACATTCAAAATGCAAAAAGATTTGCTTTTCCAAACTGTTTGGAGCAATTTGTTATATTTTTGTATTTTTTGTATATTACTGTAACATTATCATGGACAAGCACAGAGCATTAGTTCAAAGTCAAGCTGATAAAAGTAGGCTATTATTGTACCTGCAGTGGGAGTTTACATTAGTTTCCAGCATGTTGTGTGATTAGTTCGCCATTGCGTTGAAAGTCTCCGTGTGGCTGGTAGCGAATGCTCGCTCTTGAGATCTAGCACGCACACGGGCACGAGCGCTCTTGTTGCATTCTGAAACATCACTGCTAGAGGCTGCTAAAAACTCCATAGAGTACCTTTAACCCAAATATTCTGTCATCATTTCCTCACTCTCATGTCATTTCAAACGATTTATTTCTTCTATAGAACATCAAAGAAACATAGTCCATGCCATGAAAGCCAAAAGGTTAAAAACAATATTGGACACGACTGACTTTCACTGTACTGTATGGGCAAAACAACAGCGCTCTCATCCTTTAGCGTCATATAGAACGTTATATGACAAAGCGGCGTTATACTGCAGCGCATGGTACCCTTTATCGTTTATATAACACGCGCTGTGATGGTTAGGTTTCAGGTGTGGGGTAGGGTAGGGTAGTTTCATATTACGCTAAAGGATTTATGACGCCTTGAGTTCGCGTGTTACATAAACAGATAAAGGGTACCATGTGCGTCATGTATAGCGCCGTTTTGTCATAAAGCGCTTTATGTGACGCTCAAGGATGGAGAACGGGTTC
The DNA here is from genome assembly GCA_030378365.1 of Hybognathus amarus. NCBI lineage: Eukaryota > Metazoa > Chordata > Actinopteri > Cypriniformes > Leuciscidae > Hybognathus > Hybognathus amarus. The sequence continues at coordinate 177,757 of JAQIUQ010007295.1, read as the reverse complement.
GGGCAAAAACTACTGAGACATTTGTCATAATGTATTTTTACATTTTTTTAAATGTAAAACTGACAGAAAAACATCATACTGATTCGAAATGACATGAGGGTGAGGGAATTATGACAATTTTAATGTGTGGGTGAATTATTCCTTTTAGACTTAACTTCTTTTTGAATGAAAGCATTCATATGATATATTCATTTAGAGTGTGGTGCATGATGGAATTGTATTTGTACTTTTCATCTTTTCCTTTTATGTGCAGACTCATAAAGTCAGACTTTAGTCAAGGTTATGTGTCACTATCGTCTGAATAACATATTGGCAAATTACCACCCACATTTCTACAGTACGCATCAGTTTTCTCAGCACAGTCACAATAGGATCTGTCATACAATTGAAGGGTTCAAAAAGGCTTTTTTGCATATTCAGTAAGTGTCAGCAAAAAATCATGTTTCTGTCCTCTATCTGTATTTCTGTCAGGACAACTAGCGTCAAATACGATTGGCAATTGCATACAGTTATAGGATTGGCGATATGGTTCTGTTCTGGGCAAAAACTTGAATGTTTTATGATCATATTGGCTTAATTGAGCATACACAACTTCTATCTGGAGGTCTTTGTCATCACTTACATTTTGTTCCAGAGATGCTGTACTATTTTCAGAAGATCCATAACAGCATATAACAGTGAAAACACAGATTGCCACTCGTCAATGGAGGAGAAGCGTTGTGTCATAAATGAGAATAAAATATTGGTTAACACTTTATTTTGATGATCCCATTTGAACGTTCTCTCTTAATGAGAGTTAGTTGACATATTGGTGCAACAGTGTTTATTAAAGTCAACAGAAATGTGTTAAAGGGACCATCAAAATAAAGTGAAACCAAATTGTCTCAGTGGAGATCAAAGTATACCCCTAACAGTGGTCTATTTGGTTGCATTATATTTTGTGATTCCTCTGGAACAAAAAGCATTTGGATGAGAGAAGGAAAATTGCATGTGCATGGCAGCGGGGCAATGCTCTGTGCCAAACATTGTAGGAGCCACTGTAGGAGTAAATGTTATCCTTAACAGTCTGAAACAAAGCCAATGTGTGTTTTTCTAGCACTGAGGCTCAAACCCAGATGAGACGGGATAATTTGCTGCACCATCTGAGCATTTCAGTCTGTTTGCATGGCGTTGCAGACATGACAGATAGTCGACCAGCCTCATCACAGGAACCACTCTCACGTAAAAAGCGATGACAAACCACCCTAAACATTGGGTTATAAATATCATATTTCATCCCTTTCAACATTCTGGCACCAGTCTCCTCTCATATAAACAACATCAAACTCGATTTGCTGCCTTTTCTGACTCTTACTAATGCAATTGGATATTTTGCCCTTATTTAATTTTCAGGGAAAGTAAATCTCCAGGCCCCTCAAATGGTCAAGTTCATGTTTCTTTGTCTCTTTTCAGAACAATTATCTTCTCATCTGATCCTAAGAGAGCCTGTGGCAGGATGATACAGATATCTCAACGGTAATCATGTCATGGCTTCACTGGTCAATATTTGTTTTCCAGAACTTCCCAAGCAATTATTGGTAGCAGGAATGAATGATACAACTAAAAAGGAAAGATACAACTTAAATAGAAACTCAAACAAGGTAATCAATGACACACAGCTGATACAAATGCACTCATAATGACAGAAACTATGACAACCAAGGAGTGGTGGGAAAATGAATGAAGATAGACAGAAACTTGAAGGCAAACTAGCCCATGATAAATAAACAAACTAAACATCATTAAAGGTTTATTGTAACTGCAAAGATTAAGCTATTTGTCATATCAGATTTTTTTATATATTTCGAAATTCAGAATAACTTAAATTACACAAATTATCCCATTCAAAGATTTGCATACGTTTATTTGTGTTGCTTCCTTGAGCATTAATACTCACATTCAGACGGTAGATTGGTAAATTACTGTGAAAATTACAAAATGTTTTTACTTCTAGTGTATATATATATGTGTATATATATATATATATATATATATATATATGTATATGCTGCAAATGTGAAACCACTATTTACAATGTTACTACACACACAGTCTGTGAAAAGACTATATCGGCTAATTGGCCCAGACAGTATCACACGGGTTTAGTTCACCAATAGCATGAAAATGGTCATTGTACCAGTAACCATCCTGGAAAGTTAGCAGAACTGATTTAATAGTGTTTTCTAAAAGGTCCTGTTTACATATGATCTCTGAACGTTAATTTTTATGTAGCCTACTTTTCCGAAAATAACTGTATGTGTGAAAGCCTTTAATGGCAATTGGTAGCATTTTGTGATTGGTAGCACTTTGAGCATTTTGTGCATTTTTGTCATTTCTTGAAGTTCAATTATTTTATGTAGTATCTTCTGGGCAGTAATTAAAGGTATTTTTTTCTTCTTTAAAAAAAAAACAAAAACAAACACAGTGTATCTGCAATATCTCTCTAAGCCCAAGGTAGAAAACGAGAAGCTATTCTTGGTGTAGACCTGACCTCTAATTTAATATCCATGCAAAAAGAAGATTGCCTGCATGGCTATACGATTTAAAATCAAGCGTCTCCAAAATTAAATTAGATCTGGCATGCTCAAATGGCCGATTGCTTCTAGACAACAGGGAGATTTCCTGGACTGTAACAAGGTGACGGCAGTCCAATTTGATTAAGTTTGACATTTGATTGATGTATGCTGTGCTTTTAAGCTTTCTGAAGCTCCTTGTCCTGCCTAACAAAAATGATTCTTGTGTGCGTGTACATAGAGATAGATATCGAGACATTAATGGCTACAGTTAAAAGTGTCCTTTTAACAACTCTTCGACAACGGCAAGAGTCTTTATATGTGATGCGATCAGAGAAAACCCATCGGATGTCACGCTGGTACGTTTTCAGTAAGGTCTAAAAATCGGTTGAATGTCAGGTTGTTGTTGTTTTTTTGTCAAAACTGGGTTTTCATTAAATTATTATTCTATAACATATTGTCTATCATCTCTGAATAAATATATCTTGGCAAAATTCATTAGTTTGGTACAGAAAATAGCGATTTATTAGTGGCATGCTGTTCTTCTCTCTTTAAGAATACAGGGGAAAAAGAGGAAAATTGCCCATGGCTCCCCTTCTCTTAACACTACAAAGACATTTAACCTATCAAATCAACCACATAACATCTAGAATAAAGGTATATCAATGCGTATTTCCCGCCAGTCCTGTGTAAACTACAATGGTAAGATATATAACATATATATATATATACTATATACACAACATTCGAGAGATGCAGTGCAGAGAACAAGAGAACAATGGAGTCCAGAGGCAGCTGCTCGCTTTAAATATCTTGCTCAGCCTTTCAATCGTCCAATATCAAAACGTTTTTCACAGGGTAAATTTTGTGTTTGTAAGCTTTCAAATGATACATAATCTATGATGTTTGCTAAAATATTTGATATGAAAAAGGCAATACAAAAGAGTGCCAGTTGCCCCGCTCAGCAGGACGTGATTTCTCAAAATTCCTTTCCTGAAAATCAAAGCGATCAGCTGATAAATATAACTTTTACCGATAAATGAAGAAAGAAATAAAAACAGATTTGGAAAGGATGAGATGGGTTTTCCCAGATCGCAACTACATATCGTCGCTGTCCGATGAAAACCCGTATGTCCATTTTGACGATTTTGAGATTTTTTCACGGATAGAATGTCCAGGTTCATTTCCGTATACAGCATGCTTCACATTATCTAAAAGACCAATGAAAAGTTGTGAAATCATGTCATCTGATTTCCACGTATTTCCATTTGCTGTCAAAGCTGTCAATCACGCAGCGTATCTCCCATAGACAGTATGGTATCTCCCTGCCTCTTGCCGGTCTCGTGAAGTTTCTCGCTGGTCTCGTCTCTGAGACCCCTACACCTGGTATTATAATGCCATCTGTATCCAGATAAGTTATCCGGATAATACAAAAGGCATGTTAATGCAAGGTATAAATACGTTGTGATCGGATTGTGATCGGATCTGCCTGACCATCTGGAGGTAGTCTGGCTTCGCATTGTGTTCGGATCTTTACTAGGTGTAAACGCAATCTGGTTGTTGAACCACATATGTATATTTTACTCCTCCCAGAAATGCAAAAAAATATATAAACGAGTGATAGCCTATATGACACGTTATAGTCAGATATGACGGCGATACTGCAACACGCATTCACCGCAGATGAGCAGCTGGGTCATAAGTAAAAGTAAGTCACAGACACAATCATCTTCACAATCACACAATCATCTTCAAGTAAAGAAACGAAGTGATCTTACAGGGTAGGCTGTTGCCACACTCTCTTATCTAATGAATGTCTTTGATTTTGAAATTAACTGATGATAAAATGCAGCTCATATTGGTAATAAAATGCAGCTCATTTCAGACAAAATTACGATAGGATTGTGTAAATAAAGTATCAGTCTAGCATCGCCATCCATGTCAGTGTATTGATTCATTGTCTCTTCATAGTTTGCAAGAGACATTTAATAAACTGAGCGTATTTAAAAACTGAGCTTAGCCTATTCATCTGTCAATATGAAATGCGATTTGGTCATTCTAATTAATGAGCGGAAGAACGCGTATCGACCACCGTTACTATACAATATGCACGTATGTCCATTTAAACTCGAATTTTGGGTCAAATATGGATTATATCATGACACTGGCAAGAATATGGTTACATTTAAAGATGTTGTGCCAAGCATGACAACGCTACGTTCAGCTGCTTTTGAAATTACATGTTTTTTTCACTTCCTGAAAGGTAACTGTTTTGGACATATGCGAGTTTCATCGGGCAGTGACGATATAGACATTTGGGTTAGAGGTTTTAAACTAATGGGATGCAACCCAGTAATGGGTCACATATCAGTTATAATCTTTGAATTACTTTGTCAATGAGCCACCTATGAGCCAAAACATTATGCCCACCTGCCCAATAGGCTGTAGGTCCTCTGTGTACTGCCAAAAAGCACCTACCAGCCGAGGCATGGAATCTACATGACCACTGCAGGTCTCCTGTGGTATCTGGCACCAAGATGTTGGATCAAACTAGTTAGTCTAACACATCCCAAATATGCTCAATTGGATCTGGGAAACTTGGAGGCCAGGGCAACATCATGCTTAACATGCTGAGAGAAGCAACTTCCAGGGAACACCATTGTTAGGAAGGGGTGTAACTGGTCTACAACAATGTTTAGGTAGGTGGCAAGGATCAAATTTACATCCACATTAATGGCCAGACCCAGCAGAACATCATAGCCCAGAGCATCATACAATCTCCACAGTCTTATTGTCATCTCACAGTGCATTCTGGTCCCATAACTTCACCAGGTAAATGGTGCAAATGAAAACAATGGTCCATAAGATGTAAAAGCAAAAAAGACTCAGCGGGACCAGGCGACCTTCCACTGCTCCAAAGTCCAGTTACGACATTCTCGTGCCCCTTTCGATGGTGGAGCTTTCGATGACAGAAAGGGGTCATCATAGGCACTCTGATTGGAATAACACAGCAGAGTGTGATGCACTGTTTGTTGCGACACATTCCTTCCATTACCATCATTTATATTTTTTATGACTTGTTTGTATGACAACTGTTGGTAAATTCTCACCACTGCAGACTGGGAGTGACCCAAGCCTTGCCATTTTAGAGACCCAGTCGCTTTGCTATAACTTTGCAATATGGCCCTTGTCAAATCTTCTGAGACCTTTATTGACCAACAAGTTGATTACAAAAACTGATTGTTTGCTTACTATCTACCCAGACCTTGATATGTGACCTTGTTAGGAGATGATCAACAATGTTCGCTTCACCTGCTGATCATAATGTTTTAGCTCATCAGTATAAAGTGGGTACAGATGTGTAAGTTGAAAACCATTGCTATAGAGTTTGGCTGCTAACATTGTTTTAGTTATATAAAACAACCTATCAGACATTGTAATTATAACTTGTCAGTGTTTGCTATAATTGCAATGGTTTTGAACATTGCATTCAAAGGTTACTCCATAATGTTCCTGAGCTCTCAAATTTGCTTTTAAGAATAAATATAAATTAGAAATTTACCACCAGGGAACAAAATTAAATGTCCTTCACAGTACTAAAGGTATCTTTACATGCCATTTAAACTCTGAAAGGCAGCAATCTGAGGGGAATGGTACGGCTGAATGAGACAAATTGGTTTGTTTTTTTTTTTGGCTGGTGCTCTTGCTGAGTCCTGCTTGGAATCCAAATTGCACCTGGGACAGATTTGAACCCAAATCTCACTATAAGAAGCACACTGCTAGAAATGTTCCATTTCTGTTAGCAAGCTTCTCAACTGTACAGAGGATATGCCATGGGGGATTTGCTGTTTCCAGATCACCTTTTTAAATATATTTACAGTATTAATGTAACATATACATGTATGTTAATTTTAGGATGCAGTTGGTGAAAGATCTGACCTGGAAAAAACTGATTAAACATTTAGAGAAACACAGTAAGGTTTTTAAACCTTACTTTGTTTGCCCACTTACAAAGAAATTAAGGGTCTATATTTTTTTATAATAATTGGGTCTATAATAATTAGGTTTATTTTGACGGATAGAGACAGTATATCAACCAAAAAAATAAAAAATAAAAAAATAAAAAATCCAGAAAAACACATTATTTAAAGGTTATAAATTGATTAGTGTTTGATCGAGTGAAATAAGTGATCCCCTACCAACCTGCAATAATTCTATCTTCCACAGATTGGTTACGTACCCATGTGATACACATAGTCCTGTCATTTTAAGAAAGTACTCCTAATGTCAGCTCATAATGGCCCTGATTTATCAAACGTGCATACACCAAACTTCCAGCATACACATGGCATACAACCAAAACCACAGTGACTTTGAGATTTATCAATATGGACATTGGTGTACGGCACACTTAAATCCTGCACCAGCTCAGGAGGTGGTGCACGCATGTTTTGAGTTAGTGTGGAAATGCGCAGAAAAACAATTCCTAACACCACAAAACACACTGACAAACTAAAAGATATGACTTCAATGTTTAATTGGTAACACTTTACAATAAGGTTCATTAGTTACTACATTAGTTAACATTAACAAAGAATGAACAATACTTCTTCAGCATTTGTTAATCTTTGGTAATGTTAATTTTAACATTTACTAATACTTTATTAAAATCTTGTTAACATTAGTTAATGCACTGTGAACTAACATGAAAAACAATGAACAGCTAGATTTGTATTAATTAGCGTTAACAAATAATAACAAATACAGTAACAAATGGTTAGTTCATGTTGGTTAATGCATGAACTAATGTTTAATAAATGAACCTTATTGTAAAGTGTTACCGTTTAATTTGTGTGACTTTACCAAAACATTTGATTTGTAGCCATGTGTATTCCTTCATCTGCGAGCCTGTGACATGGGTTCGGTAATGAAAGGCTTTCAATGACCAAAATATAATTCAGATTGTCCAGAGAGACTTGAATATATAGGGGCGTGTTATTCTAATGACGATCGCTTTCAACCGCGGATTTATCAAGGCCAGGTATTGCGTAACCTGGATTTCAAAGAAACGCACAGTTTCAAAAATCAGGCGGTGAGAGGAGTGTAAGCAAAATCTTACACCAACATATATGCCTGTTTCCACGCAATAATGATAAATGAGGGCCAATATGTGTAAAAGACACCTGCCCACAGATACTGTATCTTCTATTCCGACCTCTCCACCAACATGGGCAAGACTAAAGAACTGTCAAAGGACATCAGGGACAATATTGTAGACCTGCACAATGGACTGCAACACCATCAGCATGAAGCTTGGCGAGAAGCTTGGCAATCAATTAGTTAAAATAAATAAATATATCTTTGGCCAGCAGATTCGTGGGACAGCATACATGAATATTCATATCTCCTACAATCAAAATCCAATTATAATTTGGTATAATTTACGAGTTACATAACTCAAAGGCTGAAGGTTTCCATGGTTAACACCACCTTTCCTAAGGCGAGGTGAGTGTTGGCAAGAAAACTCCATATCTGAGCCGACAATCGGTATCAACCAGGTCCCGACAGGATCCATAGCACACCAGGATATATAGTGGACCAAAGGCGAACCAAAGTGACACCAGGCTCCAGAGGAAGAATAGTTTAAATAGCTTTCTTTGCTTCTTATGGCGTCTCAAGTGTCCTCTCCAGACAAGAGAAGCCGGATTTCATACAAGATGATCAGGTATGTTTAGCAAGGAGGGAGGGAGAAAAGTTTTCGACCATCCCAGTCACACTTAGGCGACTTCTCCAACGCGAAGATGGAGATCAATCACCGTTTAACGATCATAAACCAGCAGAGAGTGAATCCATTGCATTAACAGTATACAAGCAGAAAAATCACAAACAGTCTGCTCTGCACCAGACGGCCGGCCACAAACCATGGCGCCATGCAGGATTGAAATCCTGCAGCACCCACAAGGTCCCCCTGCTCAAGAAGGCCCGTCTGAAGTTTGCCAATAAACATCTAATGATTCAGAGAAGGCCAGATTTTTTCCTCAGTTTCAGGCAGAAAAGTGTGCAAAAGCTTTAATTCATTCAACAGACAATGATGCTACTTCCTCCATGTATGTAATTTCTGCGGCGGAGCTCACGCCCGTTCTATTTGCCCTGTGCAAAAAAATTGCCCTTCTCCTTAGCTAACTTTAACCATCGACAGGATCTGCCTAACCACTCTCCGATCAGGTCTTTTTTTCTCCTAACAAAACAAGAACCCTAGATGTTTAATTTGTCTTTCTTTGGTTTCCTTGGAGTCTGAAAATTTACCACCAACTCAAACTTCAACCCATCTATCCATCCTAAATTCTTCAACCTTCAAATAATAGACCATGACACAATTTGTTTCAACATCAAACAAAGCAAAGGCTTTTTCTTGACCAAGAGGAAATCCCAAATCATCTCTTCTCTCAATCCTCTAACCATCCTCAACAGTTCCGGGATCCCAGCCAAACAGTTCTCTTCACATTCTTTCCGAATAGGTGTAGTCACCACAGCAGCACAAAGGGGCCTTTCCGATTATCGATTCTGAAGACGACTCTCTCTCAGTATGAACTTTCCGCTCGGGCACCATGGGGGCTCTTCCTTTCCGAATCGCTGTTCGGATCCTTCATGTTTTTAAACCATGGAGGCTCTCCAATTCGGATCGCGGTGTGGGCCCTCCTATCGCGAAAAACAGGACTGGAGGTACCAAGTATCGTACGTCCCTCGAACGCGATGGGCCATTATGTCTTTATGTTATCTCCGCCCCCTGCGTCAGAAGGATGGTAGTTTCTGCATTTCCTATGTATACTTCCTATGTAGGCTCCCTCCTGCTGCTTAGGGCATTTCACTTCAGATACTGGTGGCTTGTTTGCCTTTATGGATGAGGACCTTCTCCCCCTTTTGTGACATCTGGAGGCCCTATGTTATCTAACTCCATAGGGCTCCATGTCATTGATGTGGCAGGGCAGGGCGATTGATGTGTTCTCCAGTCCCAAGATACTCCTGCAGGAGTAATTTCTGAAAGTCACTGGCGCAGCGGTGCAGGGTGAGATGTACCCCAGTAAAATTTCCACAAGCCCATGCCATTTCACTCCACACCGAACGCAGGCACACTCTTTCAAACACAGCTCACGCCGGAGCTCCACTCATTGCCCCACATGGTGGGCATAGTAGGGAGACGCAGTCCAGCCAGGAGCCCCATTAAACATCAACACAGCAGCATCCATCCATGCTCCATACAGCTTTAAATTTCCACTCTTTTTTGGGGGTAACATGCTTTAAGCTCTTAAGCATCCTGTATTTCCTAAGTTCTTAATTAGTTGATCACGTTATTCTAACTTGCTGTCCCAAATATGAATTCAACACTTTTGGGGGGTATATCAGAGCTCGAGTTGAAGCTGCTTCTTCAGAGCCACACTCCTGTGGCCAAAATAAGTTTAACCTAATATCTTAAAGATTTTATGGGCAAACAAACTCGTTAAATTAAGTTCCTAAACATAAGTTACGGAGGAGTGAGCCAATCTAATCTTTCAGTCAACAGCCTGAATATATAAGCAGCCACTTAACTCTCCCTAGCATCAGCTGTTCCACTGTCCCTTTGCCTCCCCAAACTCCATCTTCATCTTAGGTACCTCACCATTTTAATTATCAGGTCCTACATTTAGCCACTGGGGGAAATATCAGAGCTCAAGTTGAAGCTGCTTCATCCAGCCACTCTCCAGTGGACAGCAAGCCAAATAAGTTTAACCTAATATCTTAAAGATTTTATGGGCAAACAAACTCATAAAAATGACAAAAATATATATATAAAAAAGAAATATCTCAATTACATGACCTTACACAAATGATTAAGAAACGGAAGCAATGGTATAAGTATTGGGTCAGATACAAAAGTACAGTCTCTGTTGCCTTGGTGACACAGTGACTAGATGGTCAAAGGATCCAAGTGAAGAGTGCTGAGGTGACAGTGATGAATACGGTGAAAAATCCAGACATGAAACAGAAGCCATCCCCGGACAGGAATGGCTTCCAAGGACAGGAACAATGCCGCAACACTGCAACGATGACTGGAACAGGTCCACACACAAATGAGAACACCAAACAAAAATCTGACAAAGAGAAGAGAATGCGATGAGTATTATGTATGAACAGATTGGATGCAGCTGGAAGTCAGCTGATCGCTGATCAAGTAGAATGAGCCATCACACCCACAATCACACACGCCCACACACATAACAACAACTACACAAGACAAGAAGGAAACAATGAATTTATGAACCGTTATGAACCGACATTGCTATACACAGCAAAAAATCTGGCTTACTACAGGACCAACTTCTTTTTAATAGTTTGAGAAACAATGTGGTTAAGATAATACAGCGGAATAAGGCACAATATTTTATTAAAGGGATACTTCAGGATTTAGCATTAAAGGGATAGTTCACCCTAAAATTGTGATTTATGTGCATGGTAAAACTAATGAACAAGTGGCACACAAATTAGGTGACGCAATGTCCAAAATTTCAAACTGGCTTACTCAGTGTTGTTTAACATTAAATGTTCAGAAAACAGTGTTCTCATAGGTTACAGTCATAACCTGAGACGTATGTGACTGGAGCTTCTAAAGGCAGCTGCAGTGACACAATGACTTTAACAGTATTATTTCACCTATTTGAGCTTTGCTCTTTCTCCCATTCATTGTATTAAGAGTGCTCAGTCTTTGTATGTTCAGAGCCTTTGTTAAAATGTTGCTGCAAAAAGTTAGTCAGAATGCAGTGTTAATTTTGAATGGCTGTCAATAGTAAAAAAATAAAAAAGGAAAAGAAAACTGCTATAGTTAGGACATTTCCTGTACCCATGTTAACCAGCCAAACCTTGATCACTTGGCTAGAAAATGCTGAATCAGTCATATCTAAAATAAATAAGCCAATCAGAGTCATAATTTAGCAATCCCTTCAGCAAATTAAACTTATTGAATTTTGTGTTTCTACTTAATAACTTGATTCACTAAAAGTCTATATCCTCTATATTTCAGTCAATATCCTGACATTTAAGTACCACATAGTAATTCATGTGCTGAACTGAGTGTAACTGCAATTAAACTGTCAACTGCTCTTTGAAAACTTCTGAGCTCAGCAATTGTTAAGGGGGAAAAGTCCTCAAATGATCTGACATTTCTAGCTTATGCAAATTGTTGGCATTAAACAAATGCTTGCCAAGAGCAGGTGCCCAGGGCACAAGTGCCCATTTGTTTGTGCTCTGCAATTTGTGGCATGCAACACAAACTTTGATGCCCTCACTTCTCAATACAGATCCCATAGGCAATTCACTTTGAACATTGCAAATTATACACAATATAAAAAATAAAAAATAATAAAAAATAAAAAAACAGTAAATGCAATTTTAAACACTCACTGTGATACAACACAATATAATAATATTGGGAATTATAATTCAAAATCCTTGGCATACTCCCACACATGGGGCCAGTCTTGGATTAAATATTGGTGCACTTTAAAAGGACATTCCACTCATTTGCATAAAGATTTCAATTGTTAGAAATCCAGTAATTCTATTTTACGGCATTGTAGGAGGAAGTGTAAGAGGGGAGGGGGGGGGGATTTTTATAAAGACTACAAGCACTAGTTCCCACCCTTTCAAACTTGCCCATAGGGGGTTGGACCTAATGTGCTAACAGACCTATCACAGATCAGTGCCAGTGCGTTTGATTTCACCGGCAAAAACTTTTTGAAAATATGGACAAAGGTACAGAATACGCATTATGGGTGCATTATGGATAGAGCTGGGTACTGAAACGCAGTACTAATAGGGAACCAGTTTCGAACGTAAACGGTAATAACTTATTTTATATTGTTAAAAATTGGGTAGGTTTAGAGTAGTGGTGGGGTTAGTCTCACACAGTTAGACCTTCAATCTGATAGAAGAAGGTCTGGACTCTACAGCAGCTTTCATTGGATAAGGACAACTCAGAGGCCATCTGACTGACATGTAAAGCAACCGATCACAGTTTGTTTTATTCCGCATCAAGTTTAGGGGAGTGAAAATGTAAATAAACTTTACATACTTTTGAAAATCAAGCCTTTATTTCAACCTGATAAGCACTCATTGTCACAGTTGTAAACACGATGGCTTTCTTTAGGGGGTTTGAGACAAGGGTGAGGTTAGGTCCTTCTATTTATCTTTGAAAATATACATTTCTAAAAAGTCACTTACTCTTTTACAAATGCAGAGAATTAAATTTGTCTTGATCTGGAGAACAAGGCAAACAACTGAACGCAATGGAGTACCCAGAAGTGGCGCTAAAGGGGTACCCTGTGTGTTAAAACGTAATGCAGAAAGGGTCCTGACCAAATGTCAATATTTGATGAGTTGGGAGTGAGAATGTGTTAAACCCATTGTTTGAAATTGTTGCATACCCCCTTTTTGTGCCCCTGTCTGTGCCTCTTATTTTACCACCAATGGCATTTTGCTATTTTTAGCCAGTTTCAAATATCAACTTGATGAACTAAGTGGAATGGAAAAAACATGTCCATTCACTGATAAAACATCTCTCAGGAGGCAAAGTGTGGTTACATCACAGTTACAGTGATGTCCTGTTGCTTCTTAAATCATCAGTGTTGTTGGTTGAAGGGATATGAGATAGACTTTGACCTAAGAGTATGTGCATAAATTCAGATTTTATTGTGGGTTAACAGCACTACTGGAGCATTACAAACAGGGCAAAGCCTCTCACTGTTCCTGTCACGTGGGACTGATTCCCTTCTCCCTCTTATTTAATCCTGAACAAAGAGTCATTTGGGCTCCAGAGACAAAGCTTTGTGCTAAAGTGCAGCACTTTGAATCCTCCTTGAGGATTAATTAATGTGTGACCACAGTAAAATTGGAACGGGTTATCTGCCTCTGAAAAGCTTCTGCAATAGTAATGTGGCTTCATAACTGGCAGAGAGAAATGCTTTTCAAACAGTGGGATATATGAAATCTCTTGATGAATAAATATGTATGACTCATTGGAACTTGTCATTGACGGTAATGGAATAAAGAGATTACAGTTATGATTTTGCATAAGTAGTCCTTACTTATGGAGTAGCATTAGTGTTGGCGGTGCTGCATAAAGCAGACATCAGATCTGATTGCAGAATAAACAGGAACAGACCAAACCAGAAGAGAGATGAATTGCATATGAACTTTATGTGGAGTGCCTGTTAATACTATTACTTGTGAAATAATTTTTTCTCAAATCGAAGTTGCAGGTGCAAAGGAATGAAAATATGAGATTTTATTGACTGTATTTATTACAGCAGTTTCTTTTTACTTTTTTCATGAATGATACAGAATAGGTGAAACTAGACTGCTGTGTATCTTACCCTACAATGTTTCACATATAATTTCAGTAGGCCTATATATATATATAAAATATATATATATATAGAATTGCTCCATTCATCTTTTTCCTCATCACCAAAAAACTTGTTTTATGCATGTTTACAGATCAATACAGTACAAAGAACATGTAGGACATGTCTTTTCTGTTAACCAAATGCTTCATAATCTTCGCTATTTCTTCAATGCAAATGAACAATTTCAACAAGATGATCTCATATTAGCTGCACAAATCTCAAGCTGTCTGGGCCACCTTGGCATGGATGAAAGAACAATTTTAACAATCAAAAAGAACAAGAACAATCTTCCCTGCCAATCCATATCTACAGCACAATTTCACCATCCAGCAAGGTACACCATCTATTGCCCCATCAAGGTAAGCTTGCAGTCTTGGAGTGATCTTTGAGGACCAAATGACCTATACATCATCATGAACATCTTTCCTAACTGAGCATGCAACACAACTTCTTGTCCAGGCCCTGGACATTTCTAGGCTGGAGTACTGCAATGGCTGGACTTCCATCGTGTGCAATCAAACCACTACAAATTATTCATAATGTTGCAGCACAGCTTGTCTATAATGGACCCAAAAGGGTCCACGTCACACTCTCTTCATCTCCCTGCACTGGCTACCACTCGCTGTTCACATCAAGTTCCAAGGCATCGACGCTTTCGTACAGATCTACCACAGGCTCAGCACCCTCCTACTTCCACTCACTTTTACGAGTCAACATTCCTACCAAAGACTACGGTCAGTAAATGAGCAACGGCTCATGGTACCATCAAAGACAGGAAAAAAATCACTCACTGTTTATTCACTGTTCCTTGCTGGTGCAAAGATCTTCCTGCTTTCTTCTGGAACGCAGAGTCCCTGACAACATTCAAAAGACAGCTGAAAACTCATCTCTTCTGTGAGCAGTTAACCCTCTGGGCACTAAGGTGGTTTTTTTTTCGGTTCTTGTCTGCAAGGTCCTTATGCTCCCCACGATCTCAGCTGCTGCGCCCACCTCAATAGACGAGGGACCCAAACCGTGGGGATCACGAGCCTGGCCATCATTTTGAAGACAGCCAAGCAGGAGCACAGCACCCTAAAGCCCGGAACACACCAAGCCAACGCCAACGAACTAGCGCTGATGAAAGCAGACTGTGTTGTCTCCACTCGTCCGCTCTCGTCGAGGTAAAAAGCTGCACTTGAACACACTCGAGAGAACTACAGGCGACTGTCAGCTAGAATGTGCGTTTCGCGCCTGTGTGTAAAGCCAAGTTCACACTACAGGATTTTAAGCCCGATTTATGCCCGATTTGCAAATCGTTGAGCTCGCCGACTGGTCAGGGTGTTATCGCGTGCAAATCGCAGGGGATTGGCGGACGATGAACGCTCGCCAATCTGTTAGTATGAAAGAGCCAAATGCAGCAAAAACACTCGCAGACGTGTCGCCAAGCCTAGAAAATATCTAGCCTGCTAGATATCCAGAGTCGTCGCATACTCAATCTCAGTGATGTCATGAGTACAGCCAATCATAGCAACGCATGGGTTGAAGACACCAGGTAAATCTTAGTTTTTATTTATTTTTTTGCATTTTTTTCTCAGAGCAGAAGATTCGTCACGCAAACGTCGTGATCGTCGTGTGAAGTACTAGTTTCTGTCTGACGTCCATTCACGTGCTGTGTTCTCTTCTTCGCTCGGTATAAGCGCACGTGCTGTTTTCGCGTCATGTCTGGTTCGTTTTATTGCGTGGCTTTTCGTGGCAAAACATGGTTTGTAGACAAGATAGAATCGTTGGGTGACAGAGTTGTTGTCAACTCGTTATTTATTTGATTATTTTCAGGATTTAGACTGTACCATAGTACTGAAACAGCTTGCTCTTGTCATCCAATCGTGGTTGTATCTCTATGTAGTGCATTGTCAACTCATGTAGTGAGTTACCTCCTGTTGTGGATCAATCACGTTGTGTTGTGTGAACTGCTAAACAACTTGAACACTCCTGATTTCACTGAGAGCAAGTCATGTAGTGTGAAACGCACAGTTCAGTCCAACGTTTTAAAAATACATGTAGTGTGAAACAAGGCTTAATGAGCCAACTGTCTATTTCTGCAGATATATTAGGAATAGATCTTCCTGACGAATATATCGTCATTCAAAAAGGAAAACCGACGCTGCCGGCTGCAGATACACATAACGTAAACAAAGCAGCGTGTGCTTACCGTTTTGAATATCAGTCCTGCTTAACACTTTCTTTATTCCACTCCGCTCATGTTAATATTGAAATATTCGCAAAGGAACACTCAGGTAGATGACGTAACATAAGAACAGCCTTCTATCTTTACCGTGTTGACTTCTTTGCTTGCTGTTTTGCTTTTATTCTCGTGCACTGACTCTTTCACTAAGCTGAACAGCCAATCATAGTTCTCTCTTCCCCAACGGCCCGACACATCGATTCACCATGTCAAATCGGGCGAAACAAAACCGACGAGGACTATTTTCAGACAACGGCACAGAACCGTGCAGTATCACACCTAGAGGAAACTTAGTTGGCCAATGCACAAAATCTGCTAGATGGCCAACTGTCTGGCTTAAGAGGTAGTGCTTCACAGGTTTCACAGGCAGCCCCTGAAAGCTACCTGTGTGTGCTCATACTGCACTCATCATAAGGATGTTATGAAAATATTAGATTTACATTTAGTCATTTAGCAGACGCTTTAATCCAAAGCGACTTACATCTGAGGACCAAATCAAACAAACAATTTGTGAAGAGGCAATAACAACACAAGAAGTGCTCAAAATACTAAGTTCAAACATTGGTTTATAGTAGTATAAACCAGACAAGTAAGGATTTATTTTGTTATTTATTTTTATATTAAGTGCTCAGAGAAGAGATGAGTTTTCAGTTGTCTTTTGAATGCTGTCAGGGATTCTGCATTCCGGATAATGATAGGCACATCATTCCACCAGCATGGAACCGATGAATGAGAATGTTCTACAATAATTTTTTTAGTAGAGAATTTTTTTAGTTGAAACATTTTCTCTCAACATGCAAATAAGAAGATTCTGTAAAAGTTATCTAAATAACGTTTTATATTCACTTTGACATAACCTTATAAAATATTTCCTGTTAGCTGGGTAGTAGGTTTCTGATTGACATTTCACTATCCTATGAAACCATGGGATATAATTTGTGAATAACAGTGAAGCAACACAACTGACTCTTGGCCAAGGTAGTACGCCCAGATTATATTCATACTACATCCTATACAGAATAGTTTTTTTATTGGTCACAAATGAATAATTTTATAAAATAATCACCTACACAGAGAGTATGTGGATTTGGAAGCAGCCATAGTCTGTGTGGGCCGTTTGTAGACATGTACATGTGTGTGTATTTTTGTGAATGCACGCTGCACTCTTTACAGCTCTGGAATTGTTTGCATTTGAAAACGTTTCATTAGCTGCGCATAGAGAGGGAGCTTTGATTTGACTTCCTGTTTCAACCCTTCTTTAATCTTAGGCCCTTTCTAATATTTGTCTGATGGCGAATAACTTCCCTTGAAACATGGGAGTAATCAGGCATGTCACTGTGCAGCAAAATTTGCTTTCAATCCATTTTTAATAGGCAGGATATTAGCAATGTCAGACAATCAAGGCTTTGCAGGAGCCAGGTCTGAATGAATAGGTATGCTTTATTTGCTGCTGTTGTTTTTGTTTCCCATTGATTACATTATTAGTGTTAGTATCACATAAGCAATGTTGAACTCATCTGGTAAGCAAATAGATCTCATTAGTGATGCAATGAGGGTTTGATCCAGACAGACTAATGTGAGACCATTTGTTTCAGTCCCAACTTGGAATGAAATGTTGTTTTTAGAGCATCATTTCTCCTTTGTGCAGTTCACGGACATGTTTTTTTTTTTTGCACTTTGGATCTGTTTGATTTGTACGTGCAAGCGTTCATGGCTATCAAATAAACGGATGCAGATCAGACCCTTGGGTTAGTGTTTTCCTTCGGTGTTCACCATGAATATGTGTGATCAACTGCATATTCATCAGCTTTTCTCTGCTTTGGAAACAGGTGGTGGAGTTGCATAAGAAGTGCTGTTTTCTTTCCTTGTACTGCTTATTTTACACCATGCAAAACCTCTCTAGGTTTTGTGATTTACACTCCAACCGCCCCCTTGCCTGGACTCTTATCCCTCAGGGATTGTTTTGATGGGAAAAAAAATCCATCATATTTCCATGCACTCCATACAAATCAATTCACCTTCTCGCAGTCAATCAGTGTGCTTTCCTTCAGGCTGCTCCAAAATCCCTCCTTTGACCCTTCCCTGAACACAGTCATTTTACGAACACAGAAAGCTTCGTCAAGTGTCCACACCATGCTAGGCTTTCTTCCTTTGTGCTGTGTCTCTTCCTTTCTCTTTGGCTCAATCTTTATAGAAGCCTGTCATACCATCCATCATATCACGGCCCAAATTTACATGCGACTTTGTTTTCATTCTCTTGCTCGCTTTCTGCATTGCAGACTGGTGTTGATGCTGATCTTTAGGGTGGTCTGCAGTGAAAGAGAGTCTGACGATGTAAACTAAAGGGATGTGGTAGTTGGTGAGAAGGGACCTGTTCCACTGCTGTGTGTGATTCAGGCTGGTGTCAGCTTCATTTCCCAGAGGACATGATTTCCACATGGAGCTTGCGGCAGCAGGAGGTGCCCTCACAAGCCAAGTTCTCTGCCCCAGAACTCTGCTCTGTTCTCTCAAGATAAAGGATGGTTCTCATGGTAATATTTTCCTTTCTGAAACGAAGGTAGAATTGATAAAGGACATTCTTCTCTTTAATTGGAGAGGGAAGTCTAAATACTAAATGTTGTTTATTTGTTATCATCAGTGAAGACTTGGCAACTGCAAAAATATTCTTATCATCTTATCATGTCCTTTTCCCAGTAAATAATAACTCAAAAAGAAGCAAAAAACAAAACAAAACAAAAACTCTTTACTCACACTATAATGAACTATAAAAAAATCTCTTTACTCACACTATAATGAGATAGTTGGTAGACATGTAGGTGCAATGTTACTTATAGTTAAAATAATGTGTTAAAGGGACCATCAAAATTAAAGGGAAGGGACCATCAAAATGTTTATATATATATATATATATATATATATATATATATATATATATATATATATATATATATATATATATATATATATATATATATATATATACACTCACCGGCCACTTTATTAGGTACCCCATGCTAGTAACGGGTTGCACCCCTTTTGCCTTCAGAACTGCCTCAATTCTTTGTGGCATAGATTCAACAAGGTGCTGGAAGCATTCCTCAGGGAGTTTGGTCCATATTGACATGATGGCATCACACAGTTGCCGCAGATTTGTCGGCTGCACATCCATGATGCGAATCTCCCGTTCCACCACATCCCAAAGATGCTCTATTGGATTGAGATCTGGTGACTGTGGAGGCCATTTGAGTACAGCGAACTCATTGTCATGTTCAAGAAACCAGTCTGAGATGATTCCAGCTTTATGACATGGCGCATTATCCTGCTGAAAGTAGCCATCAGAAGTTGGGTACATTGTGGTCATAAAGGGATGGACATGGTCAGCAACAATCCTCAGGTAGGCTGTGGCGTTGCAACGATGCTCAATTGGTACCAAGGGGCCCAAAGAGTGCCAAGAAAATATTCCCCACACCATGACACCACCACCACACAGCCTGAACCGTTGATACAAGGCAGGATGGATCCATGCTTTCATGTTGTAGACGCCAAATTCTGACCCTACCATCTGAATGTCGCAGCAGAAATCGAGACTCATCAGACCAGGCAACGTTTTTCCAATCTTCTATTGTCCAATTTCGATGAGCTTGTGCAAATTGTAGCCTCAGTTTCCTGTTCTTAGCTGAAAGGAGTGGCACCCGGTGTGGTCTTCTGCTGCTGTAGCCCATCTGCCTCAAAGTTCGACGTACTGTGCGTTCAGAGATGCTCTTCTGCCCACCTTGGTTGTAACGGGTGGTTATTTGAGTCACTGTTGCCCTTCTATCAGCTCGAACCAGTCTGGCCATTCTCCTCTGACCTCTGGCATCAACAAGGCATTTCCACCCACAGAACTGCCGCTCACTGGATGTTTTTTCTTTTTCGGACCATTCTCTGTAAACCCTAGAGATGGTTGTGCGTGAAAATCCCAGTAGATTAGCAGTTTCTGAAATACTCAGACCAGCCCTTCTGGCACCAACAATCATGCCACGTTCAAAGTCACTCAAATCACCTTTCTTCCCCATACTGATGCTCGGTTTGAACTGCAGGAGATTGTCTTGACCATGTCTACATGCCTAAATGCACTGAGTTGCCGCCATGTGATTGGCTGCTTAGAAATTAAGTATTAACAAGCAGTTGGACAGGTGTACCTAATAAAGTGGCCAGTGCGTGTATACATATATATATATACATATATATATATATATAATATATATACTGATATTGACATTAAACTAATTCTTTACACAAATAATTTATGTAAAAACTTTTTTTACTTTAAAAAATAATAATAATCTTACAGTGGGTTGAGAAAATAAAAATACAATTAAAGCTGCAAGCAGCGATGGGCGGGTCCTCGCACCTGTAGCGCGTCAGGGTGTGAGGCGGCCGCGTTGCATATTCTGGAGCTCAGCCGGTGCGGCTGTGAATTAGCTACACTGCTTCGTTAAAGGTCACTTCCTGTTGCCAGCAGGTGGCGCTATGACTGTGGGTGAATGTCGACATGTAGATTTGTTCAGGGCGGGACTCTTGTCAAATGTGTAAAATTTCATGCAGATCTGGGCATTTACCGCCAAGTTACTACAACTTCCTGTTTCATGGCGAATCATCGATGCCACAGACACGCCCATCGATGAAAAGCGCAGATAGCACAGCTTTACATCATCAATGCCTTTAGAAGGCACAGCAGAAATGTGAAGTTGATCCAACTAAATCCCTCAGGAGGAGTTCGTTAAAGTACATAATGAGTAAATCATCCAAAAATGGCAGTATAATTAGAAATGGCTGACTTCCTGTTGAGTTTAGGGCATCGCTCCAAGAGACTTTTTTGTGCGTCTGGACATGGTAGATGTACCACAGAAATTTCGGACATGTCGGTCAAACATGCGGCGGGGCTGCTTCGTTAAAGGTCACTTCCTGTTGCCAGCAGGTGGCGCTATGACTGTGGATGAATGTCGGCATGTAGATTTGTTCAGGGCGGAACTCTTGTCAAATGTGTAAAATTTTGTGCAGATCTGGGCATTTACAGCCAAGTTACTACAACTTCCTGTTTCATGGCGAATCGTCGACATCATGGACACGCCCATCGACAAAAACGCGCAGATAGCACAACTTTACATCGTCAATGCCTTTAGAAGGCACAGCAGAAATTTGAAGTCGATCCGACCAAATCCCTAGGAGGAGATCGTTAAAGTATGGAGTGTGTAAATCGTCCCAAAATGGCAGACAAATTCAAAATGGCGGGCTTCCTGTCGAGTTTAGGGTATGTGTTCTTGAGGCTTTTTTGTGCGTCTTGATATGATGCACGGCCCCACCAAATTTCGTGCATGTAGGTTGAACGTGGACGAGGGGCTAATTTTTTCCAATTTTCTAGGTGGCGCTAGCGAGCCATTTTGCCACGCCCATCGCGAAACCCACAAAATACTAAATTTTTCACCAGTCCTGACATGCTTGCCAAATTTGGTGAGTTTTTGAGCATGTTGCGGCCGCGAAAATGGGGCTTACTTTGCAAAAAAAAAAAAAATTAAAAAAATAAAATAAAATAACCCTAACAGTTTCAATAGGGGCCTCGCACCGTTAGTGCTCGGGCCCTAATTAAAATAATCTGAAACTTATGACAGAAAAATAAAATTATGGTTACACTTTATTTTAACGTTTTAACCCGTTGCATATACTTACTACATATAATTACAAGTATTTGTCAATAGCATTGAGATGTATGAAGCACAGCTCACACAGCACACTTTTAAAGTCAGTGCAGGGAATTTGCAAGAGGTGCCCTCACAAGCCAAATTATTTGCCCCAGAACTCTACTCTGTTCTTTCAAGATAAAAGATGGTTCTCCTGGTAGTATTTCCCTTTCTGAAAGGAAGATAGAATTGATAAAGGACAAAATAGCTAAACAATAAGCAAAATAAAAAAACACTTATTTTTTCCTCCATATTGGCATTTTTTCTTTAATTTTTTTCTCAAATTATTTATGTAAAAACTTTTTTTCCCTCAAATTATTTATGTAAAAACTAAAAAGAAAAACGTCTCGAGTTATGACTGTAGCCCTTGTTCCCTGAGAAGGCTTCATCGCAGAAGCAGAAGCAGTTTGAGAGTTAGCTTCTGCGATGAAGCAAGTCGCTCCCAGGCAGCGGAAGGCGTGGCGAAGGGATGCAGTATCTCGATCCCTTCTCTGGAAACTAGGGTTACAGTCTGAGAAGTTCCCTTTCGAGGGAACTCGAACTGCGTGGATACAAAATTTTGGGGAACGAGTACCCACCATGCCACAACAAGCCCTGACTGTCCCAGTGTGAAGCGCACAGGCACGCATGTGACGAGAGCACTAGAGTGTCCGCCATAGAATGAATGTCCAGGCTAAAAAATGTAATAGTAAAAGTATGAGGTGTGGCCCTTCCTGCTGCATCGCACACTTCTTGGATAGGGGCCTTTGAAAGGAGGGCTCTAGAGGATGCCATGCCTCTGGTTGAATGAGCCGTGATACCTGATAGAGATAGCCTGAACGATCCAGTTACTGATGATCTGTTTGGATGCGGGAAGCCCCTTTTGGGCGACCCAAGGGACACCAGCAACTGGCTGACTTCTGCCAAGAAGAAGACCTCTGGACATAAATCTTGAGAGCTCTGACAAGGCAGAGCAAATTAAGTCTTTTTTCATCCGCCATCAAGTGAGTGGAGGATGAAAAGCCTGCAGAACCATAGCCAATGCCACATTAGATGCCACTTGGATGGCACACAACCCAAGATAGACTCAATTTCGCCTGGAGAAAACTCCAAGCATCCATGATGTATAGAGAGCACCTGAAGGTCTCCTACTCTCCTCAGAGAAGTAATGGCTCATAAAAAAAGATACCTTGAGGGAAAGGTTCTTGGCCTTAGCTTACTCCAGAGGTTCGAAGGGGCCTGCGACAAGCCCTTCAAAAACTACTGCCAGGTCCCATGTGGGAACACTGGTACAATTGCAGGTCTCATCCTCTAAGCCGCATGGAAGAAAACGTGTGACCAGCTGATGTCTCTCCAGAGACCCATTACACAGATGAGCGTGGAATGCTGCTTTGGCAGCCATGTACACGCTTAAGTGTGGACGGGGTAAGACCAGCCGTGAAGCGATCTTGGAAGAGCTCTGGCTATGAATCCAACCAGGCAGTAAACTGAGTCCACCTCACGCTCTCTACACAAATTCTGTATAAACAAATAATTATAGTATAAACAAATTCCACTTTAGGGTGTACAATATCCTTGTGGAAGGAGCTCTGGAATTGAGTAGGGTCTCAACCACTCCAGCCGACAGGCCAGCCTCTGAGGTACTGAGACCCCTCAGGGGCCAAGCCCAAAGTTTCCACAGGTCTGGATGAGGGTGAATATCGAGCCCCAGGCTTGTGGAAGCAGGTCCCTTCTCAGAGGGATCTGCCAAGGCTGATCTGCCAGGAGTGCTATGAAGTTTGAAAACCATAACCAGGCACCCAGTACAGGGCTAATAGAAGTAGGCTGATCTCGTCTCAAAGGACCCTCTCCAGAACTCCAGAGATCAGAGCGATTGGGGAAAAGAGTACAGGGGTAACCTATGCCACGTCTGTACCATGGGATCCAACCCCAAATGAGGTTGTATGGGTGAGAAAAAATGATAGTTTTCTGAGAGATAACAGTTGCTGCTGCGGTGTCTGATTTGCCAATCTGTATTGGTGAAAAGCGCTATGATGAACAAATAGTGACTTGACTTGACTGTACTATGTTTATGTATGTTAGCACTCTGGTCTTGTGAGGCACAATATTTAGTTTCCTTCCACATGGAGGAATTACAATACAACAGAAAACATAATCTTTGATTCACCTCTCTTCTCTTCAGTTCAGGCTGCCTTCACAGCAGCCTGATGGGCCATTAGCCGCTGGGGGAGCGTCCTTTGTCTCCCTGGTGTAAATCTCATTTAATATTCATGGCCATCAACACTCCCACGCATACAGCAGTGCTGACACAAAAACTGACTTGCAATATTTAAATTGTTATATTGTGGTTTGTGAAAGTGTTGGTCAGAATAATTTTCACATCATTTTGTAGTAAAAATTCTCAGCCTACAAGAACGGTAAGTCAAAAGTCTTGTGAACAGCTGTTCAGTATTTGTTAAATGGCCTTATTGCAGTGACAATTTTTTTCCTAAAACTAACTTACCACGCATAATATTTTTTTCTATAAAATGCAAACATGTACATCCATTTTGCTCATGTATTATTGTAGCAGTGTTTGTGCTGAATATCAGCATAATTATATGTTGGCCAATGGTATGTTGTAAGTAGCTGAAATAAGCGAAAAATGTCAGGGCATGTCAAAACTTCTCAAGGGCCCCAAACAGACCTCAGACCCCAGGGGTTTAATGTGTAACTAATGATTATTTAAGCTATTCATTAACGATTACCACACAAAATATACATGCAGTTTACATGTATTGCTGTAGCAGTGTTTATACTGAATATAGCATCATATGTGTTCGGGCCAATGGTATGTTGTAAGTCGCTGAAATAAGCAAATGTCAGGCATGTCAAACTTTCTAAGGGCCACAAGAAACAACCTCAGACCCAGGGGTTAATGTGTGACTAATGATTATTTAAGCTATTCATTAACAATTACCACATTGGGAGCTGATTAAGAATGCAGTAAGGTTAATGCGTGGTTCATCATTGAATTGTTATTAATTAAATATGTAATTGTGGATTAATTCCATAATAACTCATTTTTTAACTAATAGTGTTAATTAATATGTTAATTACCAGAATGAGCCAAAGCCTTTTATTTTAACTTTGAGATAATATGACAGGTACACTAATACACATTAATACATCATTAATTAATTAATTGTTAGTGCAAATTCATGTGCAAATTACTATACAATCACTAAATGACTAGTTAATAATGATGTGCCTCAACAAGTAAAGTCATAACATAATGATACCTTGGCAAATCATTAGCTAATGATTAATTAAAGCAGACAACTGGAAGTTGAAGTGCATAGCTTTGACTAATTGCGGTAATTAAAACATTAATTTACACTATTAGTTAATAAAATGTGTTATTAAGGAATTAATACACAATGACACATTGAATTAATAGCAATTCGTGTATTACTTAATCTATTAATCATATTGACTTTTTATTAGTTGCTGATGCAGTAATAATTTATTAATGGTTTAGTTATTTATGAGTTATACATTAATTCATGATTATCTGTGCATTAGTTAAGGATGAAATAATGCATATTAGTGTACACGTATTGTAAAGTGTTACCGTTTTTACTTGACAATGATCTGAAAATCATCCTGCCTAATCTTTCACATTTTTTTTGGCCAAGGGAATATGCGATTAGGTGTGAACAGGCCACCCCTCATCATGTATAATTAGGTAAAAATGCGCCTTTTATACAGGTGAGTCAGACAAGGAAAAATTGAAAGGACAACATGCAAACATATTTACACACACACACACACACACACACACACACACACACACACACACACACACACACACACACACACACACACACACACACACACCACACACACACACACACACACACACACACACACACACACACACACACACACACACACACACACACACACACACACACACACACACACACACACACACACACCACACACACCACACACACACACACACACACACACACACACATAATCAAAATATAAATGAAAGTCAAAAACCCATTTTAAGTGATCCTTGGAAACAAATCCTGGGCAAATAGGTTATATGGGACATTGTGTAGAATTGGTTCAAAGTTAGACTTGGAAACATCTTGAAAAGAAGATTATTTTTCCATATAAAGTATTATTTTTTAAAGTAGGCCATGCATTAACATTTTATCATACATATTTCAAAGTTAAGGATTCATTATTTTGATATGTGCTTGGGCAGTAGTCAAGACCACTTTTGTCAAGTCCAAGACAAGTCCTAGACCAGGACTAGTCAAGTCCAAGTCAAGAACGAGTCCAATGAGGTTCAAGTCCGAGTCAAGACCGAATCCAATACAGGAAAAAAAAGTCTTCAGGGCCTGAATCTCATTTTTTCCAAACAAAATTATTAAATTTATCTTGCCTAAATGTTTGTACTCGTTGCATTTTTTTACAATGGGGTAATGTTGTTAAGAATTTACACAACAGAAGGCTTGATTTAAATTGTTCAATTAAATTGAAAAAAAGTTGCACAAATAAATACAATAGAATAAAGACATAAATAAAGACAAATAAAGAGAAATGTTTTGAATAGGTCCAGCACTAGTATTCATAGACAGAAACTGAATAAAGTATCAAATGGAAAATTACACTGGATAGTATTTTAGTCCTGAATAAATTAAACACATAGGCTATCAATCCTGATTCCTTTAACTTAAAGCTCTCTTTTCTTGTTTTGATGACAAAATTAATGACCGTCACTGCGTTCATTATACTGGCATGCGTTTTATGCTTATTAAAGACAAAACTGACTATGTTTAGAGTATACTCACAGAGACCGAAATTTACACAGTTTTGAGTGTTAAAGCAATATATCTAATCCGTGAAAAATAACTTTTCTTACTGGCCAGCTGTTCTTGAGGCGAATTTTCTATGAATGTGCGCAGAAATCATCCCAGAGAGTGTGCGAGCACTGATTAGTTTAAAATCGCTTGAATGTTTAAACTGGTAAGACTTAAAAAGACGTGCAAATGGTAAACTTTATTCACGATGCACTGGTGGCCCGACTGTGCAAGTGAATATTCCGTCATGTCCCGACTCCTGAACGCGAGTGTGTATTATTGCAGCAACGCTTGATGCTTGGCTTCCACAACATATTTTGAGAGAAGAGAAGATGCGGCACCGCTGAACACTCGCACTGTTTGTGAAATTGCGTCTGGCATATAGTTATTAAAAGAATGATTTGATTTTATAATCTGTGTGAATTACGATTGTGGGAATATCCCGCATTATAAATGGGAGACCTGCGGGAATTATTAGAATTGTGCGCAACACCCAGTAACTATAGTAACAGTAAGACGCGCTCCGCTGTAGTGAGCACTTGGTCGGATAATTTGGGCATTTTCTAAGTTAAAGGGTTAGTTCACCCAAAAATGAAAATTAAGTCATTAATTACTCACCCCCATGCTGTTCCAACCCCGTAAGACCTTTGTTCAACTTCGGAACACAAATAAAGATATTTTGATTAAATCTGAGATAGGGCTAGGCGATAAAACGATAACGATATGTATCGCGATAGACACGTGATTCGATATCAATAAAAAATGTGTTCGATATAACATTCGATATATTTTGTTTTTTCGACGGAAGAAATCACAGTTTGCGAAGCAAGTTTGGTTGCATTAACATAGGCACGCACTCTCTGGTAACCTAGCGACGTGGGGAGTGACGCGCTAACAGGTAATCATGTAACGGTGTCACTTTGATTGCGCCATTTCGATGTTCGTCACTTGTGCTGCTGGATTCCTCTTTAGTAACCGGCAATTGATAAACAGAAAAGTGCGAGTGCGATCAAACAGTGGAGACATAAAAACATAAGCTGTCATTTTGTTAATACAGGACATCAATCAGTCTGCAAAGTGCGTACTTATAATTGTGTAGGCCTATACTCGCAATAAAACACATATAAAACATATATCCAACCCTTTTTTAAAACAGTCTGTGTGTTCCATCTTTTGGACAGTCACAAAAATAGTCTCTGATAGTCATCATCAAACCGCATTGGTTTCCATTTCTTGTCCTCAAAACAGAGCACTAATCTGTTTACACATTAAAAAGAGAATAAAATGTGTTGGTAGTATTTTTTTATACAGAAATCTATTTATAATTCTGATGAGAGACAACGGGTTACTTCAAATTAAGGAAAACAAATATATTGATCTGAAATATAGCTAATTAGTTTTAAATTAATTCAGGTACAATTACAAAACATATCTCAAGGTATTTTTATTAATTTAATAAACTAATTACATAAAACTATTATCACTATAGATAAACCGGTTATACAGTATGTCATTATTAATAAAACATATTTAAAAAATACAAGGCTTAAGACATTTATAAAAATGCCTTCTATATTTCTGTTTTGCTTTCCACTCCATTGTACCAAAATAGTACCGAAGCGCTGATGTCTGAACCGAACCGTGACTTCTGTGTACATTACGAGGCTGAATCCAGCTTCTTATTCGCAGCTTCTTATTGACGCTATCCGTTCCACCAATAAGAAGCAGCGAATAAGAAGCTGGATTCAGCCTCGTTTTTAATTATTTGAGTTTTTCATGGTTGTGTTGACATTTCTGTCTTGGGATTATAATCAGAGGAAGGTTAAGTTTAAAATAAAAATGTTTAATTGTAATAGATTTTTTCTCCTGGTCCTTATTTTAAATGGGTCATAAAAAATTCAATAATTATCGATATTGACCGATATGAAACACTGATATCGTGATAAAGTTTTCAGCCATATCGCCCAGCCCTAATCTGAGAGCAGGATCACTCCTCCATAGACTGCCTAAGGGACTGGCTCTTGACGGCCCATAAAGGCCCATAAAAATGTTTAAATATTCCATGTGCCTACAGTGGCTCAATTATAAGTTTATCAAGCGACGAGAATACTTTTTGTGCGGAAAAACAAACAACGACTTTATTCGACTATTCCATTACTTCCTTATGGGCGCATGCGTGAGAACTGAGCTGAGGAAGTTCTTCTTCGACTACTTTTTGTTACCGGCTGCTCACCGCTTAGGAGTATTACCGCCACTTACCGTATAAGATGATGATCCATATATAAGGTGCTCCGGCTATAGCAGCACATCATCTTATACGGTAGGTGGTGGTAAGTCTTTAATGACTTTATGGGCCGTCAAGAGCTAGTCCCTTAGGCAGTCTATGGAGGAGTGATCCAGCTCTCAGATTTAATCAAAAATATCTTTATTTGTGTTCCGAAGATAAACGAAGGTCTTACGGGGTTGGTACAGCATGGGGGTGAGTAATTAATTACTTAATTTTCA
This sequence comes from Hybognathus amarus, assembly GCA_030378365.1. Taxonomy (NCBI): domain Eukaryota; kingdom Metazoa; phylum Chordata; class Actinopteri; order Cypriniformes; family Leuciscidae; genus Hybognathus; species Hybognathus amarus. The sequence goes on along the minus strand of JAQIUQ010007295.1, from coordinate 148,483 downwards.
TTTTTGGGTGAACTAACCCTTTAACGTTACCCTGATAGGCTAGTAATAAATGAACACACATACAAAAATGTTGGACTTGGTCGAGACCAAAAGCCATATTTGGCAAGACCAGTGGCCGAGACCGAGACAAGTCCAAGTCCGAATACCAGCGAGTCCGAGACCATAGAAAAACGGTCTCGAGTCCGGAACGCGAGTCCAAGACCGGACTCGAGTACTACAGCCCTGATATGTGCATTGCATTAGCTTGCATTGTATAACAGTTGATTAGTTTATTTTTGACAAAACATACTATATATTTAACATATGAGCAGAAACTATCTAACTAAAGCTTATTTGATGTTTATTTTATAGTAAAAACCTTATAATCTATTTAATCTGTAACTGTAGGCTATGCATCTGTGCGTTTGTTCGTTTACATACCTGATTCATATTTAAATTGTCTTTTTGGTTTTACAGATCAGTATAGAACAAACCTCAGTAGTCTACAGTCTTACTAATGTAGGAGCGAAAGTGAATGAAAGCATGCGAGCGTCTGTCTGTGCGCGCATCTAATATTTAAACAGTCTTTGTGCAATTTACAGACACTATTCAATAACGCGTTTAGAACAAAGCACTTAAAGGGGGGGGGGGGGGTTGACTGCCATTTCACTTTTTTCATTTTAAATAGTGTGTAATGTTGCTGTTGGTGCATGAACAGTATCTGCAAAGTTGCAGCGCTGAAAGTTTAGTGTAAGCAGAGATATCGTCTTTTAAAAATCAGGAAGTATAATTGCCTACAAAAACGACTCGATTGGGACTACAGCTGGGTAATGGTACGTCACTAACCCACACATTTGCATCAACCCCTCCCTCCGGAATATGCAAAAAAGCACGGCATGCCCGTAAAGGTAATGGGCGTTAATCTTCCGGACAACGTGAGCGACAGTTTAGCCAATCACAACACACCGGCCCAAACTAACCAATCTGAGCCCATCGAACGTTTCTGAGGGAGTGTTTTCATAGAATCAGGAAGTGAACCGCTCGTTCAGGGGACAGAGGATAGCGCGGCTTACAATAAAGGTGAAGTTTATGAAAAATAAGACTTTTTAAAAAAGAAACACCATGGATACATGTTATATTGCACCCCATAAACACACTCATGCAAAGAAAAAAAGCAGTCAACCCCCCCTTTAAGAATAAATGACTTACATCAGCTAAATCGGTGCTCTCTCGAAATGAAACAGGTAACTGAGGTAACTTTTCCAGGATTATTATGACAGTATTATTCCTCACAGCTAACCCTAACCCAAACAGTCAAAAAGCCATTCTTTTTTAAAATCTCTCCTCAGTCTTTGTGCAAGGTTCCTCATAATGATAGGGCCTGATAGCACCTGATAGGGCCATCATGGGAGGGTCTTTGTCTTTCTCAGGTATGAAACACATCAATATGCATGATGATTCACACCTCCTCGTATGAAGCTTTCTTACACAAAACATGTCTTACAAATTTTAAATCAATATATTGTTTCATCTGAATGAGAATGCAGGATGATTTTCACATTGTATTGAAACAAATATTGTAGGCTACATGATACAATTTTCAAAAGTCTTGTGAAGAAATAATCAGTATGGGTATCATGACCTTATTTCAGTGACATTTAATTATTTATTTTTTCACAAACCACGCATACATGTCATCATCTCAAAAAAAACAAACTTTTACGTATGTGCTGCTTACATATTCTTGTAGCAGAGTTTGTGCTGAATTCAGTGTAATGCGACTTTACCCATTAAAATGTCACAATTAACAGAAATAAGCACAAATGCCAGAGTATGTCAGAACATCTCCAGGGCCCAGAAAACACCCCAGGCCCCAGAGGGTTGACAAAAGGTGAAATCCCTTGCTATAGGGCCACCACTGTAAGGGGCTCATGTGCAATCCAAATCTCAAACCAAATTACCTCAGATGAGCGAGGAAGACATCTCAATGCCAGATCGCCATCTCATCTGACTGAGCTAATATTCACCAGTCATCTATATAATTTAGCACACAAATGCCCTGGAGTCTCAAGGGAGCCAGAGCTGCATTCTTACACTTGATGAAGGTGAGAGGAGAAAAGGCTAGGCCAAAAGGGAAGAACCCGACACTAGTAGGCTTCACCCTTGGAACTTCAAGAACTTCCAGTGCACAGGCAATACTTCTATGTGAAAATATGCATCCTTTCATTCCATTGTTACAAGCCAATCCGCGGATTGCATTTGAGACACGACAAGCTTCAATATCAACATCTTAAACCTGGAAGTCCACAGAGGTTCTATTACTGTTAATCACAATTTTTTGAGATATGTTCATATTTAAGGATGTTTGTGATATTTCATAAAATATAGAGTTCTTCTGTTGTGTGTAAAGTACACTACTGGGCATTATATTACACCAGTTACATAAACAAGTGTGAGTATGTTTCAGTCCATAGAAAGGCCTCAGGCAATCCCTCTACACAATCCTCTGACATATGTGATGTATGACATCAGCATTGTCATGATGATGCTCATGGTAATGACATCATATTATAAGTAGACTCCACACACATCATACTCTGACAGACCAGCATATGTGCTTTTACTGCCTTGGGTGACATGGCCATAGGGTGAATAGGAACAGACTGGATAGAAACAAAAAGGTTTATGCCTGAAGTATAACTATCCAGATGTGCTGTGGTGATTCCAGCATCAGCATCCCAGAGAGGAGATAACTTTCTATTCTCTCAAATACTTCACATTCACCAAAGAACCATTAAAAAATAAATAAATAAATAACTGGATGGAAGGTTTAGGTTTCCTTATTTGTCCTTCTGTTTGGCATCATAGATTCAATGAAATGGAAATAGCCCATGAACATGACAATCTACTTCAGCCTACTTTCAAAACCACTTTCTCCTACTTTTATAAACCTGTTTTCATCTATATTTTACTTTTTTTGTGCCCTATGGTTTTGACAAATGAAATGTATGTGATAATGACATGCGATATAGCAGGAATCACATGGGGGCCGCATTCCAGGTTGTTGTTCTCAGGGCCAGTTGAACAACTAATAACACAAATAAAAGTGTCTTTAAAAAATAAATTTTAAAGAGGCCATTATATGCCCTTTTACAAAGTCTTTGTTTTTTGGGGGTCTACTAGGTTGTCATGTGTGAATGTTAAAAAAACACATATTTTACATATTTAACGTTGTTGCAGCACCTCCCAGTTCCTGTGTGTCCCTTCCCCTCCTTACAAAAAGTGCAGTGTGCTCCGATTGGTCGATTGATCAACCGGTTCGAGCATGTTTCGGAAATCAGTCACGGTTATTACCATAACCACAAGTTTCAACACACTAACACAACTCAACCAGGCCTCCTTTTTCTGAGTATGCCTTGAGCGGGAACTATTTAAAAGAGGAATAATTTGTCGTATACATTCCTGGAAGAAAACTCAAGACTACAATTGAGGCATTTTAGGGAGTACAGAAACAGTTATTACTGAAATACAGAATAACTTAACTATTTATCTACTTTTAATTTATTTATCTTTTACATCATTTAACTTGTATTTAAGCCATCCTGGACATATCATGATAATTAAACATATTTAAACAAACAGATTTTGGTTCACAAATATGATTGAGAAATGAGAACAGGTTGCCTATAAACATGCAGCACTAGTGGCAGTTGACATGCGCTTATGGGCCATTTGTATGCAGCAGTTGCACCGTTGAGAAACCCCACAGGAAATAGACCAGCCACCAACAAGCCCCAGATTCTCTGAACTCCCATTGTCAAGGTACCAATCTAACTCAATTTTATCACACTCTCAAAGTGCTACCCAGCCTTGTGTCTCTGAAGCTTTCCTCCTTCAGTCTCTTTTTTCTTTCCCTCGACAAATTGTGTTTCTGATCATGCTGTGTTCTTGTGTTTGCTCTCACAACAAAGGGATCAGGCAACAGGATCTGACAGAGGGAAGGAATGGCAATTACGCACAACCCGATGTGGAGGGCTGACCTTAAACACTTAAATCTAAAAGAGCCAGGCTCAAGCTGCATGCTCTTTTTCTCAATAGTTACATTTCTTGACCTTTTAGTTGATTTTTTCTCTCCTTATTTCAAGTTCATTGTATTTTTTTGTATTTATAAAGCACATTTAAAACAACATTGGTTGACCAAAGTGCTATATAAAATATAGCTATTTAAATCCATACAAAGATTCAAAACAACATTCACAAGTCATTGAACGCACAAGAGTACAAGTAGGTTTTTAAACGATTTTTGAAATCAGACACTGTGGGCACTGTTTTAATATGTAATGGCAATTTGTTCCATAATCTGAGGCCAGCTACCACAAAGGCTCTGTCACCCCTACATTTCAGCTTGGATCTGGGTACTCGTAACTTGTAAAACCACTAGAGGCCGCATGTTCATCATGTGTGCTCACAACAGAATACAAACACATGGGGCATGAATTTCCGAATCCCGACACAGAAATGAAACGTCTCGGTTACGTATGTAACCCTGAGTTCAACCAGAAAAAATGGTTGAGAATAAATACTGTAACAATAAACTTATTGACAGCCCAGCGAGCAATAAAGTTCTTTGGCGTAGGCTACATCCATAGCTCGCAATCTGAGGGTCCGGACTCTGCATTTCCTGCCTGAAGACGAAGGCAGGGGCACAGCCGACCCCAGCATCTGCAAACTCAAACACGTGAAAGTACCGGTCTTTTATAGGACGTGGAAAGCAGCTAGTGCCGCCAGAGACATAGCGCATACACATAAACATACATTTATACATTTAGTGTGGAGGGGGTTAACCCTGTAGAGAAACCCTCCTGCAGGAATTCTCCACACCAAGAAGTGAAAAGTTTCCACTTCAAGGCATATAGCTTCATCGTGGATGGAGCTCTGGAGTGAAGGATGGTCTCGACAACCTCGGTTGAGAGACTGGAATCTATGAGCTGGCCGGGGGTGAAATATCGTGCCGCCTGCCTAAGAGAGTAGATCCCTCCTGACCAGGAGCTCCAAAGGAGAGCTGTCCAGGAGAGAAATTAGGTTCGCAAACCATACTCGGGCCGGCCAGAATGGGGCTACTAATGGTAGGCTGACTCCGTCCCCGTGAACCCTCTCCAGAACTCCTGGTAGCAGAGCAATCTGGGGAAAGGCTTACAGACGTGACCTCGGCCATGGCTGCACCATAGCATCCAAACCCAAAGGGGCTGAATGAATGATGTAGAACCACAGATGACAGTGCGTTGTCTCATTGGAAGCGAATATGTCCACCTCGACACGACCAAAACTCAACAAAAGGAGCCCCTCTGGTCCCTGTCTCGACAGGGAGTCTGCTACCACATTCAAATACCCAGGAAGATACATTGCTGTCAATGATAGTAGCTTCTCTTGGGACCACAGGAGGATCTGATGGGCCAACTTTTAAAGTGGACACTGGCCCCTCTGATGATTTATATTAGAGACCACCGACATGATGTCTGACTGAACTAACTTATAACCCGCCTGCAAGGAAGTGTTTCAGAGCCTGGAACACCGCCAACATCTCTAGACAATTAATATGCCATGATAGATGATGGTCCTGCCACAGACCTTGACGACCACTCATGACCACCCCCCACCCTGTGAGGGAAGCAGTCGTCATTCGCGTTACGCAACGACAAAGAGCCCCCAGCACAGGACCTTTGGATAGAAATCAAGTTTCTTTCCACATGACCAGAGCACAAAGGCAGCGCCGAGAGACTTGATCACACAGAGCGGATTTCCCCTTGGGGAAGTTTGGTCCTGAGCCACCACTGTAGCGGTCTCATGTACAACAGGCCGCAAGGTATAACGTTGGACGCTGCTACCATCAGACCCAATAGTCTCTGAAACTGTTTTACTGTGAGTTGCTGGCCTAGCTTCACTTGTTTCACAGCTGAAAGAATCAAAGCGATGCGGGTTGGTCGACACCCAGAAAAGTGAACTTCTGAGAAGGAGATAGTACACTTAGATAGTACACTAAGAGATAGTACACTTCAACCCCAGCCTCAACCCCAACTTTCTGATATATGCAAGAAAGACATCTCAATGCCGAACCGCAATCCGCTCCGTCTGAGCTAAAATCAACCAATCGTCAATGTAATTGAGAATACGTATGCCCTGAAGCCTCAGAGGCACTAGTGCTGCATCCCTGCATTTCGTGAAAGTGAAGGGTGATAAAGCTAGGCCAAACAGAAGAACCCTGTACTGGTATGCCTCGCCCCCGAAGGCAAACCTCAGGAACTTCCTGTGTTGTGGAAGGATGGAAATGTGGAAGTATGCGTCCTTTAGATCAATCGTGACAAACCAGTCCTCGGATATGATTTGTGACACGATCTGCTTGATAGTGAGCATCTTGAATTCGAGCTGCCCTTCCGAGTGATTCAATAGGCGCAGGTCTAAAACCTGCGAGCGTCCCTCGGGAAAGCGACCGCTGCAACCGTCTGTGCCCTGGCATGAAGTCGGGGTTGGCAGAACTGGCCCCTGAGGGCACTGAGGAAGAACAGGCACCGCAAAAAAAATGAACACCTTTCTCCCTCGGTGGGGACCACCCTAAGTATCCTGCACGCCATGGTGTCAGGAATTCTTCTTAGCCGAAGCCTTCTTAGCTAATATAACTGTCCTCAGATCAGTTCTATTTCCAGAAGACTTCGGCTGAGAGTCCCGCGACTGAACCCACTGTCCAAAAGGGGGAGCACAAGACGAGACGCTCTGCTTCTGCTGCGCCCTATATGATGAGCTCGTAGACGGCCGGGGCTTTTCTCCTCCTGGAATTTATCAATAACAGAATTCACAGCATCACCAAATAAACCCAGGGGAGAGAGAGGAGTGTCTAAAAGAAAAGCATTTTCTTTTTCTTTGATGTTTTTCTGATTAAACCAAAGATGTCTTTCTGCGGCCACCAGGGCTGCCATAGATCAACCCACTAGCTTGGCCGACTCTCTGGTGGCGCGCAGAGATAAATCAGCAGCCTGACGCAGTTGGCGAACTACGTCAGCACTGACCTCCTCACTTTCACTCACGTCCCTCAACAGGTAAGCCTGGTATGCCTGCAACATGGACATAGTATGCAGACATGACGCAGCCTGACCTGCCACCGAATACACTTTACCCACCAAAGCCGAAGTGTTTCTTAGAGGTTTGGTGGGTAATGCCGGTGCCTTGAAAGATGATGCAGCCTCGGAGGAGAGATGGCTTGCAAGCGTCTCTTCTACCCACAGCACCATCCCTATATGCTTTAGCCCCCATAATATTTGAGTAAGTTGACGTCTGGGGACTAAACACTCTATAAGAAACCGGTTTTCTCCATGATTTCGACACCTCAATGTGGAGATGCTGGAAAAATGACAGGGACCAGCGTGTTGCACTAGTGACGGCAAAAATCTTTCATCCAACTTTGATTTTGATACAGACTCCTGCCTATAGTCACTGGCCATTCAATACTAAGTTTCTCAACTGCTCTCGTTAAAACCTCTATTAGCTCATCACTTTCAGCCACAAGGTGGTTATTCCTCCACATCTCCCGCAATACTATAAAACATCCAGTTCCTCGGAACTGGATAGTTGCAGTACTGGTGCCTCAGCCCGAGCGGAAGAAACCGCAGAGCAGGCTTCCAAAACCGGAGCTGAGGCACTGGATCTCACAAGTGAAGGGAGAGATAAGGCTGGGCCTGTCTCTAACCCCGCTGAGAGATCCATTTGCGATCAACATGATAAGCGCCGCCGCTCTGCCTTGGCAGAAGCGAAACCCGAAACCGCGGGGAGTGCGCACCGAACCACCCTCCTCGAAGAGTGCCCAGCACGAGTGGAGCATCCTTAATGGCAGACACAGCATTGCAACAGCGTTTTAAAGTTGTAATCATTTTTTTCACAAATTATAATTTTAATTTAATTAATTACCATTTTGACTATTTTTGATGTGTGTCCTTGGTTAAAAAATATAGACTTCTTTTTAAAACTAACAAATTTAGTAGTTGCATATATTATAACTTTACCGTTTAGCAGCTCATGGTAGGTTTGAAATATTTATGCATTGTCAAATGAATTGGATTCTGTTTGTGGAACCCAGCTGTGGCTCTCGGTTGACTGAAATAACGACTGTCTGTGAACATTCATATTCGGAGGGAAACAGTGCCAATTTGTATTGTCCAAGGACAAACAGCGGCTCAATATTTTTTTGAAAAATTGTGAACTGAGGCCATCTTGACATCAATAAAACCATTGTACCTGAGTATGTTTTGGCAGGCTGAGGGCATTACAGGAAATTACTGTTATCTTCCCATGATAACATGCCAAAAAAGATGACAAAAAATTGTTTGACCAGTATCATCCTAAAGATGTAATTCCACATTATCCACCATCGTATGTCAGCTTTTTAGCCATTCATCATACGAAAATGCACAGGATGCACTCCGTGAGGCATCATTCACATACTGCATGTCTTTACTGTCACTTCAATACATCCTTGCTAACCCCCCCCCCCCCTTAAAGAAACCTAAAGGACACTTTTGTAAGGACCATCCATTGGTCCAAAGACAGAATCCAATGGCCTGGGCGAAGGAAAGATATGTGTATATCTTACCAGCGCTCCAGTGAAGTTCATGTAATTTATTAGAATTTAGTTTCAATATTACTTTAGCTCTATGTTTAATCTGACTCCAATTTTGACTAATAATCATATGTGCCTTTAGTACCTATCCTGGACACAGGTCTGCAGTAACACCAGCCTCCTCATAATCTACAGCCAATTCAGAAATAATAAATACATGAAATCAATTACTCAAAGATGATTCTAAAAGTAAGCAATGCATTCCTGACAGAGATACATAGTAGTGTGTACTTTCCACCGGGAAATACTGACAGCACTGCTTGGGGGTTTTCCTGGTTACGGTTCCCCAAAGACTACAGACTATATACAAATACCCAGACCAGAACAAAAGGGTTGTACCAACATGATTGTTTGTTTTGGGACAATTCCTGTACCCCAGGGGGGTAACACCTGGTCTCAGGGGAAGAGGGAATATTTCTTGAAAAGACATCACCCATGCAGGAGATCAGGATTCTCCTCTAAAGCCCTATTTGCACAGGATTAGTATTATCTGGTGACCTGTAGTAATTTGTAATAATTGCGGAGTTGCGTGCGAATCGGCCATGTCTGTAATTTGTAAAGTAAAAATTCCCCGCAAATTACCTACTATATTTCACCGAACAACGTGGTCCTGTGATAATATTAGTCCTGTGCGAATCGACATCTCTGTGATTTGGCCAGCTCGTATATCATTTTTTCAAGTTTTTTGTTTCATCTGTGCCTTTTTATCCATCTTTCGAGGAAAATAGAGGCTCAGTTGGAGTGTTTTGATAGTATTTTGAGTGCGGGGTCATATCGCTAGTACAACAATACAATTTGCAGAAAGAGAAAGCTATAGCATCAGAAGAGCAAAAACAAAAAGAACGATTAGATGGGGACGAAGGACATGTTTAGCAGCATATGGTAAGGACAATTCTTATACAACTAGACATACGACAAGACATTTCAAAGCTAGAGGCTTATGATCTCATATCCGGGAGATAAGTCAGTAAATTCGAGTAAAATCACAGGCTTCGCTTATCCCATGCGAATGCGCTACGCGAAATTCAGATGTGGGTGGGTAATTTCAAATTCACACATGGCCCCCAGGTAATACTAATCCCGTGCGAATAGGGCTTATTTTTTAATCTTACTCCTATTACCAATAACTGCAATGAAATTAAGACCATTTTTTTAACAACCACACTGAGACACTTAAAATGATACCAAACATGAAAAGTAAAAACAGTAGATTGCATGTGATTACATTATTGATCATCACAACAAATAATGATCAATAATCATGTTGCAGTGGTTAGCAGCCCACTGGAGTGGAAGATTATCAATGAACAATGAACATAACATTACATTTTTCCTCATAAGAGCATTTTTTTCTGAAGAAGAAGACCCGGCAGGCGTGTACTATGTACTGAAGATACAGTTTCTCAGAATTTAAACTTGTTACATAGATAGCTGCCTTTAATCTAGAAAGGTATGTTATAAAACCAAGAAATCTTAAGGAAAACTGCTGAGAGCTGGCAATCAAAAAAAGGAAAGCAACAAAACCTGTTCTGAGAGTAATGAAATGAGAGTAAATATCGCCATAGCTTTTCAGAGGTGATGACAACTCTGATATTTGAAGGGATTGAAGACAACAGATGACAACAGATATGACAATTCAGTGGCTCACAGGTAGCTATCCAATGTGTGATCTGATCTGACTAAGTAATCATTAGAGCAAATATGTTACTTTCTTGTACAGATTACTTTTTTAAAGTGTATTAGTAGTCAGATGTAGTTCTTATTGGTATGCCGATGTACAATGTCAAATTTGCTCTGATGTGGTGTTTGATTTAACAGCGGTGAGGAGCAGTGTCGAAGCACAATCCGCATAAAAAAAAAACATACCTCCGGAAGTAACTTACAATTTTATGTTTCAAAACAGAGTTGGCGATAGAGAGACAAAAACGTAAAAAATATTGAACTGTACTTAATATAAATTCAGCGTAGCATGCTCAGACAAACCCAGAGCTGTGCGTAATGTAACTCTTGTGTCATAAGATTCATTGCGAGTCAGTGAGCAGAGGCCATCCTGAAGCATAAAATCTGACCCTGAGCTATCTCAGCTCCCTCCTGTCCCCTTTCTCCCAGATATGAACATCTGATGAAATTATACAGCAAGAAAAACAAATACAACAAAGCATCCAGACCTTGTGTCCCTAGACCCCAAAGGTCATGTTTGAGTGACAGGTGGGTTGTTTACCAGGACCTGTGGGATGAGTGCACAGCTCTGAACTCCTTGTTTTACTCCCTCCCTTTAACATTCGTCCCTCTCCTTAGCATCATCAACTGTCTCTGAGAGTCAAACTGTGGTGAAAGCATTATGATTTCATTAAGAATTCAGCACGCCTTATAGCATGGAAGTGTAAGGTTTCTGGTTTGTATAGTTCACCAAAGTTCAAATAGCTCTTGATATCACCTTACAATCAGCACTATATTTGGTTTCCAAGGTGCTCAGCTTTAAGAATGAGACAGCTTTACAAAATGGCTTGCATCAGTGACCTCGCTAGATTGATCATCCAGACTTGCATCTCACATCAGAAGCTGCCAGAGAGAGCGAGAGAGAAAAATCGTGTGTGGTATGTGAAATGAAAGTAAGCATAAGATTTAGGAAGACAATTTTATGTGCACTTACATCTGTGACAGACAAAACAATCTTGCTGGAGGAAAAAGTACATTTAGCAGGAATTGCCCTCACAAAATTGATGCTGCTTTTTAACATATTTGTATTGTCATACATTGAAAACCTGTATTGGTATGTATTTATAATTGGAATAATTATGCAATTAAGCAATAAAAGGGTGATTGTGAAATATTATTACAATTATATATAAAAAAGTTCAGTTTTAGCTGAATTATTTTGCAGCCGTTACTTCATTTTTACGATTAATTTTGCTCAATTATTATTAATAATGTTTTTTTTTTTTTAATTTATTATCAATGATGAAAACTTTTTTTCTCATTATTTATGTGGAAACCTTTATATTTTTTTCAGGATTATTTGAAAATGAGCCTAGGTGAGCATAAGAGAATACTTTTAAAAAACATACATTTGTATTATTCCAAACTTTTGTCTGGATATAATATCTTAAAGGGTCAAGCTTTATTTTGATGGTCCACTTTCGACATTCTACAATCTATGAGTAGCATGTAAACTATACTTATCAACTCTCATTAGAGTATTAGACTGTTAGGTTAGGGTTAGTGTAAGTAGATTAAGTTGACATAGTTGCACAATTACTTATAGTCAGTAGAATGTCTGTTGGGAGACCATCAAAATAAAGTGTTAGCAGATTTTAAGCAAACAGTTTACTAATACTCTAAATTTGGAACATCATATTCAGCTGTGATTCCATTTAAACCTGTTAAAATTAATGAATGCATTGCTGATGAATCTTATTGAATTTAAACCTATTTCTAAAACAAATAATGTGTTTGCTTTAAGCTTAGTGAATATCATTTTCTGACTTTCTGAAGCATATTTGAAAATACTTCAAAGCCTATGTGTGATATTTGACTACTCACTTTCAGCTTTGACAGAGATCTAATTACAAAGCAGGTCAGACTGGTTTTAATTAAGGGAAAGTTGATGTACCCAGCTCGAGTAATCCGTGTCTGATTAAGTCGTACGTGAGGGATAGTGCGGGAGTGAGATCCTCACTTGTTATTCGCGCTCAAATTTCTTGTCCTTTTACAAGCCATGACCCTAGAGCAAACGCAGTGGGAGCTTATTAAATGTTTTAAACCTCAACGCCTGGCTTCAGACCCCCACCAACACTCTCCCCAAACAAAGTCTTGATGCTCTAAGGATTTTGTACACATCTCTCAGTCTGGGTTAAGCTGAGCTAAGGTCCAGTTAACCTCAGACTGTGAAACAGTGTATGCTGCGCTCTTAATAGCAAGGTAACATTTATCCACTATGCTGCCACCCTGACTGTGAGAGCAAACAGGGTCTAAAGCTGGATAAGTGAATCATATCCTTACTCTGAGCCCCAGAATTAAATTCTGACTGTTAATGATAGGTTAATAATTATTTATTGCTTATAACCAGTGTATGAGCAATATTCCTATATTTATTTTCATTTACCTTTTTACCCTTATTATAGCTAAAAAATAATAAAAAAACCTATCACCAAATCAAACAATATTTATCCAACCATGATACTTATTCATGCTGAGATATAAATAATTATTAAATGTCTTAAAATACGGTGGTTTGGTGTTATAAAATTTGGTGTACAATTGTATTTTGTGTGGATTGCAGATAAGATAATAAAATGTAAAAATAGAAATGATCATGCCTATTTAAGTACCCAAAATTGACTGAGACCAGCTATAATCAATATAGAATAAGATTTAAATATTTTATAACTATTGTAAATAGAATTGTCTTTTTTAAAGTGCTTTTTGTTGTGAATGTCTTTTTAATTACTCCACATCTTGGCAACCATAAACAGCTAACAGTAACACAATTTTATACTAGGTCACAGGTGAGTGTTGCAACACATATAGCTGAATAGTTCATATTATAATCATTAAAGCTGTCTACATTAATTTACAACAGAGTTTACATAGATTATATTTTCCTTATTTTTTTAAGCTCTCCACAGATAGCAAGTAGTATGGAGCCACAAACATGACATGACATGAAATGGGAAATTGTGCGCGCCATTTCAGTAAATCGACGGAACAAAGTAGTAAATCGTGTGCAAGATTTAGCCTACTATTTTTCTTTTTTTTTCCTGCATTCATGTGCAGGATTCCGTACAGTAAAATTATCCCACAGCTCAAAAAATGCAAATGATATCCTTGTTCTTGGTGAAAACCCCAGAAACTTATTGAAAAATAACTGGCATAGGTCATTTCCACACAACTATCCTCAAAAATGTCTAAGTACCTCAAGTATATTAGCAATCAAGGCTTGATATCACCTACTTGATATTGAGTGAGTCTTGATCTTTGCTTTGCCTTTTGAATGATTGTTTTGACAAGGCTGCTGAGGAGAATCAATAAGGCACATGAGTTAGTGAAGGTGGTTAAAAGGGGAAGTGGAGTGGTCATGCTGTGGAAACAGATCAAGTATCAAATGCACATCAATCTGCCCCTTCGCATCTTGAGACTTCTGAAAACCAAAGAAATGCTGCTGGGGACTTTTTTTTCTTCTTCTGCCTGCTGCTATCTGATAATACAAGGTCTGTTTCTGCTCCTCCTCCTCCTGCTGTGCTGCCTACAACTTAGTACACTCTCAGAATGTTTTTCCTTGTCCATTATTTATCCTAGGCCTGATATTTCCTAAGCTTTGCTTCAGATCTGCTTTTGTGCCTTTATCCTACACAACCCAATTGTCGCTCTGGTGTTTTTTCTTCTTCTTCATTATTATTTCAGCGGATTCCATTTAGGTTTAAAATGGAAAATTTTCAATTCCAATTATGTTTTTTTTTTCTTACAATGAATGCATAAAACCGGATTCTATGAGCCGGGCCCCCTCAGAGGCTGAGCCCACAGTATCCAAAGCTCCAAATGAGGGTGAACTCCCGGGAACAAAGATTTCGGGAAATGCGTACCGGTATAGCATTAACCACACCTAATACATCACATCCAGTCCAAGCAGAGCTGGATGTGTGAGGGAGAACCAAATAGAGCAATGCATTGTACAAACGAATGTGAAAGGTTGACTTGAAAGGTTTGACCAAAGTTCTCCCTAAGAAGCTCCACCACCTCGGGGTGAAGTCTCCATTCCTTGGGCCTCAGCCGCTGCCTCAACAGGATATCTGCTCTGATATACGAGACCATCAGTGTGTTATCCGAAAGGACAAACACATGGTGACCTCTCGGGTCTGGCAGTAAGTATTGAGATTTTTGGGAATACTGAGATCACTTTTAGCCAATTATGTGCTAAAAGGTAGATGGTCCTGCCAGATACCATTCACCGAGCAACCACTCATCATCACCCCCAACTCGTGAGGGATTCATCCGTCGATAACATCTGCATCGACAAGAAGCCCCCAACACTGGGCCTGGGCGAGGAACCAAGGTTCTTCCACATGACCGAAGCACGAAGGCAAAATCGCGTGACCTTGATCTTGCGAAAACGTATTTCTCCTCTGAGAAAACCCCTTGGTCCTGAGCCACCACTGCAGGGGTCTCATGTACAGAAGGCCAAAAGTAATAACGTTGGATGTAGCTGCCATGAGAGCCACCAGTCTGAAAATGTTTCACAGTGAGTGACTAGCCTAGATATACCCCATTTACAGCTGTAAAAAAGCTACACCTAGAAAAGTGGTCCTCAGAGCACACTCCCCTTGGCGTTAAGTGGCAACCCTCAACATCTTTAAATGAGACAGAATGACATACTGATGCCAAACTGCCATATGCTCAGATTGAGCTGGGTCAACCAATCTTTGATATAGTATATAGTATCAAATAAAGCTGGTGAAAGTGTGTTTCCATCCAACGGCTTTAAAACGAATAAAAACCTGTACGTAATGACATCACATGCTGTTTTGCGATCAAATTGGTATATCGAAGTGATTTGAGACACTTTTTTAGCTGTTTCCATTAATTTTCGCACTGAATCGAACAACATTCAAGTAAACTTTTGCGAACAAAGTTTTGTTAGACAAAACGGATCGCGCCATCTACCAACAAATGATCAATATTTGTGATCAATTATTATAAGTTGAAGCCTAATAATGCTTATGTGCCAGCTGATAGCGACATATGAATGGGATAATGTATGCGAGACAGTTGTTAAAGGGGTTGTATTCGCTATAACAACCGCCTCGCTATATATTATCCTGCTTATTACATATAAATCAACCAAATAAATAAATAATTTGACACAAAATATTGACTTAAAACGAGTTTACTGATTTAAAAACGAGTATTGCTTCTGCTAAAGAAAATAGTTTGTTCCGTCTCTGAACTGCGTCCATGGCAACGGTGTGTTATACTAGCAGCGCCGCAGCCTGTTAACAAGAAATAACAGACCACATTCTACATTAGAATTCAACCAAGCCACGTAAAAACAAGCAAAACTAACCTAAGAAAACAACGACGCTATAAACATTGCTATGATGATACCGATGCACGTATGCCCGACGACAGCGGAGGTGACTGTGGTGTGGGAACGACAGCGCTCCATCATTTCTGGGAGATCGTGGTTCATGGAAACCCTTTGGTTGAAGCATCTTTTTGCTTTGTCCACTTAATCTGTCTTTATTGACATCCGCCATGTGTGCGCAAACAGACTGGCCGGAAATGAGCTCGTCTTCTTCCGTGTTGCAACCATAAAAGGGCCTAAAACTTAATCGCAATTCATTATGCGATTATCCGATGAGACCAAACGTATTTCATTTGAGTCATTTTTCATTCGATATCACTTAATTCGGATAAAAAGGTGTCGATGGAAACATGGCTATTAGCTGTTACATCGTGACGTAGCGACGTATTGGCCACGCCCAGTTACTGCGTGTGCAGATGGAAGTGTAAACTTGCAGTCTACACATTCAAATACTTCATCATTGCATCTTGTCGAGAAGACGCTGTGTTCTACAATGCAAAGATAGTTCAGCCACTTTGTTTTCATTTACCAGGGACGAGCATGTGAAGAATCGGTGGTTAGAGTTCAGATTTGCAACGATGCAACAGTATAGCCCAGTTGTGTTCTCATCATTTTAATTAAGAATCGTTCAAAAACATGAATTCAAATGTGGATTTGCAAGCGGTTGTTCCTGAAGGAGGGCTCAGTAACTTACTGTAATTCCTCAAATAAAAACCGGTATTCAAATAAAAACCGGGCCTCTGACAGTGGCCGGGTGCATGATCAACGCGGACAAATAAAGGCCGGTATCAAATTAAGACCGGGGAAAATTAGTGTGGATAATCTCCTGAATGCTTTTCTTTGAAGAGATGTTACACCTGTCCACTTCATGCGTGTTCTGTGATCTGATCGTGAAAAAAAAAACAGGTATAAATGCCATCCGAAAGCGCATTCGAGACGATTTAAATCCGAGCACTCAAACCATTTCATCTGAGATCTGAGACGAGATTCCAGACGAAACTGCATTGGCTAAGTGTAAATCAAATGCATCTGATAGTTGAAACCACCTATCTAAATTTTACTCCTCCCAAAAAGAAGTGTGAGAATGTGTTATAGGCTGTGTAATGTTATAGCAAGATGTGACAATGCTACTGCAGCACGGCAGCTGAGCATCTATTCATAAAGCCAACGTGCAAACTATTGCAAATTAAAGGGAAAGTAAGTCGCAGACAATACTCATCATTAATGTAAAGAAACGAAATTATCTTACCAGGGCTGAACCACTCTCTCTCATTGCAGTCTATTGATTTTGAAATGAGCTGATCTATCAAATGCAGCAGCTCATATCTGTTGCTTTCAATTCTCAGATTTAAGTAGAATTGTTTTGATAAATCAGATAGCTTTCCGATCTGAGAAAACGCAAGAAGTGGCCAGGTGTAAACAGATATAACGAAGGCAGAGAACAACACAACATCTATAACTTGCTTGCTCGCCATAATAATTAATGCTGGGCTTGACAAACAACAATAAATAGACAAGGACAGAAATACAGAGAGCGCTTGCTGAAGGCAACAGAAGCTGTCGCGGTCTGTTTTCGGGGTGATTTATAGTTTCCTGGTCTATGACGTCACCGCCTATGACGTCTCGCTCTTCCATTGGACTGTTTATACATGTGCTTCACAACGCAATCATGCAGAGTGTTCCCACCGCATATCTCAAACGCAGCTAGAAGTTCTCTTGAAAGGGAAATACAACAACTGTTAATTCTTTTTTTTTTTCATTTATGTGATGGCAGAAAGCAATTTCCAGCAGCCATACTCCAGTCTTAACTGTCACATGAACCTTCAGAAATCATTAAATGCTGATTTAGTATTTACTTTTAATAGAGAGCTTTCCTGTTTAACAGCTGAAAATAATTGTACTGCTTAAAGAAACTGAAAACTAACAGTTTTTCTTTTTGCTAGAATTCATTAATGAACAAACAGTTAAAAGAGCAACATTTATTTGAAACTCAAATCTTTTAGCATTATAATTTAAAGCCTTGCTGAATTAAAGTCAATTTATTAAAAAATAAAATAAATAAATAAATAAATAAAAATGTGTAAACAGGAACGAGTTTCTGTTCCAGTCACTTCCATATTTTGCACCAATACATGAACTGATGTGAACTTGTCACCAGTGCCCCATTTCGGCGGTACACGGATGGAAGTCTCTACAATGTTTTCCTTAAAAAGCAGCCCTGGGAAATTTGGGTCAGCAAAACATTAGTGCATTCGTGGAATGTGTCACAGCACATGCTCTCCCTGTCACTTAATCATGATAAATGTGATATCTTATGCAACCAATTATAGCCATAGAGCTGCTATATTATGCACTGCTCTTCACATTCAGTAAAGTTGCTATTGTTTGTTTAGAGTGCACTTGTGCATGGGATGATGTTGATTGTCGTAGTCATTTCCCTTAGGTTACACAGACCTTATGTGAACTAGGGTATCACCAGACTTCAATCCTTCCAACAGGAGTTGCCGTGGGATTTGCCTCTAATTTAAGCACAATGTGGTAGCTTTGATATGGACTTAAGGGCATTGAGGATTTGCTTTATTTATGCCAACATTAATTATAGTTTCTACATCAGTTGTTTTTGTTTTTGATGCATAGCTTGCAAGAATGTGAGACAAATTTGGAGATGAAGTGGCATCGTTGGTTATATTTTATTTTGATATTCCACTTTAGACATTTTACTAATTAAGTCTCGTCTGCCCAACTGTGTTGGTCTTGGGCTCCACCGTGGGGCTCTTCAGTACCGTCTGCTCCACCATTGTGGTCTCTAGCTCTGCAAAAAGGGTCTTCATCTCCACCCTGGCCACTTGCACTGTCTCGGCGCCTCCCTGGCCTCCTGGACTACCTCCATTTCCAGTCTTTCCTCCACTCAATGGACCTGGCCCTCTAGCCCACCCTCTGGGTCCTTCTTTGCTCCACCTCCCACCTAGACTCCTGTGACCATCTGGAATATGTTTATGTTAGGATCACAAGGTAAGTCACCTTGGTAATTCGGACTTTCCAGAGATCGACACAGGAGAACAAACTCCCGAGGACAAGAGGATGCAAGTCCTGTAATTCTACAAATGGAACAGGTCTTCTGTGTTCGAACTTCCCACGGACGCTATGCTTCGTCAACAATGGATACAATTTATGTTTGATTATGTTCCTGAAAATGACTATCGTAATCTAGCTCTCTGTGCTGCGTATTTTATGGAAGACCGCTTCCAGAATCTCCACGAGTTCAGCACCGGATTCAACAAGAAACTGTTACTAAACATGAAGCAGATCCAATTTTAAAACCAGAGGCAGCAGTTGTTTGGACACAACCTGTAAGTAGGCTAAGACTTAATCATTTTAAATGTATTTGCATGTATAATTCCAGACGTAGCATTGTTTTATTATTTTTCAAATGCCAGCGCTGGCTTTATAGGCTACTGGTTATGCTATTTTGTGTCAACTACAAACGCTTACAAAACATTATGGACCTGAATTTTGCATAAGTACTAATGTTGTAAATGTATTTTTCATGTAAATATATTTTATGACATTATTTTCGATTTGATCAAGAACGTAAACTTGCCAACGCTGTTTGTGTTTAACATTAGTAGCCAGTCAGTTGCTATTGTTGCCAGTCAGATGCTATTGTGTAAAACAAACGTGCATAAAGTTAAAAAATGTAGCAAATTATCATTCAGAAACGTTTAGTAAGAGCCGTGTGTGGTGAGGTTCTGTTTGACTCTTCATCGCGGCTTTCTCGGTCTGATTCTGCCTGAAACTGATACTGCAGTTTGACACCATTATTTACATCTGGACCGGAGCTTGCGTTTCCCCGTAAAGGTAATGGGCGTTAACCTTCCTGACAACGTGAGGGACAGTTTAGCCAATCACAACACACCGGGCCAAACTAACCAATCTGAGCACACAGTCTGTTTCTGAGGGAGCGGTTTCATAGAATCAGGAAGTCGACCGCTCGTTCAGGGGACAGAGGAGAGCGCGGCTGACAATAAAGGTGAAGTTTATGAAAAATAAGACTTAAAAAAAGAAAAACCACGAATACATGTTATATTGCACCCCATAAACACAATCATGCGAAGAAAAAAAGCAGTCAACCCCCACTATAAAACTGCATTTGAAAACTGCAAAATACTCTTTACTCTTACTTTCGAATGTATCCGTCCCAAAATTGGTTTGCAACGATTGACGCATACTTTCATGTCTCTTTTTTCTTCATCGACACAGGCCGTTTCTGCGCTTTGAGTTCGAGGGTCAAGCATATCAGTACAAGGTACTACCCTTCGGGCTGTCCCTGTCCCCCCATGTCTTCATGAAAGTCCCGGAGGGGGCCCTTGTTCCCATCTCAACGACTGGCTCATACTAGCACACTCTCAAGATCAGTTATGCGACCACAGAGACCTCGTACTCAGACACCTCAGCCAGTTGGGTCTTCAGGTCAACTGAGAAAGAGCAAACTCGCCCCTGTGCAGAGAATCTCTTTTCTCAGTATGGAGTTGGATTCGGTCCACAGACGCGCTCAGTCAGTGATGGACTGCTTGAACATGAAATTATTTCAGAGGCGCCTGGGGCATATGGCAGCAGCAGTAACCCCACTCGGCTTGCTTTATATGAGACCGCTTTAGCACTGGCTTCATGGCCGAGTCCCGAGATGGGCGTGGCATCACGGCACTCACCGGGTGGCAATCAGACCTTCAGCCCATGGTCAGATCCCTCATTCCTTCGGGCAGAAGTCCCCTTGGACCAGGTTTCCAGGCATGCCGTGGAGTTCACAGATGCCTCTGCCACCGGCTGGAGTGCCACATACAACGGGCATGCAGTATCAGGGGTGTGGACGGACCCTTATCTGCATTGGCACATCAATTGCCACTTGCAATTGCAATTGCCTCGAGTTGCTAGCAGTATATCTCCGCTATGCGCCACTTGAAAAGGCCGCTGCAGGGCAGGGACGTGCTGGTCCGCTCGGACAACAACCGAGCAAGGTGGTCTACGCTCCTGTCACATGTCGCAACTCACCCGTCATCTCCTCCTCTGGAGTCAGAAGCATCTGAGGTTGCTTCGAGCCATGCGTTGGACGGTGTGCTCAACCGTGTGGCCGACAAGCTATCTCGAGTTGTGCTTCCGGGAGAGTGGCGACCAGGTGGTTCAGCTGATCTGGAAAGAGTTCGGGGAGGCTCAGACCTGTTTGCCTCCTCAGAAACATCCTACTGCTAACCCGGGGCCTTTGCAAATACGTGTTTCCTCCAGTGAGCCTACTTGCGCAGACACTGTGCAAAGTCAGGGAGGACAAGGAGCAGGTCCTTCTGATGGCTCCCTACTGGCTCATCCGGACTTGGTTCCCAGAACTCATGCTCCTTGTGACAGTCCCTCCCTGACCCATTCCTCTGAGGAACGATCTTCTGACTCAGAGACAGGGCACCCTGATGGCACCCGTGTCCAGGCCTCTGGAAACTCCATGTCTGGTCCCTGAGACGGACGCGGAGGTTCTAGGTGACTTACCCCCAGAGGTACTTAACACCATCACTTCAGCACGGGCGCCGTCAATGAGACGTGTCTACGCCCTGAAGTGGAACCTGTTCGTCAGAGTGGTATTTTTCTCACCAGGAGGACCCCCGAAGATGTTCGATAAAGTACTGTGCTTTCCTTCTTGCAGCAAAGGTTGACTGGAGCGAAGACTTTTTCCCTCCACCCTCAAAATTCATGCTGCTGCCATTTCAGCTTATCACAACCAAATAGATGGCAAAACAGCTGGGAAGCACAACCTGGTCGTCGGGTTTCTTAGGGGGCGAGACGATTAAATCCTCATTGACCCCCCCTGCATACCCTCTTGGGATCTTTCCCTGGTGCTCCCAGCACTTCAGGAAGTTCCCTGTGAACATTTGCAATCAGTAGACTTAAAGCTTCTTTCCATGAAGACTTTGCTGCTGGTTGAAGGGTAGGAGACCTGCAAGCATTTTCAATCGACGAATCGTGCCTGAGAGTTCAGGCCACGTGACAACCATGTGGTGTTAAGACCCCGGCTTGGCTATGTGCCCAAGGCTCCTACCTCTCCCTTCAAAGACCAGGTAGTGAACCTGCAAGCGCTGCCCTTGGAGGAGGCAGACCCAGCCCTGGCTTTGCTCTGTCCTGTTCACGCTCTGTGTATGTGCGTGGACACGAACTTAAAGCATCAGGACCTCAGACCAGCTATTTGTCTGTTACGGAGGCCAGCAGAAGAGAAAGGCTGTCTCCAAGCAGAGGATGGCCCGCCATCGCCTTAGCCTACCGAGCTTATGGCGTGCCCTGCCCGCTCAGGTTGCATGCACACTCCCCAAAAGGTGTTGCATCCTCCTGGGCACTGGCTCGTAGTGGCTCGCTAACAGATATCTGTAGAGCTGTGGGCTGGGCGACACCTAACACGTTCGCTGAGATGCTATAGCCTACGTGTCAGTGCGGGTCTCCTCCCGTGTTCTCACCCTAAACGGGTAGAAGACTCTGTCGGCTTGCTGCACCTTGCTGTGATCCTACGGGATCCCATACATGTATATATTCCACGGCTGCTCCTAAGACGAAAGCTGTGTCTTTCCCTTGGGCTAAGTCTCCAATTAATCATATGCAGTACAGCCTTTGGGGAAGTCCCATATGTATTTCCACATAACTCTTTGAAGAAAGTAGCTTCTGCAGCATTCCCTTCCCTCAGAAAGGGCATGCTTCCCAGTGTTATCCAAGGTCTCACTGTATGGGTTATCACAGAACAATCAGTGACAGATACACTCTTTGTAAAGCCTCCTCCTATCGTCCTTTCAGGGCAAGAAGGTGTAGAGGCTTGCATGGGGCGCTGGTTGAGGTGCAACAGCTGTGGTGCTTTGGTAGGGATTCCTATTGGTCAGTCATGACCTGACGTTGTAGTGACTGACCAATAGGGAAAGTCTTGGTTACATATGGTAACCCTCATTCCCTGAGGGAGGGAACGGAGACGTAGGTCCCATTGTCACATCTGCTGCCACCTGCCGGGGCCGGCAGCTTTTTTAGGCTTGGCTCCT
This sequence comes from Hybognathus amarus, assembly GCA_030378365.1. Taxonomy (NCBI): domain Eukaryota; kingdom Metazoa; phylum Chordata; class Actinopteri; order Cypriniformes; family Leuciscidae; genus Hybognathus; species Hybognathus amarus. The sequence continues at coordinate 125,703 of JAQIUQ010007295.1, read as the reverse complement.
CAACAAAAAACTAGTGTGCAATCGCAACAGCTGTTTGTTAAATGCGAGGCTGCACAGCTGATGCAAATGATTGCACGCGCAATGTGCATTGGCTTGTTTCAGTTTCACTCGAAGTAGATTGGCCTCTCTAGCGAGATTCCTATTGGTCAGTCATGACCTACATCTCCTTTCCCTCCCTTAAGAGAACGAGGGTTACCATATAACCGAGGACGATTTTTGTGTGTACTTCAAGTTTTTAAAGTAGTTTTTGAAATATGTAATTTTACTTTTACTCTAAGTACAATTTGTTGGACTTAAGTAATGCTACATTTTAATCATGCGTTACCTGAGTAAAAAAGAAATACGCAAAAAGGGTGATGACAGACCCCAGTTGAAGCGAACCATGGCCAGTATGAGAATACTTTGGATGTAGAGAAAACGCTCGAGAAAACTCGTCTGTCCTCGAGGATCTATCCAATTTGCAAAATATGTGGACGCAAAGTGGCAGCAAAAGGAGGAAACATAGAACGCCATCGCTGCAGGCAGATAAAGGTATGTGGCCGAAATCCAGTCATTAAAATGAAATTTACAAAACACAGAAGTCTCGTAAAACACACAAACTGGTGTATGGATGAATAAATCGGAAAAAAAGAGCTGTGCAAATGGGATAAATGGGATGAACCGTTTCAGTCATCTAGATACTCAAGTAGGCCTGGACTCTCACATGACTCTCATGGTGTTTTCAACAAACAACAGCGTCTCACACACAATGGGTTTCATTCATGAAACACGAGCAGAACGAATTTTTGTGTAAATGGTGTGTAAAGTGGTTCTGGTGTAAATTTTCGGACTCAATGCATTCATTTGTATTTTCCAAATGTTAGTTGGTACGCAAGAAATCTACACCTGCTCCCAGCCACGCGTAAATGGTGCGCTTAACATCCGAACGTTTTGCTTATTAATAAGGCTGCATTTTAATTCACCTTAATCGGGTACATATTTAAACAGCATTTTGAAAAAAATATTTGTTTTTTAGTAATTGCATACGGTTTTTCTTTTTTTACTTCTATTATGAGAGCCAGTAATAGCAGATCTGGTGATCAATGGTGGTCCTTCTCCAGTTTGAATACGATTTTTCCGAAGTGAACTGATTCGTTTTTTTTTTGCTGTCAAGCGCGTTATGTCGAACCATTTTCTTCTCACTTCTGGGACAGTTCGATTAACAGATAAAACTCCTGTAATATGCTGCCAAGCTTCCTTTTTTTAGGACCTGATAGGCCACTATGTACGCTTGAAAATAAAATTGGTGTTTTGAATGAACTTCTGATAAAACAACTTAAATTTACTACTACGAGAGGGTAGAGCTCAAATAGAGCAGAGGATTGAGATATGTCCTGGAGCTGTGGAACCAGCGACCTTGATAAAATCCCCCGAAACCAAGGTCAGAAAAAAACTTTTTGGACCACGAGGAAGTGTACGGCTGGGATGGCATTGTGAGGCGAGAATTCGTGATTCGAAATCATCTAGCAGGTAAATGAGGTGGGGAATTCCGAAGTTGTTTGACAAAATCCAGCACACGGCTTCTGATAAAATGTCAAATATTTTTGGACTGCTTTTGCATCCAAAAGTTAAACGTACTGAAAAATAATATTTGCCATGCCAGCAAACTCCGAACAGGTGCCATTAATCTGGATGGATAGGCATTACTTTGAAAGCAGATGTAATGTCGAATTTAGCAAGCCAAGCACCCTGACCAGTGATTTTGATCATGTCAATTACCTGATTTATGTCGTGGTATTTAAGCGAACATTTCTGGAGAGATATCAAGCTGTTTATGCTAGGGAACGGGGAATTGTGGGGAGCTGACAGGTCAATTATTAGGCTTTTTTGCCCGAGAATTTTCTTGTAGCCACTATGATGGGGCTAATACGAAACAGATTAAATGGGGGGATCGTCAAACGGGCTGATCATAAAGCCTGACTCGACTTCTTCCTTGGCGATACGTACATCTTTGTCGGATGAAGAGCTTGATTGTTGAGCTATGATAGTAGAGCAGTGAAACCAAGAAGCTATTAACTGCTGCTAAACTTGTCAATGGATTGAGGTGAGATTGCTGAAACTCTACATCTCTTATTATAGATTGCTGAGATGCACTCCACTCGTGTTAACTGACGTTACTTCTCCCAAACTTTGTTAATAAAACATCATTAAAAGTTAGGATTAAAGGGATAGTTCACCCAAAAATTAAATTAATTTTTGGGTTAATTAAGGCTTTCTGAAGCGAAGTGATACGTTTATGTAAGAAAAAAAAAGCAAAATAACAAACAAAATAAACATACGGATTCCACTTTAAGTGTAAAGCGGAACTTATAATTAGTGGTGCTTGCAAAGCAACACTATTGTTATTGTCCATACTTTTTTTTTTTTTCGCACAAATTTCAGTGCGGTACTCCTCCCGCAGTTTTTGTCACAGACCCATGAATGAGGTGTCAAAACGTGCGGCCTGTTCGGGAATGGTGTGCTATGACTTTTCTAAACGATCGGGGGTACGATGTTCGCCCAGGGCGAAAAACGGCCGAAAAAATCCCCCATAGACTTAACATTGCGAAAAACTGACGACTCATAGCTCCAAATGAGGATTTCGGACAAACGTGTGATTTGCCATATTTGAAGAGGCTGACAGGCTCTGTAAGAACATACCACACAATGGGGTAAAAGTTGCACCCCTGGGGGGCAGGAGCGGCCCAAAATTTCCCCATTGACTTACTATGGCGAAGGTCGTCCCATCAAATGCATGTGTTTTTCCTACTATGGTAAATTGCATAGGGATTTTGTATTGAACATAGCTCTGGATCACAGTGTCGTAGAGACAAAGGGGTGGGCTCATTTTACTCAGACGGCCAATCAGTCTCTCAGGATCATTGTGAAGCTATCAAGCCATGCCCTAGCAACCATTTAGAGCTCCTTAGCAACAAGTTCCATAGACTTCCATTAAAAGAGATCAAAGGAATATCTCAGGACATAAGTGTCATAGAAATATGAGGGTGGTCTCGTTTGACTTGGGCCAGCAAACAGCCAATCCTGAATTACCGCAACACTTACTGGCAACGCCCTAGCAACCATTGTCGAGCACCTTAGCAACCAAAATCCAAAGAGTGATATCTTCCATTCTGAATGTCACAGAGGCATGGGAGTTGGTTTATATCACTCATACTGACAAGCAGCCTTTGGAGTTTCATGATTGGCAGCCGCCAATTCACTCCCTAGCAACCAAACAGAGTACCCTAGCAACCATTTTGCAAGACCTATATCTCTGCATCAAAACATCGTATAGATGATGGGGGTTGGTTTATACATTCACATTGACTTTGGAGCTTCATGCTTGGCAGCTGCCAAGCCACTCCCTAGCAGGACTCCAGCAACCGTTTTGCAAGACCTATATCTCTGCATCAAAACATTGTATATAGATGGGGGTTGGCACTTTTTACTCATGCTAGCAAACAGGACTTGCTACATGCTACACATGCTAGCAGTGAATAGCTACATGCTAATATTGATTAGCTAAGTGCTAAATCATGCCATGAACATTTAAAACTCTATAATAACCATATGTGAACACTACCAATCACCTAGTAACACCATAGCAACCACCTCAAACACCCTAGCAACCACACAGAATACCCAAGCAACACCATAGCAACCACCCTGAACACACCTAGCAACCGCCTAGCAACCATACAGAACACTTAAGCAACACCCTAGCAACCAACATAACACCCTAGCAACCACCTAGCAACCACCTAGTCTATTTTTTTTTTTTTGGACAAAGGAACTTATTAAGTTAATTTGAAAGAAAATAATGTTGAATTTTTGCACATAAAAGAATTGAGTGGACCTCAAGAATGGACCTCAAAAGTAATGTCACAGTACAGTCAGTACAGAAAACAGCATGGTTAATAGACAAGTTTGTATAACAAAATATGATGTGTTATAAACCCAGTAGCTTGGCAAAAGATAATTTGGGTCATGAAGCAATGTCAAGTTTGTTTGGCCAATGACAATTGGTGCAGTGCAGATTGCATCATCAGCATAGTTCAATATGTAATTAATCCCCAGGCTATATATTACCACACTGAATAGGGTTCACCCTGTGAGGACACAACTACTGTACATAACAACAACCCCCTCAAACATGGTAGTAGAAGGTTAGAGTGGAAAGAAAACACATTCAAGGCAATGTTTACAAAAATGTGTTCGGACGGGATAAAGTATCCCTGGCAGTAGATTACAGTGCCACATTTTCCACGCTAACTCACTCTACACCCTTTCCTCTGACAAACTAATTTACATTTTGAAGAAAACATGGTCAGTATGTGTGTATAGGTCAGTGTTAGAAAGTCAGGGTGTTATGTTGTGCATGTGTGTGAAGAGCAGTGTAAAGTATAAAAAGGCACAGATATCGTATTATAGACACTTTGAGAAGTTAACATGATTAACGTTTCCTTGTTGTTAAGTAAAGACAGCTTTTTCTTTTCAGTTAATTTGGTTTATTTTACATGTCACTTGCCAAGGAACTCATTTATCAATGCCATTGATAAGGGGAAATACTCTGCATATATACTATATATATATATATATATATATATATATATATATATATATATATATATATATATATATATATATATATATATATATATATATATATATATATATATTAGGCCGGGACTTTAACGCGTTCATACCGTGAATCAATTACAGACTTTAACGCATTAATTAATTACACAAAAAATTTACCATTTTAATCGCACATATTTTTCCACCGCGGAACATTTCTCTCTGGATTAGTTTCAGCGGACTGATTATACTGGAGCACCAACTAGCGTTCATGACTTTTTTTTTTACAGTCCATGCTTCAGACAACTAAACAACAAACCACAGTGAACACAGCTGATGAGACCGCTTTGGTTGGTCCCGTGGATAGGAAATTATGCTATAAAAACGAACGGATGCAGGGTTTAACATTAACACCCACCAAATGCAGGGTGGATTTCACAGAGGCAGGGTAGACACAGTCACTCCCACCAGCCACTTTGGCTTGTTAAAAAATTGTAGTCTTGTCAAAAGACATCTGACATAACAAACGGAATTGCACGACATTAGACACGTGGAGATTACAACTCGCGGGCTGGCCGTCGGACTGAGGCTGTTTCAGTCTGCCCTTAATTATCCACTTAATGTGATGATATAGCGATCTTTTTAATAACCTGAGAATCCAGAACATAGGCGCGTCTCGCTCTCCTGTAGTGCCGCTGCGCGAGGGTGCGCGCGCCAAATATGACATTCCAGACTTTTGTCAAATGATCATCACACGCGACTGGTCGCGTGCACACACACATCAACACAGCGTTCAGTCAGTTCGTGAGTGTGGCCGATACTTTATATATAAAATAATCTTCATGATTAAGGGACACGGTGTAACTACTAGCAGGGCTGCCCTTATGTCACGTCATATCACAACTATCTTTACAGACTTAATTCTATATTTTAATAAAATTAATCATGTCATGAAAGAAAGCAGGAGATGCATTTGTGGGAATAATCTGGGCAATAAACATGTAGGCCTATACTTGTTTCAGGTGGACATATCTCCAGTTACTCAGAGCTACCAGCTTCATGATGATGATTATTAAAGTCTCTCTCTGAGGAAATGCTGAGAGCAAAACAATCTACAGTCCCCAAAACTATGTCATATAGGCCTATGTGAAGTTGCCTTAATCCTGTTGCCCTAATTGTGGATTTCGGTCTCTAGAAAAGATTATGTATTCTTTGCTCATTGTTACTAATGCAGATAATTGTTCTACTCTGTCTCTGTATTACTGCTGTAAAAAAGAAAGAGAAAAAGACGCAGTACTTTTGTTATATACGATAAGAATCTATTGCTATGTGTTTATCTTAATAGACAGCATGTTTTCAAAAAAATGAGCTTTACGACCAGGGCTAATGATACAGTTATTACATTTTTAGCACATTTTAAGTTACCATTTAAAATGTGGCTAGTGAAAGTGCTGTGTGGCTAGTAATTTTGGAAAACCACTAGCTACATCTGTCTACGTGAGCAGAAAAGCTCATGTGAAGCGCTGTATGGAAGCGTCATTAAGAGCAGGGTTGTGTGAAAGCTATGCAACAAGGAATTCGCATATCACATCGACCCTCAAGTTTGGCCTGACGCAAAACATATATACAATGGCTCTGGTCTGTTGGACTTGGTTGAAACAAAAATAAACAATATTTTGTTGCTCCAGCTTATGTCTACAGTCATTATGCAATGTATACTAAAAATCCATTTGAAGAGAAAATCTCTCTCACTGTTCTACGTCCAAATATTTATGCGATTAAAATGCGATTAATTTCGATTAATTAATTACAAAGCCTACTAATTAATTAGATTAATTTTTTTAGTAATTGAGTCCCAGGCCTTAATATATATATCAGTCGTGGAGGAAGTACTAAAACTCAGTACTTAAGTAAAAGTACAAAATAACCAGATAAATATTTACTTTAGTAAAAGTTGAAAGTAACACAATGACAACCATACTTAAGTAAAAAGTAAAAAGTACCTGATTTTAAATGTACTTTAAGTATTAAAAGTAAAAGTACTTGCATAACAATTTATTCTCTTAATGTCTATTTTCTAATGATTAATAAACATTCATTCTAACTCATTCAACCTAATACTCATATAATGATGGAAAAAATTAGTTGTCACCATTTCTGAAACAAGCTTGCAATTAATTAGGCAATATACACATCATGCTTATCCTTACTATATGTTAATAACTATGTTTGGCAGTTAAACGTGATTAATTTATGGTGTAATTCTGAACCTCTTGGCTTGCCATAATCCTAACCAACCGTATATTACACACGGTGCGATTTCCTATGCACGTAAATACAAATTTTCGTGTGTGAATTGCACAATAAATGCACTACATGCGAGGCGCATTTAGTGTGACCGAGTTGATATATCTACGGCAACCAAACGTCACCGGTGAGACAAACGTGCAACGGACGGACGGTCAGATTACATTTTGGCAGGGGAAAAACTGGTCAGGAAAATGTAACAAAAATGTAACAGAAGTTGTAGAAATGTAGTGGAGTAGAAAGTATAATAATTGCTGCAAAATGTAACGAAGTAAAAGTAAAAAGTACATGCACTATTTATTCTACTTAAGTAAAGTAAAGATACGTGAAAAATGTACTTAAGTAAAGTAACAAAGTATTTGTACTTCGTTACATTCCACCACTGATATATATATATATATATATACACACTCACACTGTATTAGTGCTATAATATTGACAGTTCAGCTGTTAGATTAGATGTAGTCATTTGGTGGGATATGCAGCCTCTAAGTCTGATTTAGTGCAGAGTAACAGACACTTGTTTTTCAAGATAAAAGTTAAGTAATTAAATAAAATATGTGCAATATATACTTAAATTAAAAGGTAATTCCAGCCTCTGCTCACAGACGTTGGCTAGGCTATAACAAGATTTAATTAGGCTTCATCGTTGATACTTTTGGCTTTTGAATAATTGAAGTCCCCATTAGTGCCTCATTTTATAATCATGCTGAAAATCTCCCTGTGGCACCATTAAGTTAAAAGAGGAAAGGGAAAAGCTGTATTTAGAACTTTTAAAATTCACAAAATTCCACATAATACATTTACTTGTTTTTTTTTTAATTTGTAAAATGATAATTAAATAGTTACATTATTCAGGTTGAATAAAACATCTCTGTTAGTATTGTAACCTCCGTTCCCTGATGGAGAGAACGAGACATGATGTAGATGACTGACACTAGGTGTTGCACTTGGGAGCCTCAAACACCTCTGATAATTTGAGAAAAGGCCAATGAGAATTGGCGAGTGAAATTTCCATGATACTCTCCCAGACAGACAGGTATAAAAGAGAGTAATGTTCTCCTAGACAGTGTCCTAATCATTTCAGCGGGCAGTTCCATGTTGTGGCAGAATGTGGACAGATATTACATTGTCAGATGGACAGATTGGTGATGCAGATGTCGGCGAGGCAACAACAAGTACACTCTCAACACTGTAACCTACCCAATGCCTGCTTAAGCCGTGTACTCCAATGTACCACACGGGGACAGAGAGGACAGTAGTTCTAATGGGAATATGTTGCTTCAGCTGGTCTTTTGACTTTATTTATTTATTTATTTATTTTATAAACAGTTGTGCAAAACGGAAGCACTCTTCTCCTAGATATGTAAAATTATCACTACAGAGACCACATACTGCCCTAAGGGAGGTTAGTAGCAGGGTTGGGGAGTAACGGAATACATGCAACGACGTTATGTAATCAGGATACAAAAATCCACTAACTGTAATTCGTTACAGTTGCATCAAAAAACGTAGTAATCAGATTATAATTACTTTTTGAAAAAGAGGGGGATACTTTCATGATTACAGATGGGGTCATTTAAAACGAAGTAAATCTGTATTTTGGCATAATAACACTATATTAATGACTCGCGACCTTACTGTCTATGCTCGCGACACGAGTCACATGTGCCACCCGCTGGTGACTGCATAATAACAGCTCTCGACAACAATCTCCACAGACACCGATTTCAATCACTGCTGCTAGAAACGATGATTGCCCACAGGTAAAATGCTTTAATTTCTTTGAAATTCCGCTGCTATTTTGTTTTTAAAGAGGAGAATTCAGAACAACATGGTTTTACAGTGCAAACTGTGCCTTGTTGTTAGCTTATGTAGCGTTTATTACTGCTTTAAAATTCAGTGGTTTGTAATGATCGCAGTTGAAAGTTTTCTAGCGATGCTGGAATCTGTAGAAATTAAGAGAGTATCTTTTTTAGTAGCCTACCTAAAATGTCCTTTCATTATCTCTTCGTTCTCAGTCTGAGATGTTCACTGCTGACGTAAGGGAGCTCCTACTGCCAACGGTCCAAGTTCAGTCAGGCAAATGAAGAAAGATCACGGCATTAGTCAACGGTTTATGTACTATTTTAAAATAAACTAATATATGTAGATTGTGTAGAATTTTTAAATGTTGTGTTTTTATTATTTCCTTGTAGCCTACATAATACAGTACACAATCTGTAAAACCACGCTGTAGCCACTAGATGTCTCTATATAGCCCTTTAAATAAATATATTTAAGGGATGTGAAATTCTTTATAGTAAGTTTTTTTAATACTATCTGTCCTTGAAGTAATCCAAAAGTAATCAGTTACATTACTTTCATATTCTGGTACTTGGATTACGTTACTGAATACTTTTTTATGAAGTAATTTGTAATTGTATCTGGAATATATTTTTTAAGTAACCCTCCCAAGCCTGGTTAGTAGAATAACTCACATAGTTTTGCCATGTTGGAAAGAGGTCCCTATGGTAGGTCCTATCTGAAAAAGGGAGGAATTACTACAAATGTCTCTAGGGGAAGACACTGGTTAGCCATCAGACAAACCATATAGACCATTTCACAAGATGTAAACAACACTGGTCCAGAAACACTTCCTGTTTCAGTTTGTAACTGTTTTCTTTATTTCACATGTAAAGAATATCTTAAAGATGTTTGTTTAACTTTTTGATTCTGTTTTAAATGTTCTGTTGGTTGTATTTTATCCCAGCTTTTATGTAGCGTTAAAAAACTGAAACAGGAAGTGAAAAAAACTGAAGCAGGAAATGTAAACAGCAAACAAAGCATCATTAACACACCACAGATCACTGAAACCCTTCTCATTATTTACAAGACTATAGTATGCAAATTCTATTTTTAGTCTACCAGCCACTAATTTCATAAACATCACTTCAACATTATTACTATTAAGCTGCAATCCTTGATTTTTCCTGGTTTTCCATATTGCCAATTTCACAGTTCCTGTTAAATAATTTAACAGACACATCTTCCTTCTTCCTCTGAGAAATCTTCACCAAAAACTTGAAACAATCTATTAAGAACTTCAGAAAGACCTTACAGTCTTTTACATTTTAAAAACAAATGTTCGAAATTTTCTTCTCCACAAAACCTGCATCCCACCCCTACTGCTGGGTTCAGGTGTGCCACATGTTTGTTTGGCTATTGCACCATGAATTATTCTCCATTGAAGATCTACTGTTCGTTCTCTACTGGAGGTTAGCTTTAAACGAGACATCTGAGATCAACGAACATTCAAGATAATATCATCGTGCTCATCATGATCCGGCTAATTGGGTTCTTCGAACACACCTGCCGGTTCAGGTTAGTGTACCTGGATTGAGTTATCTGAGATAATTGTGCGTTCATGCGCTGGGTTAAAAGGGGATATGTATCGATAGTTGAAACATTGATCAGCAACGCTGCTATTGGCTGTTCGCCGTGGCCAAAGAGCGCGCTCCGTTTTTTCTCCACAGAAGAGCAAGAGTTATTGCATGAAGGATAAGCTGAATTGGAAAACTTAATTAAAACGCAGGAAACACCTTAGGAGAGAGAGAGCCGGCAAAAAGTAGCAGACAAATTAAGTTTGTAGTTATATTTTTATATTTTAATAATTTCTAAATAATTAATAACATTGTTCATTGTAATGTCAGAGTCACCACCCACTGCTAGAACATAGGAACAAGTAAAAGTGAAGTACTAGAATATTCTACATAATAGTGATTTGTACTAACTAATCTCTTTTAAAAAGGCACTGTTAATAAACGTTTGCCTGCTTATAAAAGCAAGAAAAAGGCTGAGAAAAAAAAGAAAAACAAAACAAACAGGTGGTGGTCCTGCACCCCCACATTACCCAGGCAGAAGAGCTGGCCCTTGGGTTAAATGTGAACCTTGTGGAGGGCATCCTTGTGTTCAGCTCTTCCACACACACACGCACGCACGCACGCACACACACACACACACACACACACAGCACCTTCACTGCTGGTAAATGAACTTTAAATGATCCTAGTACACTATAAAATAATTTGTTGCTGCATTAAATTAAGTAGGCCTATAATCCAAATGGCTGTCCAGTCATATCAGCTGTTAAACCTTGAGAAGTAATGAATTGCTTTGACTTGTGAAAGTCTACATGTGTGACTGTGAAACTACATAGTTAATGTAAAAAAAAATATGTTGCCATGAGTTATTGATCACATTTCCCCCAGTGTACTTCATTATATCACTTCAATACACTAACACTTTTTATGACTGTTCCCAAGCAAGTGGCTGAAGCATGTGCAGTAAGTCTTTTTCTAACTTTACATCAAAAGCGAAGAAAGTACAACACTTTGTAATGCCCATTTTCCCCAATGCACAGGACAGTGAAGAACCTCTCAGGTATCTTTAAGTGCATACATAGCTTTACTTAATTTACACTTGAATACCTATTATATCTGAATGCAATGAGTTGCAGGAGTCCACATCTACAGAAGAGTCTGCACAAAGCAGTGATGCCGAGGTGGGCAGTGTTGTACTTTTAATTTTTGATGCATAAGCCATGTGTTGACAGGTTCACCCCTACCCCTAGAAAACAGTATTTTGAAAATACTTGACAACTTAAAAAAAAAAAAAAAAAAAAACTGGCACTAGAGATAGAGTAGTTGCTTCATATGAACTTCAGAGTAAGTGCTAATATATTATTTCACACAGAGTACAATATATATTATTTGCAGGCAAAAGATGACTTGATCACTGGCTTTTCTTTACAATGAATAATTAAAATAAAACTCAAAGAACTAAGCATATTTGTCTTGTCATTTATTAAACATTAATGAAATGTTTTATATTTTTTTCTGTTGCAAGTCGGGGAGGTATTGCCGTATGAAACATTTCCAGAAATTTTCAATTAGAATCTGGCTATGGCACCATCTCCTATGACTGAGCATTTCTGATTCCGGATAAACAACTGCGTCCAAACTTAACCTGGAAGGGGCAAAAACAGTCAATGCCCGTTGAATAGAAAGCTGGACGAAACAACCGAAAGTTAGACTGAGGGAGATCTGCCATCAGTAGGAATTTCTGGCTTCCCTCCACCCATTTCTTCAACGTTCAAAGTCGGGATGGACCGTTTAAAAGTGTTGCATTCGAATATTCAGGCTCATAAAAATCGGAATATTCGAATATTCAGTTTGTTAAGATTATGTTCAACGAAAGGACGTAGTTAGTTCAGTTTTTTTTAAGTTTTTGTCACAATTTCTGGACAAGCTTACAATTAGGCAATACACAACAAGCTTAAATAGTAATTAAAGTTTTTTCTTTAGTTGAAAACATTAAACAATAGGCCTATGTGTAAACAAAAAAATATATATATAAAAAAGCATTATTAAAAGCATGCTCAAGCCAGCGCAGACGAAAAAAAGCCCTAATAAAGCAGATTGCGTCAGATATCGTACAGAACGTACACCTATACACACGAGTCAGCAAATGACTGATTATCGTGTTTATATTGTTTCACGTTTATGTTGAGAAAACAATAATATCTAATGTTACATGCAGGGGCGCGCCAGCACTTTATGCTCGAGTGAGGAAAAGACGCTGCGCTGACAGACGTTTCAGAGACACAAAGAGAACGGTGTTTCTAACAGCACTTTGCATTTTCTGTTCTTAAACCGTTCTACCTTAACGAAACTTAAAGGAAGTATGTCTCAAAATCATTTTGCTATTAGATAAGTTAACATCTTTGATCACGCGGAGTCCAGCTGCGCTTACCTGCAGTTGTGATGCAATGATGAACAGCTGATCTTTCCTCACTTCGACTGTTTGGATTTCATGTGATTTCTCATGGTGATGATATCATAACTCAGATTAATTAATTAATTTGATCAAAAGTAATTCCGTTTAGTAAGATCCTTTTCAAGTAACGTTAATTCCAAACTTCGCGAGGCAGACGACAACATTATGTGATCAAATACAGACAACTTGTTAACACACTCCACAGCGCCATCCAGTGCATTTAATTATAACTGCGAGTTAGTTCTAGGATTTATCATGGACTCACTGCATTTACGGCCAGCAAAACAACGTGTTCAAAATTCAAATAGTATTTTATTTTTCGAATAATAATTACATATGGAATATTTGGAAAAATTCGAATATTCGTTGCACATGCCTAATCAAAGCACGCTGCGCTGGTGTCTTTTTTCTGCCTCTTACGATCCAATATTTTCATCTCAGATCTGCGAATACGCGCTCAGGTCCTGGATGTAACAGGAGGTTGTTGTGATGTTGAATCAGAAGCTTTACCAGAGAGGGTAAGCAGGATCTAAGACAATAGGGTGTAGTGTCTGAGTCCAAGTGCTTACATCTGCAGAGGTGTCCACATGCTCTGACTAATTTGGCTTTGTGATCATACTCTGGGGCTCAGAGCTAGAATACGACTAGAGTGAGATACAGGTTTTCCTACTGTAACTGGAGTTGGGCTATTTCTTCTGGGAAGCTTTCAACTTGAGACACGTCTCAGAAGTTCCTGTTCAGCTTGTGTATCAGTCGAATCAGCAGAGAGTTCCACTTTCGTTATCTGCCGCCCCATAAAGGGAAACAGCAGTAGCCTTAATCAGATCTTGAAGTGAATTGTCTAGAGAGATATATTGATCAGTTTGACTGAAGGATAGTGCTCCACAGAAAGTATTAACTGCGTGTATAATGGAGGTCATCGCTTACATATTCATGAGGCTGTTTGGGCCAACTACTAACTGTGCACTTTATGAGTGCACAATTGAACTTTAAAGGGGGGGTTGACTGCGATTTCACTTTTTTCATTTTAAATAGTGTGTAATGTTGCTGTTGGTGCATGAACAGTATCTGCAAAGTTGCAGCGCTGAAAGTTTAGTGTAAGCAGAGATATTGTCTTTTAAAAATCAGGAAGTATAATTGCCTACGAAAAACGACTCGATTGGGACTACAGCTGGGTTATGGTACGTCACTAACCCACACATTTGTATCAACCCCTCCCTCCGGAATATGCAGGAAAGGGCATGTGCATATTTATGCGGTCGAGTGTGTTGTGTTGCGCGCAGCTGTCAGGTCTTCTGTGTTTCGGGCTTCCCACTGACGCTGTACTTCGACAACAATGGATACAATTTATGTTTGATTATATTCCTGAAAGTGACGATCGTAATCTAGCTCTCTGTGCTGCGCATTTACGGAAGACAGCTTCCAGAATCTCCACGAATTCAACAAGAAACTGTTTCTAAAACATGAAGCAGATCCAACTTTAAAACCAGAGTCAGCAGTTGTTGGGCCACAACCTGTAAGTCAGGCTAAGACTTAATCATTTTAAATGTATTTGCATGTATAATTCCCGACGTAGCCTTGTGTTTTATTTTTTATGAGCTTAGGCTATTTTGTGTCTAAGACAAACACGTACAAACATTATGGACCTGAATTTTGTATAAGTACTAATGTTGTAAATGTATTTTTTCATGTATGCTTTGACTTTATTTTCGATTTGATCAAGAACGTAAACTTGCCAACGCTGTTTGTGTTTAACATTAGTAGCCAGTCAGTTGCTATCGTTGCCAGTCAGATGCTATTGTGAAAACAAACGTGTATATGGTTAAAAAAATGTAGCAATTATCATTCAGAAACCTTTATTAAGAGCCGTGTGTGGTGAGGTTCTGCTAGACTCGATTCATGCGGCTTTCTCTGTCTGATTCTGCCTCACTGATACTGCAGTCTCGACATCATTATTTATGTGTATCCACCGTCTATGGTATCCACCTTTGGCATGCCCGTATCGCTGGTAAAGGTAATGGGCGTTAACCTTCCGAACAAAGTGAGCAACAGTTTAGCCAATCACAACACACCGGCCAAAGCGGAACCAATCTGAGCTCACTACGTCATTCTGAGGAGTGTTTCATAGACTCAGGAAGTGAACCGCTCGTTCAGGGGACAGAGAGAGGCGCGGCTTACAATAAAGGTAAGACTTTTAAAAAAAGAGAAACCACGGATACATGTTATATTGCACCCATAAACAGAATCATGCAAAGAAAAAAAAAAACAGTCAACTCCCCCTTTAACTTAACAGATTAGTGCCAAAAATATTGATTAGCTAACCTTAGAAAGAAACTAGTTGCTGAAACCAATCTTTAATGCTAATATATAAATTGCTCCTTTTCCTCTGGACACAAAAATATTGCACTGGTGTTTGATTGAAATATCATCTATGTAAAATAATCCTTGAAAGAGTTCTCATTAAGGCCATTCCTATTTGAAATTTGTGATTGTGTATTGTCAACAATAAGCAGAAACATTCTGCATTTGCATCCAAGCGTGGATCATTCATTTCAAAATCCTCATTCTCATATTTAAGAATCTGTAATATTTTATGCTACTGCCCACTGACATGCTTTTAAAGCTGTTGTTATACCATAACATGAAGGTTTTATGACCTTCAAACACCTTAAAATGCACAAATGTAGGTCTGAGAAATCCACATTTTCTCGGGGGATGCCCCCGAACCCCCCTGACTAGCTCACCTTTGCATGTGTGTGACTGTGTGGTAATGTGGGCTGGTGTGGTTATAGTGTCAGGGATGTTTTTTTCTTAACCAGTCTGCCCCTGCATAGGCCTGCAATATACATTATTCTCTGTATCGAATCATGTTATCATTATTACCCAGCCCCTGATGTTTCGGGTTCAGCCCCTGATGTTTTTAAAACCTAAAACGCCCCTGCAAGTCATTATGGATTGTGCAAGCGTTATGGTTTGGGTCTGCTTTTCTGCCTCAGGGTCTGCCCTGCCATCATGGAGTCAATCAGGAATTTCACATTGTACCACTTGAGGAGAATGTGCGGTAGCTGAGGGTGAATTATAAGTGGATTCTTCAACAACACAGTGTCTGAAAACACTAAAAAATAGGGCGGATCAAAACATGCAATGAATCAGATGCAGCAGGATAATAAACATTTGGTATACCAAGTCATTTCTGCCGAATAGCTGAAACTGTAGGCTTTAGTTTAGACTTACCGAAGTATAGACAAAAGTTTATATTTAATAGTTATTTTGCTACTAATCTTCTATATTCCTGCTTGTATACCTGTTGCTGGGTAATTGGGTAATTTTCCACTTCAGAGAGGTGTGTGTATATATATATATATATATATATATATATATATATATATATATGAAGAGTTTACCTAGATGCAAAAGCCTCTAAATGCCATTTGAAATTTTCTTCTAAAATGACCATTTTTATCGAGACTTGTATATTTAAGTTCAATAATTTCACTTAAAGGTGGCATATGTAATAATTGAGGTAAAAATATCCAGAAAATGAGCTACACGCATCAAAAGAATGAGAAGAAATAAGTGCAATGATGTCATTAAAAAACTGAAAAGTTGTATTGCTGCCGAGATATAAACCTAAATTAGCATGCTAAATTACTAGCCCCGGCCCGTCAGGTGTCGTAATACCAGTTTTGGCCATGGGAGGCGGTATGCGGACGGGCAACATAAACACCAGCCACACTGCTATAGACGGTGAAGTGGCGCGTCTTATGTGTGTGTGTGTGTGTACTTTGAACCTGAAGTCAGTCGTGTGGAAATACAGCCGATTACTACATTTCAGTTCAGGGAAGAGTTCAAAAAATGATTGGTCGACATGCATGAGGAATACATTTTGGTAAGTTGTAGCATACTGTATCTTTCAACAGTGTTCATGTTCTTTTCCATTAGCTAGTAGAGATGATCGGTTCACGTGTGCTAGGGATCTGTGGTGTAACATGTACAAGCGCCAAAACGGTATTTATTGTTTGAATTGCGTAATAAAATTGACAGAATCTGAGAGCTTAACTAACCTGCTTGCTAAGTGTCAATTGTGTGTGTCTCACGGTGAATTCGTTAGAGTTGTCAGCTCTGAATGGCGCTAGCTTGATCAACATCAGTGAATGCTGTCTGTCAAATTAATTCAAACTAACAATAAAAGTCTAATATGAACAAAATAATAGCCCAGGGTTTTATTTTCCCACCCATATCGTCGAAATGCACCAACTTGTTTTTTGCAGACAGGCGTCTATGAGACGGTCTTCATCATTTAGTGTTGAGATGTGGTTCATTGAATCTCTGATCTCTAAAAATCTCCAAATGCTTCATGTGAAACTGTGGTCTTCCAACCTTTTACTATCAGTGTCAAATGATTTGAATAAAAACTCAATTTCTGGAGGTATACCCCCATCGGTTATGGAATATGGAATATTTTTTGATTTAGAAATCTAGATGGCACCTTTAAATGACAATTAATAGGTAATCTTCATTGCCATTTAAGTGAAATTACTGAACTTTAATATACAAGCTTGATAAAAATGATCATTTTAGAAGAAAATTTCAAACGGCACTTAGAGGCTTTTGCATCTGAACTCTTCATATATACACACAACAAAATTCTTATAATAAATATGCATTATAAATGTCATGCATGAGAAACTAAAGTGTTCCAAAACACACCTTATTCACTTAATTTTAAATCCCTTTATGTTAATATTTGTATAGCTTACTGTAAAAAAATAAAAATGAAACCTTTAAAGAATCCTTTTTTACAGTGCTCTCACATTAAAAGAGAAATGAGAAAATCATTGAAAAAGAAAAGTTTAGGGGCCTTGAACATAAAAAGGCTTCTGTTTCTTATTGTCCTTCTTTGGGCTCAGAGTAACTATCTTGTTTCTCACTTTCATGTTTCCCTCAGACAGCTCCAGGATTTTCTGTCTCCAATTAAAAACATCCAGAATAAATAATAGTGTGAACTTACCCAGCCTGATGTTCAAACATTAAAGCAGGAGTGAGGGAAAATTCTGTCAACGGAAGCACAATGGCAATGCAATTATGATTGAATAGTATTAGTAATTAAATTTCTTAGAGACTTTTGATGTTTTAATGAATTTGCAGAAAGAAGTGTCATGGGAAATTCATATTTAATTTGATAAACAGGCAGATGATTTTGAAGAGACTTCATTGTTAAAGTTGTGTGTGTGTGTGTGTGTGTGTGTGTGTGTGTGTGTGTGTGTGTGTGTGTGTGTGTGTGTGTGTGTGTCTTAAAACTGCAGAAAACACTTTTTGACAAGACCTGGCAACTGCATTGTTGGAGTACTGCTAGTATTCCTGTCTATTTCATATGGATGTATTACTATTGTGCGTCATCATACCTATTAACATATTGACTGGATTGGAATAAGAACGTTTCCGGCAAAGCAGAAAATCCCCATACGCTGAGATTATATCTGCAGTGAAATCCACAGATACAGAATCAGTTTACAGTGCAGTTTTGTGCCGCACACACTCGTTTCTGCTTGCGAGCCGGCCAAATAGTAACGTTACGTTTTGAGTGGATGACGAGCGCGAGACGCCGGATCTGTGTGTTTGTCGTTGTGAACTGAGCTATCATCATCGCAGCATGTCCAGTATGAAACACCACTTGATGATGGCCAAGCAAACACACACACACACAGATGATGCGAATTCTCCAACCCTCGCCAATATCAGGACCTCGTCAGTATTTCTTTCACCCTTTTATTGATAGACAGTGTTACATTGTGTGAGAGATTATTGGTATGTTAGTGTGAAATTGAACACTATTCCAATGTTATTTTCAATAATAATAATAAAAAAAAACATTTGCACTAAACAAGCCAAT
This sequence comes from Hybognathus amarus, assembly GCA_030378365.1. Taxonomy (NCBI): domain Eukaryota; kingdom Metazoa; phylum Chordata; class Actinopteri; order Cypriniformes; family Leuciscidae; genus Hybognathus; species Hybognathus amarus. Next base: position 107,090 of record JAQIUQ010007295.1, on the reverse strand, counting down.
CCACTTTCCCATGTTGATAAGAGCATTAAAATGAGAAAAAATTATGTAACAAAAATAAATCAAAAGACATTTAGAAAATGTGCGATTAATCGCGAGTTAACTATGACATTAATGCAATTAATCGCGATTAAATATTTTAATCGTTTGACAGCACTAATATATATATATATATATATATATATATATATATATATATATATATATATATAAAAACGGTTTAGTTCGAATCCTTGATTCTGATTGGTCAAGAGCTGTGCTTTATTCACGATAAAACACGGCTAGAACCGCTTCACCCAACGGTTCTATTGATCACTGCGCATCACATTTAATAATTATTTTCCCAGTAATCTTCCATTTTCCTGCTTGTATACTCCCATTAATCTTTTTGGGTGATTTTCCACTTTAGAGAGGTTTAATGTTTGATGAGTTCAGTGTCTTTTCTACACATTTTCACCTGTGACTTTTACATTGTTTGGTGTCAGTGCAGTGAAATGATCACAGTGTAATTTCCTCTCCATCATGGTCAAAGTGTTTTTTGTATTTTTTTTCCTCTGTGTTCATGTTTAATTGCCAGCATTTAGGAGCGTGAGCTCTTGAGATTCTTTTGGTGATTTAATATGATCAATAGCGTCAAAGAGGATAAAGGGAAATCCAATGAAACAGTCATTACCTTTATCTCATTATTCATCCCTTCTCGGCCCATGCGTTAGTCATTTAAGCTCATGCACAGAGGCGTCCTGACTTAATGAAAGCTGTGAATCTCTTCTTTCTTTTCCACAAGCAACCTAAAAAAAAAAAAAACAGTGTTGGGGTTTATTTCCCCATCTGTGCATGTACTTCATGTTGAAGAGCTATTTAAATGTATCCTTTAGGATATTTCTGTCATGAGGACAGAGAATAAAATCAGTAACAGATGGATAAATAAACAATCTATGGAATGCTAATCATTGTGGGGTCTGTATAATTTGCATATGTGCTTTTCTTCAACTACTGCCACTTTTATGTCTCAGGGTTTGGAAATTTGCATATGTGTTTTTCTTCAACTACTGACACTTTTATGTCTCAGACCAAAATGAGGGGTTATGATTTTTTTACTTTCAACAATAATTGAAAGTAAAATATTATTATATTTAGTAATAATCACATTATGAAATTAATGTATTTCTTCAAAACATCGGCCACATTTTTTAAAGAGTAAAATGCATTCCAATTAATAATTATTATTATTTTTTATTATTAATTTTTTACACACCAGGGTGACTAGGAACATGAAATTGTGACTTTTTTAAATATGAGGAAACAAAGGCCAGAATTTCATCAATCATCAATCAAAAATCAGAATGGCTTTTTGGCAGCAAACCCATCAGATGTGTTTGGTGCAACCAGGGATAAAAAGTACCCCATTCCTCCGGTTAAAAATATTAGGCTGAATTTTATATGTTTTGGGGGCTTATTTTTTATTTTTATTTATTTATTTTTTGCTGGAGATCCTGGAAATCTTGTTCAGATACATGGTATAATGGATTGTAGAATATATCAACAGATAAAAATAAATAAATAAATAAATAAAATCAAAACATGACTGCCTCTGCTCAGAAATCTTATAACGGGTCGTGGTTCAATCTTTCCATCAGGACAACAATCCAAAACAAACATCAAAATCAACACAAAAGTGGGTAACTGAGTACAAAATTAAGCTGCCAAGACCATCCCAGTCCACTAAACTGAACACAACAGAAAATGAGTGGTCTGAACTAAAGAGAAGCACCAACATAAACTTGTGAATCTGAAGGATCTGTAGAGTTTCTGCATGGAGGAATGGCCTCTGATCTCTTGTCAAGTGTTCTCCAGGCATTATAGAAGAAAACTCATAAAAACTCAAATAAACTGTTATTTTGACCAAAGGAGATTGCAAAAAGTATTTAATAACAGGGAGCCAATAACTATGGCAATATTAATTATAACAAAATAATAATTATAACAATATTTTGTAAAAAAGCATTTAATTCATAATGTTATTTACCCCACTTTCAATTCTGTTACTTAGAGTTTTGCTAATTTTTGAATGAAAGATCAAAAGGATAAAAATGCAGATTTACTTTTTTACAGCCATATTTAGATAGATAAATAGATAGATATTAGATAGATACATATTTAGATTCAACATGTTAACTAAACCACAATATAAATACTAAACTCAAGAATAAAGAAACGAGATCATCTTCAGTGTAAGATGTCACTTACTACACTATCTAACAAACAAAAACACATATGTTAGCAACCGCTTTCATAAACTAATGTGTTAAACTATTTTACTTTATGTGTTGCTAACCTGTACTAATTAGAACATCACGTGGTTTACATTTCACGACATGTAGAATAAAATAAAAGTTTATTAGTGGGTGATAACCAATGTATTTTTGTTTAATTGGGCTCCCACACTCACATCATATCCAGGTTTTTATACGCACTCACTAGTCTCTGATTGGTTCTCGGGTGTATGGTGAACTCAATGACTGGCAGGAACTCGGATGACATCCAATCACCGGACCTGTGAGAAACATAGACAGTATAAGAAGTGGACAGAGCCATCTCATTGGAACTCAACTGAGACAAGTGAAGCCCATTTTTAGCAATTTTTTAGGACTTCCATTCCTGATGCGCAGACTCAAACCGACTCAAACAGAGCTTGATGACGTAGATGTGACTTGAGCAACCCGTCTGCCTTCTAGTGGCTGTAGCATGAGGAATCTGAATCATTCCCTTCTGAAAGAGGCGCATAGTGTGAGTAGGAGCTGTCCATTAGCTAGGAGCAGGATAAACTTTTGCTGGGTATTCTGATTAATTATTTTTGTCAGTTTGCCTCCGCATTTCACCGATTGCCCGCAAGCTTGTCCTCTTGTCCATACGGTAATCTCTCTACTGTCCGACAGAGAGTCGCGTGGTTATGACGAATCGTTAGCCTACTTTTACAAAGACTCCTTTTACGGGGCTATAACATAAGCTACAAGGTAATGGAGCATTTTTTACATTGTCGTGTTTCTTTAGAAATAAATAATGGACAAATGGCGTCTTCAAAGGCCTCAGATGTAAAGTTATTCGCTGTCAAAGTGACACCAAAATGAATGGGAGTCAATAGAAATGCTAACACAAGTGACGTTTTGCTACAAGATGGCGGCACCCGGCTGGCTTCAACTTCCGGTCGATGGATTACCCCCTTGGTGAGAAAATAGCGGAAAGAGAGTGAGGAACCAAAAAACATCCCTCCCAAAACACTACAGGACATAACAATAATCTCAGACAAAGAGTTTAATTCAAACCAAATAGTTGAAAGAAAAAAACTCTTATCAGGAAACGATATTTGATGTATGATGTATAGGCTTAAGCTCAGGTGAGAATTATCAAAGGCTGATTGCTTGCGCTACTCTAACATACGTCAGGTCGGGTCAGAGGCCACCATTCTGCCAAAACTCGACTCTCTTGTGAAAGTGAGTACAGCCGTTGCCGGCTGTGATTATAGTTTATAAGGTTTTAAATAGGAATATTGTTTTTAAAATAAACAAAGCTTCACTTCAAAAGGCATTTATTAGCCTACTGGAGTCGTAAGAATTACTTTTATGATGAATGGATGTGCTTTTTGAGCTTTAAAAACAGGCACCATTCACTCCCATTACAAAGCTGGAAAGAGCCAGGATATTAATTAAACTCCAATTGTGCTTGGCTGAAAGAAAGTCATATAGCTACACCTAGGGTGGCTTGAGGGTGAGTAAATTATGGGACATTTTAAATTTTTGGGTGAACTAATCCTTTAAACTTTCTGTTTAAAATGAATCACGGTTTCCACATTTTATTTAAGCAGCACATGAAATGTTTCTTGAGCTCCAAACCAGCATATTAGACTGATTTCTAAAGGATCATGCGACACCGAAGACTAGAGTAATGGCTGCTGAAAAGTCAGATTTCATTTTTCATTTATTCGGTTTGGTCATTTACAGATCATTCAATTAATCAGTCAAATCATCAAATCATTCGAAAATGTTTTTTTTAAAAAATACTATAAATGACCAGGTGCAGGCGGAAGCTAAAGCTTAGTATGCCTGCCCTTAACTGGTCTTAAGATTTGCCATCACACAATTAATTTCATTTTAAAATATACAGATAAAACAGAAAGAAAATATATATTATTCTATTTTAGATCAAATAAATGCAGCCTTGGGAAGCATAAGTGGCTTGTATCAAACATATCCAAAATCTTACTTTTGGACAATATTGTACTGTACCTAAAACATTGTTAGAATACATTTACTAAATAAACCATTGAGAGTGTGACGAACATGTTTGAGAGTTCAATACATAAACGCTGAGACAAAAGTACCTATAGTCAAATAAACACCCATGTCCACTTCTAGATAAATGAATTATATGTACAGCTGCTGAATTAATAAACTGTGGATGAGTTAGAAGGGCCTGGTTTAATTCCAATGCCATTACAATGGATCTGTACATGAACTTATCCTTAAACAGAAAGCACATATTCAATAGAAATGGTTCAATATGCCAATCGCAGAGGGCCGTGTAGTGATACCATTCGATTCCTGTCCTCTCATGCTCTGTTGACACTGCTGCTCCTCACAGCGCAATCAATAGCTGCCAATCATTTTGTTCGAATAGGTACTGATTTAGTGGCATCAGACAATCAGATGAGAGGTATCTAGAGCATTCCATGATTAAATATTCTTCCTGAAGTGACGTAGCCTATGTAAAATGTATATCATGCCAACCTGCCTGAGAAAACTTTAAAAACTTTTCCATAAGTCCAAATGGTACAGAGTGGAGGTGCCTTTCAGATCAACAGTGTTTAAGTGTTTTGCAAGCTACTGTATTGAGTTTGACAAAAGTGCAAAGCAGTGCTTCTTTTTGTTTTGATAATGTGGTCATTTATGTCATTTATGATGCTTTTATCCTACTTAGAAAGCATAACACATCTATCATCATTCTAATGCATCCTCTTTTGACATTATGAGTCTAATTTTAAACAAGCTTCAAAATATTATGTATAATTTATAATCTTAAAACGCAGCCCAAGTAAAATCTATTCCAACAGCTTGTCCACAGCTCCGTCCAAGCAATCATTCATGGCCTGGATCCATAGTGTCAGATGTTCACACATTGTCTTTCTGTTGCCCAGCACTGTCCTTCAAACCGATGCCTCGCTGACAGTTTAATGGCTCTCTAGCATGTATAGTCTCAGTGGTGTTCTAGTGTTTCAGAACGAGATTTGATTATGCTGACCACAAGTGTAAGCATTAATGCCCTCACCTTCTCATAAGTGCTGGTCACAAGCTGGCCATCCTTTCACCATCCATTAGAGCTTTTTCTGAGAAGACTAGCAGATGCCACGTTGGCCATGTTATTGCACAGTACTGGATAAAAGTCATTTAAAGGGAGCAGGGAATGATTTATGGGAAATGCAGTACACTTTATGCACTAATGTGAGTAATTCAGACAGGAATTGATCTGCAATGACAATGCAAATGCAAAAGCAGAAGACTTTATCAAAAGGATATCCATCTCATGTTTTGAAAGTCAGAAAGCATTGTAGAAATTGTGTTAACCCTTACTCAGACAAGCTCTGAACCTTTCAGCATCTGTGTTTCGGTTTGAACTGATACATTTCACGTGAATGTTATTTGAAGTGCGGGTAAGGTGAAGAGAATCACAACTGCATAGCAAACTACACACTAACTACTCTGAGAGAAAGAAAACCAGACTGTAATACTCACACAGCGCTTGGGGGATACTCTGCCCCGTGGCTCTGTTTCTATTTCTCAGAAACATTTCTGTGCCTAGAAAGATCTCATGCTCTGTTTTTCACAACAGAATCGAGAGCAGAGATTATTTTTTATGATGGAATTATTCAGCACATTGACAGAATATAAATGATGTTTTGAGATGCTTCGTTTCCCCACCCATAAAGAAGAGATAATTAATATACCATCAAAAGACCCGCTGCTAATTGTTTTAGGTTTATCCGTTCTGGAAAATCCAGCTTAAGCTTAACATGGTTCAATTGAGCAAACATTGAAACTGTAGGCACTTCTGGCTATGTGGACTTTCAGAAAATGAACTCCCAAAAACATTCACACTCTCATTGGTTTATTTAACTTGTCCACTAGAACCCACTATCCAGATACATGAATCACTGAAAGAATCTTCTTTTTTCTTTTTTTCTGAACACATCATTCCCACCACAGAATAATTTGAGATGTGGTGGATATGACAATGTTACCTATTGGGTTTCTAGATTCCTGTATCTTGCTAAAGTTATTTTCATAGCCAACATTCTATGTATTCCAAATAAACCCAATTAACTAACATTTTCACTTTTTTTGAATAGTTTGACAATTAAAGGAGGGGGGGGGGTTACTGCTCTTTTTCTTTGCATGATTGTGTTTATGGGGTGCAATATAACATATATGTGGTTTTTCTTTTTTTAAAAGTCTTATTTTCATAAACTTCACCTTTATTGTAAGCCGCGCTCTCCTGTGTCCCCTGAACGAGCGGTTCACTTCCTGAGTCTATGAAAACACTCCCTCAGAATGACGTTGTGGGCTCAGATTGGTTCGTTGGGCCGGTGTGTTCTGATTGGCTAAACTGTCGCTCACGTTGTCCAGAAGGTTAACGCCCATTACCTTTACCGGCGATATGGGCATGCCAAAGGTGGATAACATCAGAGGGTGGATACACGTAAATAATGATGTCGAGACTGCAGTTCAGTTTGAGGCAGAATCAGACCGAGAAAGCCGTGATGAATCGAGTCAAGCAGAACCGGTTTCTGAATGATAATTTGCTACATTTTTTTTACACGTTTGTTTTACACAATAGCATCTGACTGGCAACGATAGCAACTGACTGGCTACTAATGTTAAACACAAACAGCGTTGGCAAGTTTATGTTCTTGTTTAAATCGAAAATAGTCATAAAGCATATGAAGAGTTTGGTTCCAAAACGCGTTAAACGCCATTTAAAAAAAATGAGTTACTGCAAAAATCTGACTTTTCAATACCGACCAGATACAAAACAATGTTTAATTTTACGTAAAATGCGATATCCGCCGTGTTATTATGTAATGTTTTCTCCCTTTCTTTCCAAACCGTGACAAACGCCAGTCTCCCTTTTCTGCAAAATGCGACATATCCGCTTAACTAATCACAACGCACCATTCCACGCAATGTAAACAGTAACGGCAGCGCTTTAACTACACCGGCTTCCTAGGTTTTCTCTATTTTGTCCTTTCGATTAACAAACAAACAAAAAAAATTAATAATTTTGACAGCATTGGTGAACCTGCGGAGGGTAATGCATATCCTGCATGGGTAAACGTGACCTGGAAATCGAATCATTTACGTGAGGAGATTAAGAAGATGAGCCACTCGGGAGGAGGAAATGCCGGCTGTTGCTTGTTCTCAAACGACAGCATCAAACTTCTGTCACGCTGACACACTGACCCCAGGGGATCTTTTGAAAAACGTTCAGTTGTTTTATTCAAAGTCAACGAAAACCGAGCAGGACCAATCCATTTTACAGCTGAACGCCGTCAAAAAGGCTCAGTGGCGACATCCCAAGGTTGACAACAGCGATATGCAGAAGTAACGTTAGATCATGCTTAATAAATCATAATTCATGATGATGTGCTCATCTTAGTTAATGTTTTAATTAAGGTGTTGTTCATCCATGAAGTCATGAATGAAAAACGTTGAACTGTTAAAAAAAACACGTTGTTAGTTCCTGATGATAATATTAATTTATGGATGAATCGAATGTAGTAATTCATGCATAATTTATCATTTATCTATGAATTCATGATAATTCATGACATGTACCCTTAAAGTGTCACCAAATATTGTTATATTAAAGCAATGGATTTATAGTATGCACAAGAAATTCAATGTGTATACATTTTTATTTAGATTAATTGCATTTTGAAAAAAAAAATAATTAATGGATTTATTGCATTTTGGAAAAAAATATCTGTTTTTTATAATAAATCTTTGAAAATCAAAACCCTGATTTAATTTTTTATTAATATTATAACCTACAAATACTATGTGAAAATTTGAAACAGAAAATAGTGGTTTTCATCTTCCCATTTTCTTGCTAAAGAAAACACTGTTTTACTCAAATTCATCAAAATGGATTTATAGCGTTTTGGAACCAAACTCTTCATATATACATGAAAAATACATTTACAACATTAGTACTTATACAAAATTCAGGTCCATAATGTTTGTACACGTTTGTCGTTGACACAAAATAGCATAACCAGTAGCTTATAAAGCCAGCGCTGGCATTTGAAAAATAATAAAACACAAGGCTACGTCTGGAATTATACATGCAAATACATTTAAAATGATTAAGTCTTAGCCTACTTACAGGTTGTGGCCCAACAACTGCTGCCTCTTGTTTTAAAGTTGGATTTGCTTCATGTTTAGTAACAGTTTCTTGTTGAATTTTGAATTTGTGGAGATTCTGGAAGCTGTCTTCCGTAAAATGCGCAGCACAGAGAGCTAGATTACGATCGTCATTTTAAGGAACATAATCAAACAAATTGTATCCATTGTTGTCAAAGTACAGCGTCCATGGGAAGTTCGAACACAGAAGACCTGACAGCTGCGTGAACAACTCACTCGACGTGCTGCAGAAATATGATCATGCCCATTTCTGCATATTCCAGAGGGAGTGGTTGATGCAAATGTGTGGGTTAGTGACGTACCATAACCCAGCTGTAGTCCCAATCGAGTTGTTTTTGTAGGCAATTATACTTCCTGATTTTTAAAAGACGATATATCTGCTTACACTGAACTTTCAGCGCTGCAACTTTGCAGATACTGTTCATGCACCAACAGCAACATTACACACTATTTAAATGAAAAAAGTGAAATCGCAGTCAACCCGGCTTGATTAGAATTGACCTATCAAATAAATATTCCCTGCCAAAAGCTAAACTCAATGCTGACTCAATGCTGGTGCTACTCCTACCTCCCTACATCTCTCAGAAAGTATGCAGTTGCAAGAAATTTCAAGATGCAAACCATTAAGAGGATTTTGTCTAAGATCCAACACAAAGATTGGTTTGACAATCGTTTTCAAGGACACACATTTTCATATAGAAATTCTACCACAGATCAGGAAGGTACTGAGATTTGCTTTTAGAGGTGAAGCTTATATCAGGTTTTTTTCCATTAAGCCTAGCCTGTCACCCCACACACAGAATGCATGGATGCAGCTATGGCTGCCAATATGGCCAAGGTGCACAACAGGTTCTGCTTTGGACTAAGGAAAATAATGAAAATAAAAATTGCTAGTTAAAACCACTAAAAAGGCTCAAAATAGCCCAAAACTAACACTGGAGCATAATCAGGGTCCCTACACGCAAACCGAAGCATTGAGAATGTTGTAAGTGTACAGACTGTTTAATAAGAAGATATATTTGAAAGAGAGTCCACTTCGTGAAAACAGGCAGTAGCCATCTTTAGAAAGCAAAAGTGGCATCTTTCGAACCACGAACACCGAGCCAAGTTCTAGCTTGTTCACATCTCACCAGCGCACTTGGTTCGGCGTTTGTGGTTCGACTGCTCGAGACTATTTTCCAAAGATGGCTCCTGCCTGTATTCGCGAAGTGGACTGTCTTTATAAAATATCTTCTTATTAAACGGTCTGTACACTTCTTATATAGTATAGAAATAGGTATTTTTATATCAAATCGGAAAAACATGAAAGCATGCAGATTTAAATATCAATTTGACATGAAAGTGCTTGAGGTTAAAGAAACTATTAATTCTAATTATTCCATTAATTAATGGCATTTAGTGTAATTAAACATTTTAATAAATTCACACCATATAAATGTGTGACCAAGTAGAAATATTATAGGACTGTTGCTGGAGATTGGAGATTCAACAGAAGAGTGATGCGATAATGGTTATTGTTGAAATGTTTCTCGATGTTCAGCTAAAGTATCAATTACCATGGTATTGAAACTAGACTTTAGGTTGGCTAAAATGTTTTAAATTTGATTTATCCATTTGGACAAAATGATTTGTTTTGTTGACATCCAAAACCCATTAGCCTTCCTTCAAACAAAAACAAGCAATCACATGGCAAACTTTTCCATTTTTCTGCCTTTCCAAGCCCAGCGTTAAGTGGTTGGTGGATGAGAAATGAAGTTTGTTGTGGCACAGTTACTACAGTATGTGTTCATTCCCTGCAGACTTTGGGGTGTAGCAAAAATACACCCTATTTCATCTGAAGATGACTGTCTATTTTTTCCATGTGAATCAGTGGTGACAACTGGTGTGTTGCAACTCAAAAATGGGTCACAGACAAGGTCATACACACAAGGAAAAACAATGATAGATAAATAAATTAAATGCAACTAATAATATAATATATATAAGTGTGGTTAACTTATTTTGATTAACTGAATAATTGTTGATTAACTTTGTATTTGTTGTGAATGAGTTTGGCACGGTTTTGTATTTCTTTTTGAGTTAGCTTTCCTGGGGCCTAGGTTTCAATAAGGAAGTCAAACCAACTCCGAGTTAAAAATCGAACTCTGAGTTGACTTACTTTGTGATGGGAAACTAAGAGTTTTCAGCTTCAGAACAGCTGAACTGAGTTAGTTTAATCAACTCTGAGATAAGAACATGGTTATATAGTCCATTACTAAAATAGATTCGAACCCGTGTCGCTCACTCCAAAAGCATGCGTCTTATCCATTGCACCATCACAACCCCATTGCGCCATCACCATAAATATATATACACATTAAAACGCAGTTTATTGTAAATAATAGTCCCTAAATATTTATAACTTTCCACACACTCCACCTTCTCACCTTTAATGAACGTATATTGAAAAGAATGAGCTTCAGTTCTAAAATAAATAGTTATATCTTTGGTCATTCAGCTGCAGATGGTCAAGCATCACCACACCATTTTACAAAGTCATCGACAACTAGACCATGACAAGTTTAATTTTTTCGAAATTGTGAAGACTCTCTGATCAATTGTCTCTTCCCCGGGTATGTTTTACTGATGTGTTGACAGTTGACAGGAACTCCGCTTCCACAACGATTACGTATTTCCGGTTAGTGTGAGAAAAGCCCATGGAGTTTTTAAATTACAATTCACCATGACAAGTAGACGTCCACATACTTCCGAGACAATACATAATTTTAATTCTTAATCACCATTACATTTATCAGAGGTGAAAACTGGCAGAATGGTAAGTTATTGAACTACTATTCATTTGCATGGTATCCCGTGGCAAAAAAAAAAGAAAGCAGCTTAAAATGAAGCATAAATACATAATTAAATCAGCTAAAGCTTTAAAAGGTTCATGGGTAGAGGCTACATGACAAACCATCTAATGCTCTTTTTACATAATTGCCTGTTACATTTTTTAATTAGGGTAATGAAATTAAAGTTTGACTTCTTTTCAACCATAGCAAGATGGCAGAGGCTCGCAAAATGGGGGAGGACCTGCACCACCACCACTGAGAGATGAAGAGGTGTTAGCCATAAATACCAAGTGTGAGAAGAATAGGAATAGGAAAAACGGTTTCTCATGGGTTTGCTCCCACGAAACTACACAACAATTCAAAGAAAGTGTGTGAGACCGAGGCAAACTCTGCATACCGTGGCCTTACTAATGTGCCTGAATCCCTGATGTAATATAGAAAACTACCATTAAAAAATGCTAACGCTAAAAAAAAAAAAAATTCTCTCCCGACATAAATGTAACTCTCTATGAATTAATGCAGCATCCCCATCTTCAAGATCCTGTATGAAAGGATTTGCCATTTTTGTCACTTTGACTGTGTCTGCATGATGAAAATAAGCACAATGAATGAATGTACTTGCACTCCAAAAATGCTTGTCAAAAATATCTAAAGACACTTAAATGATTACGGACATGGCATCTAAGGTTATCAATTATTTTACTTTATTTTCAGATTCAACCATAGGCTCGTACTAACATACTAGAAACCGTTCGTACAAGCACACTCTTCAAATGATGCTTCAAATCTCTTGACAATCTAAAATACCTGTTTGTATTCAAAATAAAATATATAGATTGTACTGAATGTCAGCTCTCTTATCTGGTTCAAGATCAGCCAAAGATTATTTATTGAGTCCATATGTCATGTAAAGAAGAAACGTCTTGGTTACGTATGTATCTCTCGTTCCCTGAGTAGGGAATGGAGATGTTCCATCAGATGACGAAGAATGGGGTTTAGCTTATAAGCCTATCGACTTCGAGTATACAAAATAAGCCAATGGCAAAGGAATGCCATGGGTAAGTGGAATTTGCATAGATTATCTCCGCCTTATCTTGTGGGTTTAAAGGAGGATGCCGGCAACATGCAGACATGTTTCTTCTCTGAGGAGCTGAGACTGAACTCAAACGATCCCTGCGGTACAGCGAAAAGTGGCAGGATGGGACTTAGAGAATACATATATGACCCGGAGGGATGCATATGGAGAACAATGGGTGTCGAGCCACAGTTGGAATATTTTAACCCTGTTGGAATATTTTAACCCCAGGAGTGGCAAGATGACTTGCCAAGGGAAAGACATAGGCTCAGAGAGGCTTACAGTGGAAATACTCATGTGGGGGTTGCTCAGGGGAGGGACCATGCACCCGGCACCTAGCCGAGGTAATACAATAGACACTGGCGAGCAAGCGAAGACACCTGAGTGGGTCCAGTAGTAGCTGGTTTAAGCGAGTACATGAGAGGACACAGGCTCCACTCGGAGATTGTAGAATTTGTTAGGTGTTGCCCAGCCTGCAGCTCGGTAGATGTCTGTTAGTGCTAAGAGCCCATAAGGATGCCACACTGCTGCTGGTATGCCAAAGCAATGCCGTCCACTATCCAGTGAGACAGCTTTTGCTTGGAGATAGCCTTTCCCTTTAGCTTCCCACCATAATAGACAAAGAGTTGGTCTGAGCTCTGACACACTGCGTTCTGTCATCATAGGCACAGAGAGGACACACTGGACACTGCCTCATGTGGAGGTTCCAAAGATCGGGACGAGGGTGCCATAGGGTTCCCCATCCCTGAGAAAGGTGGTCCTTCCTCAGAGTAATTGTCCAGGCAGGTACAGTTGCAAGGAGTACAAGTTCCGGACCTCATTTTGGCTGTAGGGACAGTTTCGATCATACCCTTCGTCCAGGAGGGTAGCAACCTCCACTCTCATGACAGTGGCATAGCCACCGACCATAGTGGAGCGGACTCCCCTGAAGCGGGGAGGAGACCATGTGAACTGAATCGCATAACCGAACCGATGGTTCACACAACTGAGCGGAACAGATTGGGAAGCTCTATCTAGGCTCCCAATAACTTTGCCAGTGGAGTCAAGCGAACCACAGACGTCCCTCGATGGTGCAACAAAGCGGAATGACTCGACCCGGACATGTACGGCACAGGGAACCGGTGTGAGGGCATGGTCAAATCCACAACCTGACAGAGGAGGCCAGGAAGGACCAGGGTTCCATGGGGGCCTGCTCTGCCAGGGGTCTGGCGACAGAGGGGGATGAGAGCGGGACTGTCCAGAGACAGCACACCTGTCATCTGGCTCTGAGACAGAGGGGGACGAGGTATGCACAGCTAGGGGGCGGCTCGCAGTGTCATCCATGAACTCTGTGTGCTCAGAGATGGAAGAGTCAGTTCTTTCTGAGAATAAGGGTTCTTCCCCAGCCCTCCACCAGGGAAAGGAGTGGCCCTGCTACCAGCTCTACCAGTCCCATCTCTGAGCAGCCCATCTCAAGAGTGCTGCTTAACCCAGTGTATAGCCAGGAGCGGGGCTAGAGAGAGCTTTGGCGTCCCCTGCGTCTCCTAGAGCCAGCCTGGTTGAATGGGTGGGGTTGGAGCCGCTGAAGAGTGCCTCCGGCGGAGGGCAGACTGAGGGATCTGAGCAGACGGCGGGCCGTCGGGGCAGAATAAACCTCAATCTGCTCATGAGTAATGTTGGGCAAAGCACACAACCTCAACACTGAAGAGGCCAACCTGGGATATGGGGGTGTTAAGTAGATGGGTCCACCTGACATCCTGCACATCAGACATTTTCAGCCCTATAATGGTGGGCGTCACCTGACCCATGAAGCCTACGGCCACTTTTGTCACTCGGAGAGCAAGGTCAGTGGTGGCGTGCAGCTCATTAAAGAGCCCTGGGTCAGTCCAGTGGGGCATCTGGGTCTGGTAGACCAGCAGAATGGCCATGGCATGCAGTGAAGCAGCTGCCTGTCCTGTAGCGCTATAGGATTTTGCCACAAGTGTTGAAGAAAAACTACAGGTTTCGGATGGGTGCTTAGGATCGCACCGAGAAGAAGCACTCTGGGGACACAGTAGCATCGCAACAGAGCGTTCAACCCCACAGTACCCATGGGCAGCGGTCCCGTCCGAGGGAACAAAGGGTGAAGGAGATCAACAAGGGATCGGCAGGAAGACATTTGGGGTCTTCAAGGATTTCGGAATCTCCTGATGCACGTCCGGGAAGTAAGGTATTGGAGTGAGTCAGTGGCCACACCCATCATCCAGTAGCGAGCGCTTAGGACAGGCTTAATTGTTCCACTCTAGTCTGATGATCGCAGCAGACTAGTAAAGCATGGCTGTCGTCTCCGGATCTGATTTGACAAATGCCATATGCACACCCGAAAGTGAAAGCACTGACGAATCTTCTCTTCCTGAAGATTCTAGATTATTGGGTGTTGGATTATTTAGGTGTGTTTGTCCCATCCCCAATGTCACTTCTCTTTTTTTACGGCCCTGACGAGAACATTCGATCTCCTCGGCTGTGAACCGATTGTGAAGCGAGTCTGGTAAATGCACCGTTATAATATTGCACCATGGAACAAGCACACGTCGTTCATCATGCTCTTAAAGAGAATGTGAGATGACGCTCTGATTGGTTTATTTCACGTTACGCCCAAACCACACCTATGAATAATGAAGCTACTTCAGATCAACCCCTTTTAGATTTGCACCAGGCGCAAGAGGCATTTATTCTGCCGGGAAAATAGCAACAGCGCCGGAATCCGCCCACAAAATTACTTGCGCTTTGACACTTGCATTTCAGATTATTAAAATAGGGCCCTATATGTCTTAAACTGCTGATCTAAGTTACCTTGCTAATAAATTGTGTTTCACTTTAGTTTGGATATGTATATCCGCTGCAGAGGTTATAGTTACAGCCCATTAAAATTAACGTTGAGTCATTTGAGTGAAGAGTGAAGAGATGCACTTGGCACCGAAGTGAAAACATATCTGCATGTTGTCGGCATCCTCCTTTATACGCACGAGGTAAGGCGGAGAAATGCTATGCAAATTCCACAGACCCATGGCATTCCTTTGCCATTGGCTTGTTTTGTATACTCCAGGCGAAACCCCATTCGTCGTCATCCGGCGTAACTCTGAGTGACAACGAAAGGGAAATATGCTTCTAACCACAGTTCGAGATCTGTTGTTCCAACCACACAACTTTGTAATGCTGTTTGTGAATGTTCAGTAGAACTATGTTTTGGGGGAAATGCCGACTCGTTGAACTATGCTGCTGATGATGGAACTTGCGAACCATAGTTGGCTAACAATGCTTTTGGGAATGGTAACAACTATACAATAGTAAAGAGTTGTTTTAGAGTTATGCGGGAGAAGTGCTAGAGTTACAGAAGTCATGGAGAAGCCATGACGAGTAACCGGACAGACCAGTAACCGTGTACTGTAGACCAGCAGACCAAAAGAACCCAAACAAGATCAGGAACTTGCAAAGTTTCAGTAACACGTTTGACTGCAAAGCACTTCAAACTTCAAAAGACTTTCAACCATTCGCCAACACACCACGTGATTGGCCGCCAGAGACATCTCTCCAGGTACAAGGAGACCGCCAAACAACGAATCGGTGAAACACCCTTTTATGCTGACAAAAGGGAATGCCCAAAGCAATGCAAGGACAAGCAGAAGCACTCCAGACTCTTAACTGAACTGGTGCATTGAGATAAAATTGTACAATGGTAACGGACTCTGAATATAAGTTACCTCTCTTTCATAAACGGGCTTGCTTTCTTGGGTTTGACATACTTTCCATTCTGAAAAAGATAACCCAGAGATTTGCCTAAAAGCAAGGATAACTTGCTTTACCTTGATGGGGTGGTGATGCCGCAGTGGATAAGACACATGCCTTCGATATGAGAGACCCGGGTTTGAATCCACTGTGAGACACCAATGTGTCCCTAAGCAAGACACTTAACCACTAGTTGCTCCAGAGGCGTGCAATCTCTTACATATATAGCTATTGTAAGTCGCTTCAGATAAAAGCGTCAGCTAAATGAATAAATGTAAATGTACCTTTGTGCTGACTAAAATTTGTTTGTGTGGTTAATTATTAGTTGTCAAGACCATGGAACAATGTTATTGCAAATTGTTATTGTTCATATTCAGCCAACTGTGTAAAGTACAGCAATTACCTTATCTAGCCTTTAAAAAATACTTTTGTTAAAGGGGTGATTGATTGCGACTTCACATTTTTAATTTTAAATAGTGTGTAATGTTGCTGTTGGTGCATGATCATCTGCAAAGTTGCACCACTTTAATGAAAGCAGATATATTGTCTTTTAAAAATCAGAAGTTTAATGCCTACACAAACAACTCGAATGGGACTACAACAGGTTTTATACGTAACTAACCCATACATTTACATCAACCCTCCCTTTGGAAAATGCAAAAGGACGTTGTAGTTTGTCAACAATGGTTACAATTTATGTTTGATTATGTTCCTGAAAATTACAATCGTAATTAATCGTAATTTAGCTCTCTGTGCTGCGCATTTTACAAAAGACAGCTTCCAGAATCTCAACGAATTCAATGCCGGATTCAACAAGAAACCGTTACTAAAAGCAGTTCCAACTTTAAAACCAGAGGCAGCAGTTGTTGGGCCACAACCTGTAAGTAGGCTAAGACTTAATCATTTTAAATGTATTTGCATGTATAATTTCAGACGTAATGTTTTAGTTTTATCAAATGCCAGGGCTGGCTTTATAGCCACTTAGTTATGCTATTTCGTGTCTACAACAAATGTGTACACACATTTTGGACCTAAATTTGTATATTTACTAATTTTGTAAATGTATTTTTCATGTGTATATACACTTTATGGAGTTATTTTTTCGATTTGATCAAGAACGTAAACCAATGCCAACACTGTTTGTGCATATAGTAGCCAGTTAGTTCAATGCTATTTTGTGTAAGACAAACGTGAATAAAGTAAAAAATATTACCATTCAGAAATATTTTGTAAGAGCAGTGTGTGGTGAGGTTCTACTTGACTCTCTTCATTGCCGCTTTCTGGGTTTGATTCTGGTTCTAAACGATACACCATTATTTACATTTGACATGAACCCATGCAACTTCGCCCATAAAGGTAATGGGCATGAAGTTTCCGGACAATTTGCGCTACACAGTTTAGCCAATCACAACACACCGGCCCAAACTAACCAATCTGTGTCCATTGCCTCTTTCTGAGGGAGTGGTTTCATGGAATCAGAATGTTAACTGGTCGTTCATATGACAGAGGAGAAAGTGGCTTACAATAAAGGAGAAATTTATGAAAAATAAGACTTTTTAAAAAAGAAAAAAAAACACAAATACATGTTATATTGCACCCCATAAACACAATCATGCAAAGAAAAAAAACAGTAAACCACCCCTTTAAAGTAACTAATGTAATAAAATTGATTCAGTAAAATAGAATACTTTATTTAAAATAGTTTAAATTGGAAAAAAAAAACAAAAAAACTTGGGAGACATTTGAGGATAACAAAACTGGTTGTTGCACTATTGTAGAAACCATGTTCTTTACTTACAGTTCTCATCTTTTCTCTTCCTTTTCTCCTTCTCTTCTCAGATAAGTGGAAATTTACCTCAGATACTTTACGTTCCTCTGTCCCCTCTGTTTGGAGGCTGGGGGAATGAAAGTGGAAGAGGGAAAAAAGGTGTGAGATGAGAATTCATACGTTAGATCACAAGATCTGCCTGATAAACAGCAGCAGACACATCATTTATCACCGGGCCCACTAGGGAATGAAGACTCTTTAACTACTATGGGAAGAAACGGATACTTTTTCCACAAGGGCAGATAAAGAAAAAGAGAAGAGAAAAAAAAACTGCCAATCAGTTGAGCAAATTAGCTGCAGAAAACGCCTGGCGGAAGTGAAATATAAGTAATGTGATGTTGGTGTTACAATGTCACACTGATTCATTGCCTGGACCTGTAGTCATGAATACTATTGATAGAGTATGTGGAGTTTCCCACTTTCTGATGCAGAGACGACACCTGCAGCCTCTTGGCTTGTGGTTTGGGAAATATTTTGAAATGGATGGGATAATGGGGAAGAGATACTGTATGGACAAAGATGTCTATAGTGCTGATGAGACTATGGATATTTGTCACGCTTTGTGCTCCACCAAATATATTTTCAGGGTAGTGTAATTTGAAGCATGTTCAGAGAGTTATATTATATTATATATATTATTTTCAGCAAAATGTAAAACGTTATACAACACATGGTAATTTAAAAAAAAACAAGCACATTTACACACATTATACACCAATAAGTCAAAACATTATCACTACCTGCTATCGTGCTGTTGGTCCTCCAGGTGCTGAAAAAAACAGCACTGACCCTCCGAGGCATGGACTCTATAAGCCGCTTGAAGGTTTCCTGGTATCTGGCACCTAGTTGTTAGCAGCTGATCCGTCAGGTTCTGTAGGTTGCTCTGGATTGAACTTGTTGGGTCCAGCACATCCCACAGATGCTCAGTTGGATTGAGATCTAGGAAATTTGGAGGACAGGGAAACCCCTTAAAATCTTCATAATTTTAAACCAATCCTGAACAATGTGTGCAGAATAGCAGAGTACATTGTCCTGTATGATGCACTTTGTGTTGTAACACATTCCTCCCATAACATCATGAAAATTTAGTGATTTGTGCAGGAACACCTTGACAATGAATAATTTGTTACATTTAGATAGCTCTTTTCTGGATACTCAAAACGCTTTACAGATGGAAGGGGGAATCTCCTCAACCACCACCCATGTGCAGCATCCACCTGGATGTTGTGAAGGCAGCCATACTGCGCTAGAACGCACCAAACACCAGCTTATTGGTGGAGGAGAGACAGAGTTTTAGAGCCAATCAGTATATTTGGGGATGATTAGGATGCTATGATGGACAGAGCCCAATGGGCAAATTTGGCCTGGATGCCAGGGTTCCTTTTCAGTCGCTCACGTTCGACGTGACAAGGTAATTGGGATCACTTCAGGGAGCCCCATCAACTTCGAGTGTCTACAGAACCAATGAACGTTGCCAATGAACATCGAGCCAATGAACGTTGGTGTACGTGACAAGTGTCACACACCCCGCAGCCCGGGTATAAACAGGAAGCGGATGCACGCACTCATTGTCTTTAACTTCAGAGCCGGGCATTAGTGGCAGCAAACAGCCAAAATAGTTGCCTCTCGTATTGGGGCATTCAGCACACTGAGGCAGTTTTTGTGCATAGGAGGGGCAACAATTTTCCCTTCAAGCTCCAAACATTTAATAATCATTTCACTCCAGCTCCGCTCAGGGTTTACCATTTACCGCTTCCCACTCCACTCCTCGCTCACTGCTCACTATCCTCGCTCACTATCAGAAACACTGCTCCGTCTTTGTTCGCAAGGAAATTGAGAAAAAGCATTTAAGTATGCTTTAAAATCTCACAAAATTTCTCATTATAATATATAGGCATATTAAATAAATACATAAATAAATAAATAAATAAATAAATACGAGAATAGTTGCAATGTGGTTTATTGGAGAGTGTGCAAACTTTTCCTATGGCATGTTATGATTATTACAGGTTATCAGCATTATAAGTTAAATATCATTGCTGCTTTTTGCAGAGCGCATTTTGTTTGGAAAGAAGAAAATAACCAGGTTTTCATCAGTTATTTTATCTACTGGTAACTACATTTCTTACAGATTTCTGCTCATTCGAAATCAAACACTGACAGTAGGCTTCTGTAAGATTACATTTGTTTGAATGCATTGCATTAGTGAGAAAGCGCTTGTGTGTGTGAATAAGTGTTATCTGTTTAAAATGTGCTTTCACCCAATCCAGCCCGATCTCTTGAAAATACGTATCTATAGCACAAATTGTATTTCCCGCACCATTTATAGCCTATGCCAAAAATAGGTTTTGCTTGCATAGCCTATGATGAGAAGTTTTGCGTGCATATGATACACACTTCATGGCAAGAACGCACTTCACACCCATTATCCTAACCAAGGGGTTTAGTGCGTTTCATTTGCACGCAAAAAACTATTTTTGGCATATAAATGGCACGAGAAATAAAATGTGTGCTATAGATACGAACTTTCATGAGATCATGTTGTCCAATCATATTCCGTTATCTTAATAACTATTACCTCCCACAGCCACTCAGTCCATTGGCGTCATCATAACCTTCACATTTTTTCTGATTTGAGTGATCCATCTGTATCATGCTAGCGTAATGTGTTTAACGTGTTAATCCTTACTAAATATGCAGTTCTATAATGAGCCACTGGCATGAATTGTACTCATGATAGAGCTGTAGTGGAGCTCCCCAGTTGAAGGTAAGTCGATGGGAAAGCACGAACCTGATCATCAGATTCCTGAGGGGAGCGAAGAGACTAAATCCTCCTTGCCTTGCCTGCTCTCTATACCCTCTTGGGATTTGTCTCTTCAGAGACCACCCTTTTAGCCTTTGCAGTCAGCGGAGTTAAAAATTCTGTAAAGAAAACAGTACTCCTGGTTTCAAGAGGGAAGGGGATCTGCATGTATTTTCGGTCAACGAATCATGCCTAGAATTTGGCGCGGCTATTTCTCACGTGATCCTGAGACCCCGGCCCGGATTACAGTGCCCAATTTCCTAGGTGGTGAACCTGCAAGCGCTGCCTTCGAAGGAGGCAGACCCAGCCCTGGCTTTTCACGGTCCTGTCCATGCTCTGCGCCTGTACGTGGACAGAACGCCAGAATGCAAGGCCTCAGGACCTCAGATCAACTATTCATCTGTTACGGAGGCCAGCAGAAGGGAAAGGCTGTCTCCAAGCAGAGGATAGCCCACTGGACAGTGGTTGCCATCGCCTTGGCTCACAATCCTATACGAGTATTCTTCCACGACCAGCCCCCTGCAGTGAGCCCGTGTCTTTCCCTTGACAGAGTCCGCTTTGCTGTCACTGTCTAGTGTTGCCTCACCCTTCTTAAGCTGGAGCCACCCCAGTGACATTCCATATGTTGCACTCTCCCTACCGGCCAGTTTATGTGTATTCTCCACATGTTACCTCCCTTAGGCCAGGATGTGGCTTCCATAGCGTCCCCTTACCCTGTGAAGGCACGCTTTCCCAGTGTAATCCAGAAGTTCCACTCTGTGGGTTATAACGAAGCAGCGGTCCGAACTCCCTCTACGCAGGCCTTCCGCCCCAGCCAGTTGGGGGTCTGAGAATCTTACGTAGGACGCTGGATTTGGCAGCAACCAATGGCGCTTTCCATGGGATCCCAATTACGTTGTCATGTTGAACGTGAGCGACTGAAAGGGAACGTCTCGGTTACTGATGTAACCCTCGTTCCCTGAAGGATGGAATGGAAGACGTGATGTCCCGCCGCCACTGTTGCTGACCATTGCTGTACGGCCGTCACAATCTCGGCTCAAAAACAATCTCGGCTCACAATCTCAGCAGAAAACAATGCGTGTGTGCGCCCGCTTCCTGTTTATACCCACACTGCAGGATGGGGCGCGTGACGATTCTCATGCACGCCAATGTTCATTGGCTCGTTCTGTGGACACTCAAAGTTGATAGGGCTCCTGAAGTGATCCCAATTGCATTGTCATATCAACATCACATCTCCCGTTCCCTCCTTCAGGAATGAGGGTTACATCAGTAGCCGAGACATTTTTCAAAACTTTTTTTTTTTTACCACAGAGATTTAGGACCTCGGTTGAACTTCTCATTCAAAGAATGGTGATTTTTTTACCATATAGTGTCCCCATCACTATACTGGGGCATCAGGACCCACACAGACCACAGGGTGAGCAACCCCTGATGTCCTCACTAACACCTCTTCCAGCAGCAGTCTGGTTTTCCCAGGAGGTTACCCATCCAGGTACTGAACAGTCTCAACCCTGCTTAGCTTGAGTAGGCAAACAGCCATGGGCTACAGGGTGATATGGCTGCTGACCTTCCCGTCTGGTCTAAGCTTTGTTGGCTTAGACCAGACGGAAACCCTTATTGCCTTTGAGCATCGATGAGCCTTGGGTGGCCAACCCCCTGCAGCCAGTTTGTTGTTTATCCCTGCTCTGACATCTGTTGGTAAATTTACCACTGCTGACTGGGAACAACCCACAAGCCATTCCCTTTTAGAGATATTCTGACCCATTTGCCTTGGCATAACAGATTTGGCTCTGGTCAAATTACTTCTATCGACTCCTGCATCAGCATGTTGATTTTGACAACTGATTGCTTGACTACCATATAATCTACACAGACCTTAACATGTGGTCACTGGTCAATATGTTTTGGCTCATCAGTATATATGTATAGTATATATACATATATATATATATATATATATATATATATATATATATATACATATATATATATATATATATATATATATATATATATATATGTATATGTATATTATATATATATATATATATATACATATATATATATATATAAATATATATATACATATATATATATATATATATATATATATATATATATATATATATATATATATATATATATATATATATATATATATATATATATGTATGTATGTGTATGTATGTATGTATGTATGTATATATATATATATATATATATATATATATATATATATATATATATATATATATGAATAAGCAATAATCATTGTGGCTACCGACATGTACACCTTAGTGAATAAAAATGTTGTGAACATTTACGTTATATAGTAGATTTATACATCGCTTGCCATTGTAAAGACTCGCAACTATCCCTCAATTTTCATGTTAAATTCAATACGGTGCTATTATGCTTGTGACCACTCAAGTCTCCTCTGCATATTAACACCAGTTGAACAAATTGTCTTTTTTCTGTAACCTGTGTTACAAATTATACAATCTCAAATTATAAAATCAAGTGATGAAAGTAAAAGGTAAGAGTGTTCAAACACAATGAAAACTGGCAATTTGTCCTTACTGATGGGTTTCTCATTATAAACATTAGATGGTGCAATTTCAGAATATGTTAAGCTGTCAGTTGTGGCCAAGAAATGATAAAGCTTTTCATTCTATGAGTTTAACTTGTACTGTGAACATTCAGATCAATGGTAGGATCAGATGAGAGGCAATAATATTAGTGTTATGGGCTACTTAGAGGGGGGAAAGCATAATTTCTATAGAAGGCAGCCATTAAAGATTCACAAAAAGTACGTTTCACATTTAGTTTCGTGAGAGTTCCTTTAGTGAAAATTTTACGTTGACTTGTGTTAAAATAAGTTTTGTAAACTAACAAAAAGATTCTTGAGGGAAGCATATGATTTCAATATATTGGCTGCATGCATATTGAGTGCACTGAAATATAGATATTTTTCTGTCATAAGCCCTATTTGGACGGGATTAAGTACCAAGCAGGGATTGACATTAACTTTTTTTGCTCACTAGCCAATGTGGCTTGTGGTTTTCCAGAAATTACTAGCCAAGCAGCATTTTTACTAGCCACAGTTTTGTTGTTGGAAAATTCTGTTTTATATGATTATAGTTGACAATGGGGCTTAAAACGTGCAAAACTTGAATGTACTAATATTATCATTATCTCAGATAAGGTTAAAGCTCCTTTTTAAAAATATGTTTTTCATGTTTGAAAATACATAAAATAGCTTCTTATTGTATATAATAAAAGTGTTGCATCGAAACTCTTCTCCTGCTTTCTTTAAAGGTGCAAAACGCAAGTATCTGAGTTTTTGCGGAACTACGCCCCCTCTGGCAACAAGCGAAACTGCGTGCGTGCTCATGGAACACAAACACAAACACGGCACGCACATTTGCACGAGCTGTTCATAACCAAAGGAGCATCAGCCGCACACTGTGCGGCACACATCTTTTGTTACAGTCATAATGAGGTAATACAGTTATTAATCTGCAAGTCATTTAAAATATATGAAAGGAAAGGCATTCAGATTACACAATTATGTGTGTGTGTGTGTGTGTGAGGGGAAAACGGGGGTAGTAGAAAACTACATTTTTTCTTTCCATCTATCTCCATGTTGAACTGTTTTATGTGCTTACTGTATCCACTTATGATTGTATTATTATGGAAACACGTTCATTAACAATATTAATTATTACTTTGTATAGGACCCGTTTGAGCCCTAGAGCAGACCGGAGATCTCTCCATTTGTTGAAAGCTTCCCGATGATGACTCTCATCTTATTCTGACGCCTGGCACTAGACAGACAGAAGTTGTATTTTCTTTGTCTTACGTGGAGTCTGCGTTTTGCGGTTTGGAATGAACTTCAAGCCGGTCTCTTTGGGGCTGTTTACACCTGGCCACTTCATGCGTTTTCTCAGATCGGATAGCTATCTGATTTATCAAAACGATTCCATTACACCTGGTCACATAAATGTGTTTTTGCAAAACGGATATTAACCTGATCTTCAATTCCCGCACTATATACAGATTTAATGAAGTGCACGTCACCGAAAGCAACAGATATGAGCTGCATTTTATTGCTCATCGGCTAATTTCAAAATCAGCAAAGACTGCAATAAGAGAGCGGCAACAGGCCTGGTAGGATCATTTCATTTCTTTACTTTTAATTAATATGGTAGTGCGTCTGCTACTTACTTTCACTTTGATTTGCGATAGATTGCGGCACGCTGGCTTCATGAATAGACGCTCAGCTGCTCATCTAAAGGTCATGCGCGTCATCATATATGACTAAAACAACATGACGTATAGCCTGGTTTCAACAACCAGATGCATTTACACTTGTTCAGTTTCATCTGGAATGCGGTCCAGTTTCGTCTGTAATGCGGCCAGACCACATCTCAACTTGGTCTTTCACGATCGAATAGCTATCCGATCACAGAAAACTGACACTCGATTTACTCTTATCTGATTGGTTCAATAAACACCGCCTGTCACCAGTACACATCTTTTTCTTTTTTTGGCTCAGAAATATTCTCAATGCCAAAATGATAATGCACATACATGTTAAATAATTAAATAAATCAATAAATTGTGATTCCTTAAACTGTGCACCAGGCTGACTTACATTCGTACTGAATTTCGAGCTGGTGTAATTGGATTTACATTTTATACATTATATAATCTGTTACACCACTGAGCTGATGCTAATATTTAGAATCAAAACATTTAATACCCATAATTAATGTAACATTTAATACCCATTATTTATGTCTCGATGCAGTGTTTTCACATCATGTCTCTGTTTATGGTATTCAATACTCAATTATATATTTTGAAATATTGTCTTCCACTGTCAATATTGATTCTGATTACTATGTGTGGCTGATCAAGCTACTATATGTGGCTAGTATGAATAACAAAATGTTTTCTCTATGTCCAGATTTGACTAATGTTTCGAACTCCACATGAACTCAACTTTAAAAAAAAAGTAACTAATTATGTCTGAATAATAACCCAGCAACCTGGGAATACACAGCATAAAAATGTTTTGATATATATTCTTATGGAATCAGCAGGTGATAAATGGTGTATAATTTAGAGATGTTCTTAAAATACATGTTAAAGAGAAGGATATTATTATAACTCATTTTAGTAAAATAATAATAATTCTGGAATCCCCCTGATCAGTAGACAGGTGAAATTATGCATGCAGTAGTGCAGATACTAGGCTTACATTCAGCAGCATCAAAATTACAAACTGATATGGTCTGATGAGCAGGTCGGTTAATAGCAGGAGGATGAAGAGCAGGATGATTTTTTTCTTACTCAAAACACCAACTCAAAATTCAGTATCATATAGCTCATATAGTCAGCCTAATGGTGCACAGCCGATTAATCAATCATGATTTATTTATTTGAACATGTATCATGTATAACATCGGTTCCCAACAGGGTGTCGCGGCCCACGAGGGGGCCTCAGCGAGCTCTGTGTGGGGTTCGCATCATATTTGAAAAGTTTTGTGCAACGAGCATTAGATAAGTCTTTAACTTTTTTCTGTTCAAAATGTATATAATGAGCGAGTTCATCATGAATCTATTTTTTCAATCCTTGTTTTTGTCTTTTTGTCACACATATAATAAGTGTTTATATTGGAACTATTTTACACTGGTTCGGATCGCTGCAGCTGCGTAGCCCAGTACCTGCGTGACCCGTCATAGACGTACACAAAGAGAAGTAGTTCCGGCTACACTGTTCTTTCCGAAAGACGCATTACTCTGTTAATAAACGCAAGTTTATTATCGCTCACTATATCGCCAAAATCGTAATAAATAAAGCCTCACAAATAACATGCAAGTATTGAGGCCCCATACAGCAGTCATTTAGTAATAGCCTATATATTCTTTTTTTACCTACACACCACTGTGAATATTTTTGTTTTTGGATTTCAAATAGGACAAATATATAGGCTTCTCCTAGGCTTATGTTTTTAAGTTACAAAGGGCCTACTAATGTTTTTGTCATTGTATTTTCAATATTATATGCTGTATTATTTATGCATAAACATATCTGGTTATAGTAAACATTTGTTTGTTTGAAAACAACATATTTTGTCATCCTTGCTGCAAGCTTACAAGAGCGATAATATCATTAAATGTGAAGGAGGGCCCTAAAATATTTTCTTGGGAAAAGGGGGTCTCAGACAAAAAAGGTTGGGAACCACTGATGTATAACATGTACCAACGGCTAGTCTGCATGTTTAATCTCTTCGTGTTGTCTTGTTTACAGTGTGGTCGTTGAATGGGATTTACGAATGGACCGATGAGAAAACACTAGACTATGTGCTGGTAGTGCTCGTGGTAGTTGTAGTGTCATAATGATAAATTGCAATTTGTTTGTTATGTCAGATGTCTTTTGACAAGACTACAATTTTTCAACACGCCAAGGAGTGTTTGGCATGTTGGCAAGTGATGATGTCAAGCCCTGGTTACAAAGAAACGAGAACGAAAACCAGGGGCATCATGCAAGCCAAAATTCTGGGGTGGCACAATCTGAGACACAATTGTTTTCTGACGGGTGATATGGATCATGTTAGGAGGGGTCAGGGGTTTCTCCTGAAAATATTGAAATTTTGGCTGCTAAACATACCATTTCAATGCAGTTTGGGAGGGACAGAAATGTCTTAACGGAGCTAGCAGTAACGCTCCTCTATCTGAGGACTAGGTTAAAATATCAATTTTGTAAGTTTATGTAAAAGACAGGCTGATGAAAGAACTGCAAGCTCAAATTCAAAAGCTTTTGAAGTCTACTTCATTAAAGCATGTTTACACACAAACTTACTGTACACTTAGACCTACACATGATTTTAAAAACAGTACCATTGCAGTTTTTATGTTATGATTTTAAATTGATAAAGCTGCTGAGGTCTGACTTTGTGGTGCTCTGAAATTAAGTTATTTTAATATTAATATGTTATGAAGAACTTTGAAAGAAGTTTGATTGATTTGGGTTAACAATACTCTGTTTATTTGAAAATGGTTAATATTTGACAGAAATGAAAAAAGTAATCAAATTTAATGTAACATTAATATGCAAAATCATTGAAATACTGTAGTTACAAAACCAATCAGATAACGTTACTATGGCTTATTGGGTACGATTAGCCAACTAGTTTTACTGTTAGACTAGGCTAGCTATCGATAACATTACACTGACACAACTTAAGATAATGCTCTGAATTCGCAGCTAATATCAAGTCCATAACTTTTTAATCAAGTTAAAATTTCCAGTTCAACCACAAATAATCCCTTTTAATATCATCCGAGAACTAATTCAATGCCAGTTTGTTGCTTTGCCCACTTACCACTTCAAGACCATCTGTAAAACATTGCCAGCTCAACGTGTGAGACGAGTAAGTTGCTTAAACATACACAGCAATCGATAGATTTGATATACACAGACAGCATATTAGGAAAAGTGGTGGGCTGATGCTGAGCGATTTATTACACATTCAGAAGAATACATTTGAGTCATTATAGGCTCTGGTAATTATGGAGCATAATATGAATAAAGTTGTGACAAAACAATTATCAGGGAGGAAAATCTGAGGGGGCACATGCCCCCTTCACTTTGAATTGGCATGACGCCATTGACAAAACTGAAACTAAGACTAAGGGTGCTTTCACACTGGCAGTTTAGTACAGAACAGGGCACGGTTTGCATGAAAAATCGCTGAATGTGAACACTGTAATACGGACCTGGGTGCACACTGGGATACCAAACCTGAGACTACCTGGAGGAGGTGGTGTGAGTTTGGTTGCACTCGAGTGAATGTGAAAGTAACACAGACTCGGGTGCGCACTTGCTTCAGGAAGTAAAGTAACCTGCTCATATGTTTTAGCTGATTACGATGTATGTAGTTAAATAAAACACATGTATGGAATAGTGTTGCACGGTGCATTCCGATACTTCAAAGTATCGCGATACTCGGAAATTAAAAACCTCATCGATACCTAAATTTATTAGTATCGATACTTTTATGAATGACCGCGTTCCAGATTTGTAAGAGACGTATTTCATGTTGGTGTGTGCCACGCACGCTTCCAGTCTCTCCCTATGAATGTCTGTGTTTCTCCTCACGAACGCAGCAAAGAAGCTGCAGCTGTCATGAGACAAACACTACCGCGTAACGGCTGCATGCGCGAGCACACGTGCATACTGTGGCCGCCTGTCAGTAGCGGAGTGGCAATCCGGAGAGTTCGATCTTTTCCCGGTGGGCCGGTAGTGTTTCGAGGCCGCGAGGGCCGGTCTAAAGGTTATACATTGCAAGTTATTAGCAACACAATCCAGCGGCCTGAACACAATAGTCTCTGCAACAGCGATGAAGCGCGCGTCCGTGTGAAGACGGTGCTGCGACTGCGCGAGCCGCAAAAGACGATGTATCCATGCAACTGATAGCAGCGAAAAAGAGTGCTCTGCTTGATTTAAAAAAAAAACAACAACCGATTTTAGCGCTAGATCTCATATTTAATAGCGAACTAAATGAATTATCTGCTAGTTAACTGGAGATGTTTCATTTATTTTTGTATTAGGTGTACAACTTTCCCCCCAACTTTCATAGATAGCATAAATAATTTGCAAGCTGCTAAAATAAAGGATACAAAACATTAGCAAAATGATCTATCGGCTATATGATTATAACCAGAGCATGTGCAGGTCAGTGATTTATTTATATTAGGTTATTACAGCATTAAAGAGCACAGACCTATGCAAAGGAGGTGCATGTGAAACGCCTTGTAAGAAATACTTTGCTTTTCAGGAAAAGTATTGAAAAAGTATCAAAATCGCAATACTTGACTTGGTATCGGTATTCGAAGCAATAATTTTGGTATCGTGACAACACCAGTATGGAATGATAGTGTTGTTGATTTACCTTGGATACGAGCAAGAGTAAGCCTGCAGATAGCACGTGAATCAGGTCAACAAATTAATGGAAAAGTTCGGCAACTAAGGGTGAACTGATGTCTCTGTAAATATAAAACCTTGTTTCTCTGAGATTTGCTTTACCTCTGATGGGAACTTTATTGCTGGATCTTCTTCATCTGACCGACGTTCTCAGCGATGCCTGCAATGTGCAGTTGGCTGCAACAACAGCCGAAAGAGGAACCCTGAACTGGTATTTTATTCTATACCAAAAGAAAAGGATAGAAGAAAAAGTGGTTGGCCGTCATTCTCATATTGTATCATGTCTTATCTTTCTGTGCGCACTCACCTGACCCCCGAAGCATGCAGCCCCCTGATACAGGGCACAAGTAATGAAATTGAGCTCTGTTTCATATCTGAATGGAAAAATACACACAAAATTATGTTAAAAATGTCCATTTTGGAGAGGATTTATGTAAAATCTGCAGTTTCAGGTAATGGTCCAGTTAAATCAATGCCAACAAGCTCCCAAACAGCAAAAATCTACAAAGTAAAATAAAATGTAAAGTACGTTTAGGGTGTATAAAGTACTGTTAAAGTAATGTTACTGCACTTTTTACCTTGATGCACTGTAATGTTTGTACACACACACACACACACACACATATATATATATATATATAAATATATATATATATAATATATATATATATATATATATATATATATATATATATATATATATATTAGGGGTGGAACGGTACATGTATTCGTATCGAACCGAAACGGTACAGGCGTGCCACGGTTCGGTGCACAAATTTAAACGGAAAATACACGGCATATAAATAAATCTCGCGTGCATATTAATTAATGTAACTGCACTTTTTACCTTGATGCACTGTAATGTTTGTACACACACACACACACACACACACACACACATATATATATATATATATAAATATATATATATATATATATATATATATATATATATATATATATATAGGGGTGGAACGGTACATGTATTCGAT
This sequence comes from Hybognathus amarus, assembly GCA_030378365.1. Taxonomy (NCBI): domain Eukaryota; kingdom Metazoa; phylum Chordata; class Actinopteri; order Cypriniformes; family Leuciscidae; genus Hybognathus; species Hybognathus amarus. The sequence goes on along the minus strand of JAQIUQ010007295.1, from coordinate 76,351 downwards.
CTAGAACCGAAACGGTACAGGCGTCACGGTTCGGTGCACAAATTTAAACGGAAAATACACGGCATATAAATAAATCTCGCGTGCATATTAATTAATGTAATGCGGAACTACTGTTAGATACGCGGGTTCTTTAGGGACACATAATCTGTACCATCGGCTAGCTCTGAACCGTCAAAGCTCTGAACGCGCTCACTTCAAACGTGGCTCTATACGCGCATCCTCGCTTTGGACTAGCGTCGAACCAGGCGCGATAGACGCGAATTTGGCGCTCTATTGGCGTTTGGTGTGACCGCATAATGAACAGTCTGCGATGTCAAGATTGCAATGCTTGTGTGTGTGTGTGTGTGTGTGTGTGTGTGTGAGTGAGACACGCGATACAACAGTGGAAACATAAAAACTGTTCTCATATTTGTGTAGTAATAAAACACTAGCAATAAAACACAACATTGTGCTTTTGTTACACTGTAAACTCTTGACAAACTGTAACCTACAACTGTCATCCAACCAAAATCACACACACTGTTTTAAAAGCAAAACATAGGCTATTTATCCAACTCCATTTCAAAACAGTCTGTGGGTCCCATCTTTTGGACATTCGTCATATTCCTCTAATCTTACACATTCTACATTGATTTAAAAAGAAAATCAAGTGTGTTTTTAAAGGTATTATGTTATACAGAAATCAATTATTTATTCAGATGAGAATAATGTTACATTGTTAATTAATATAATTAAGGAAAACAAATATATTGATCTGAAATATAGCAAAATAATTTTAAATTAATTCAGGTACAATTACCAAACATATCGCAAGGTCTTTTTGTCTTTTTATTCATTTAATTAATAAACAAATTATATAAAACTATTGTCAGTGCACCACAAATAAACTGGTTCTATGCTTTTATAAAACTTTAAAAAATACAATGCCTTCTGTATTTTTGTTTTGTTTTTCCCTCCATTGTACCAAAATCGTACCGAACCGTGAGGTCTGAACCGAGGTATGAACCGAACCGTGACTTCTGTGTACGTTCCACCCTAGTAAATATACATATATATATATACACATATATATATATATATATATATATATATATATATATATATATATATATGAAGAGTTCAGATGCAAAAGCCTCTAAGTGCCATTTGAAATTTTCAGTAATTTCACTTAAATGGCAATGAAGATTACCTATTATTTGTCATTTAAGTGAAATTACTGAACTTAAATATACAAGCTTGATAAAAATTTCATTTTAGAAGATAATTTCAAATGGCATTTAGAGGCTTTTGCATCTGAACTCTTCATATATATGGTTGGGTAATGGTTGAGTTTATTCCGATACCAGAGAACCTCTGTAGTTTTTAAACGGTTCCTGGGCTTAAACCGTTCTTGAAACGTTATTTAAGAAAACTAAACTGCACACACTTTTGTCAAAAAAAAAACTAAAAAAACTTTTATTTACAGGGCCAAACTGGACACAATATTAACTTAAATCTTAAAACAATATAAATACAAGGGTAACACTTTACGGTAAGGGTACATTATCATGAATTCATGTATAAATTAATGAATGAATTATGCATTTATTCATGCATTAATATCTCATGAATCATCAGGAACTAACACAAGTTCAATATTTTTCATTCATGACTTCAAGAATGAACAACAATAAAACATTAACTAAGATACGCACATCTTCATGAATTTTGATTTATTACTATTCTATTACTACAGTATTGTATTCCCTTCCTATACTATGAAGCCAGTTTAGGTGGCTAGCCGGGTATGTTTCAGTTTAGTTTACGCCAACATTTTAGGCACTATAAAAGTGATTTGGCTTTTAGCAGTGTTCATCGCCATTGTAACTCACGTTTCACAGCTAACCTGGTCCAGGGCAGGTTATGTTCCAGATAAGAGGTTGCAAACCGAACCAATCAGCTGTGAGCAAAGTGACTCCTGTCTGATGCGATAAAATTACTCCATCTGTTTCTACTCCAAATTAAAGGTAATAGCAAATGATTTTTAAAGACAAAAATCATCTGGCTTTTAGTAATGCTTATTTAGAATAATACATTTGTATGATTTAGATATTTATGTCCCTTAATTGATCACATGTACAATATTAGTTCATCGATAATTATTAAGCAGAGTTTCAATGAATAAATATATAAGGGTAATAAATAAACTTTAGAATCAATAGACACAGCTATAAAATGACTACATGTGAGCCTTTATGTTCAATTCTCTCTATACGTTTATCATCTGTATAAACTTCACAACTTTTACTTGCACAGATATACAGTAGCGAGACCTTTTCTTTTAGTTGTACTCTTTCATAAAGAAACTATTTTCTTCTTGCTGTGTTAATTTGTTTAAATTTGTCATATTTTAATACTTTTATATAATAAGTGAATTGTGCTGCCTCTCTTGTGCAGTTTCACTCTTTCTCAGCATGTGATTGGCTGTCCGCTACTGATGTCACACCTAAACTCAAGATCAAAGTCTGAGTTGACAGAGAAAGTTGATGATCAGCATCATGGTACCAACAAAGCCTGGTTGGATTGGTTTGGTTTTGTCAACTTGAAACTAATCCTGTAACCCTGAGTTTGTTCAGCTGCCATCATGACACAGGCTCCTGGACTCACTATTGAAGCAGTCACTCCACAGTTCACATTTGTCTGGTTTTGTTGTTCCTACATGCTCACCTGACAACCTACCTGTTCTGATCATCCTCAGTTATCTTCAGTTGCCAATCTGACAGGACCTGCAAAGAGAAAAAAATGTTATCCATTGATCAGTGTTTACTGCTTATCATTTGATCTATCAGTCTCATCCCAATTCGTCATATAACTGACGTTTTGGGATGTCTTTTGACCATTCGTCAATATACGACTTTTTAGGGTCCCCTTAAACGTCGGTAGATGACGTTACAGGATCCTAACTCTACCCCATACCTAAACCTAACCCTAAACCCAACTCGTCACCTAACTGACGTTAAAGGTAAAGCGTCAGTTGTATGACGACCCGGGATCGTCATCTACTGACGTTTAAGGGGGCCTGAAAAGTCGTATATTGACGAATGGTCAAAAGACGTCCCAAAACGTCAGTTATATGACAAATTGGGATGAGACTGTGTTAATCACTCACCTACTTGCATTGTTTGTTATCTCCTCATGATCGGCAATAAACAACTTGTTTGGAAGTTACCTGTGTGTGTTCTCTTCTGTTTTGCTAACATACTGTATAGGGGAGAGCGGGGCACAACCTAACGCTTTTTGGTTTTGGCTCAATTAATTAAAAAATAATTAGGTTAGATTAATACTTTTTTACACAAGCAACATACACATCTCTGCTACAAATGAACACTTAAAGTTTTTTTCTAGGACCTACCATTTTCGTACAGTTGCACTGAAAGTGACAGAAGTGCAAATGTAACAACTTACCCCATATGCGGGGTTAATTGTAACAGACAGAGGGGTTAGTTGTAACACTTGTGTGTAACACACATAATTCAGTACTATTTTATTTGTATAGTTTGATATTGTTTGTGCATCTGTATAGACAGATATCCATACATCCATCCCCCATCCAATCACCCTTCTAATATGGATCAATATCATGGATAGAGACATAGAAAAGGACTGCATAGTTTTGCAATAAATAATAATAAATACAATTATAAATATTTTTAATTGCAATTAAATTAGATTTGTGTGTGGCAGCTGCATGTACAAATATTATTATTAATAATAATAACAGTAATAATAATACAAATGAGCTTAAAATAAAAAAATAAAGGGTTTATTGCATTAAAAACAGGCCATATTTTTAATAAACAAGTTATCATTCATAGTACACAAAATTTTAAACCTTTTAAATTCCAACATTGTTTGTGAAAGTCTAACAAAGTTTAATGTATAAATAAATACTCAAACCTGAAAAGTTGTGTGGCTCCGTTTTCATTTGATTATCATTGTACACTCTGCTACAACCAACCCCGCTGTATATTTCATATTTTAAGCCTAGTTAACAGTCGCTAGGAATTGCTGACATGTTTCAAAACGGTGCTATGTTTGAGCCAACAAGACAGTGATTAAGGCAATCTAAAGTTAGATTTGGAAACGTATACACCCAACTCAGAAACCGAAAAAAACCTATGATGAAAAAAATTACTTTCATGGTGTCAAAACACTCTTTGTCCAGTATCTTCACGAAATATAATCAAAACTTTCTGCAAATTGCGGAAGACCGTCTTCTGGCAGCAAGAGAAAAATAGCGGAAAGACAGCCTGCTTGATCCTGACGAACTATATAAACGGTCCGTGTTACATTTAACCCCGCGTTAGGTTGTGCCCGCGCTCCCCTAGGCTAGCCTAATGATGTTGCAACAAGCTGAAATAAATTTTACAGAATATTTTCCCCATATTGTTAGTCTAATGCATAACGTAACACTGCTCACCCTTTTACTTCCCAGACATCTTTGCATCCCGCGCGAACACTATGGCGAAAGAAAAAACAGTCAAAATAAAAGTCCCCATAGAGAAAAATACCTCCGTTACACATATAGAAAGCATGAAATCACTTTCAAAAGATGGACAACATTACTGTCCTTCTGAACGTCCTCAATGAAAAACAGACACAATGCTATTAGCTTACATATCTCATCATCTTGGATTCAGCTCAATATTTTACCTTCAGGATTCATGATGCTCTTTCAGTAGGTATGTGGACAAAAAATTAAAACTCAACAAATAGACAAATGGATAGCATGTGTGGAAAGACCTGGGTACCCCCTTTACAAAATACAAAGAAAAAAGTAAATATGTCAAGTATGAAGAAAGTTACAACATTTTATAGTTTAGTAATCAGCACCTATTTTTGTCTCATTTCTAAGGTGAAAACAATAGAATTTAGTGTGACCGAAAACAAGTTGTTTTTTTTTCACAAAAATGCTCATAACTTTCTCAATATTCAAGATATCTTAATGAAATGTTCTGTGGAGATGGGTTTCATATAGTTATTTGGATCTAACGTGGGTTTCATATAGTTATTTGGATTTTTACTTGATTTTAACACACATAAAGACTGATTTGGCCTATCTTTTATAGTATTTTTCTGACAAGCAGTTGTTGAAAATACAAATAATTGTATGGAAAACAACGATCCAAGGTAAATTATATATCCTTAATTTAAAAGATGGATTTTGGTTGAATCATGCTATTTCCAGTTATGTAAGAATATAGAGTTAACAATACTAATGCTGGTGGAGGAAAGAAAGTGGAGGAGACCACACAAAAGTTGAGTGTAGCCTACACGACGCGCTGCATTTTGACAGCTTTTCTACAGGTAACGTTCAGTGTCGGTAGTCATAAAAAAGTGGGGGAGTTTAAATGGCCACAAAATTTTGTACAGCACACCACAAACATATGTTCTTCATGTCTACCTTCCTCTGGAAAGTGTCCAAAGTGGGTAAAAATAATTTCGTGACAGTTGAATTCTTCCGTATTGTTTGAAATTGCCTTTCAGGAGGAAAATGCAGCCTGACTAGAAAAAAATGAAAACAAATGTGCAGTCGAAACCCCTAATAATGTGATTGACTAAAAATAATCAAGGATTCCCACAGCGAGTCAATGAAAACAGCGCATTCTAGGAGACCCGCTCGAAATGATTCGGGAAAATCCTATTTATTGAAATGTCCACATACCTACTTTCAGTGTTGTTTTTATCTGTTTCTGTGTTAAGATCATTTATCTGATCACTGAACGCAAAAATGAACTGAACCCGTGAATGTTGTGAAATTAATCTGATTACAGAAAGATCAGTCATTAAACTTCTCCATGCTTTGGGAAAGGTTTTTAGAAAGATTCTCTTTTGGTTATATCATCAGTCATGCATCTACAATCACTTTAGTAGGTGCAAAACTGTCTTTGTGAATGCCACCATATGAGTAAACATGCAGTGACAGGGATATTTTCTATTATATGCTCATAACGATCCTTGGAATGACGGCTGATGCTCCTGTGCATGACAATAAAATGTCGAAATTATGCACATTCACAGAGAGCTGCAAAATAAAAAAAAAATCTGAATATGTCAGGTGGTATCTGTATATATCTCTAAGCCAGGTCATATGCCTCTCACATAATGGGGCCTAATTGCAAGCAATTATAGGCTCCATTATAGAATATAATGGTCACAATTTATCATCTTCCCAGACAGAGAGGAGTAAAGGGAGTTTCATATGGTTAAAATGTTAGATTGGCCTGCCTTTTTTATTATTTTTTTTGCAATGAAAGAAGAGATTTTATAAGAGCCATCAATTAATGTGTTCATTTTGACAGGAATTGATTTAGGTGGAATTCAAACTTGTATTCACATAACAATGCTATGCTTTGTTGAGCTGCTGACACTAACGGCTCAGCTGAATGTGTAAAATGGGTGGTGAAACAAGTGAAAGATTTAGGCACGGGTGACATGCGGGCAACGCCCAGGGGTGCGTTCCTGATGCTCAAATGACCCAAAAGCATTGTTAGCTAACTGTTGTTGCAAGTTGCATAGAGATATGTTGGGAACGATGGAACATGTGACCATAGTTTGCTAATGGTGATTTTGGGTTTTTTAACCTGGGGTGTGTTTCTCGTACAATGATGTAACTTGATGCTTCACTACCATAGTACGATGCATTGTTGAAGAAATCAACTAGCTAGTCACGACTGTTTCCTGAAACCATATTGTCGCAAAGTGGTCGTTCAACCACGTTGGTTTATGATGTCACGCATGTGTTGGAGTAATCACTTCTTTAATGAAAATGTTGAGATCGAATTAATTCTAGATGTTTGGATATAAATTACAGACATGGCATCTGAGGCTATGTTTACACGGAAACGATTCTAAAGAGAAAACGCAAAAGTGGCGTCTGCGCCATCACTTTTATTCTGCGTTTAGACGAGAGTTTTGTGTGGGAAATCCGCGTGCAAATGGTGACGCAAAAGTTTGTGAAATTCAATCATAGAGAATTCAATGTAGTATGCACTTCAGGTGGCTAGGAGTGCATACTACAACAAAACTCAAGTCCACGCACCTGCGTCAGGGGAGAGCGGGGCACAAAGTAACACTTTTTGACTTTGTCAATTTGTGTAAATCTGACTTAGGGTTTAGAGGGTTTTTTCCCACATTAATTTCCCACATGTCAAGTACAATTATGGGGTTTTGTTTTATCTGATACAGTGCATACTTTTTTCTTGATTTACCCTGAAAGAATGGAAGTGAAATGTGACAACATGCCCCATAGGTGGGGTACATTGTAACATGTGAGGGGCACATTGTAACATCACCATATAACAGCTAACATGATAAAATGCTAACTGATCTAATAAAAAATATATACAAGTCAAACCAAAATATTTTTCTTATTAAAATACAATTATTAACTTTTTCATATAAAATAAGGGCATTTTTTAATAATTAAAAATAAACTAATTTTTGAATTTGACAAAAAACACACCAGAAAACACAGCTATACAGCATAGTTCAAAACACAATAATACTTAATAATTTCTGAGCATTTGACTCTCAGTCTTCTGCTAGTTAGCAAATCATTAAAGAACTAAATCAACTGTTTAACAACAGATTGGAGATTAGAAATAATATCAGATTTGTCTAATTTTCAATAAACACAAAAAATAGAGATGAAAAATTAACTTAATTAAGAAATGTCACTTTTGCTATGGTTAAATAAATGTTCAGTGATATCTTACAAAGATTTTGGAATTTTGGCACATTTTTTTTCTCTATATAGTGTTGAAATGGCAACTAGTAAATACACTAAGTTTCGTCATGCCAGCATGTGTGGAAGTATTTAAAACAAGTGTGTTACAACTAGCCCCGCGTTACGTTGTGCCCCGCGCTTCCCTACAACCGTCACTGTCAAGCAGACTTTTGCGTTTTTAGCGTTTACACGCGGAAACGCGCGGTGGAGCGCTTTTAAGATTTCCACTTGGAGGGTGGTTTCACTTTTTCTGCGTTTTTAAGCCTCAAAAACGGGCGTCGCCGTGTAAACCGAAGGCACATCCGAAAATATTTTTACGTTTTCACCTGTAATCGCTCTCGTGAAATGGGGCCCTGAGGACTATTTCAGTTGTTTCGCGTTAATTTCCAGATTCTAATCATAGGCTCGTTCTTACATAATTAGGCACGTTCGTACATGCGCAGTCTAAAAAACAGTGTTTTAAATATCTTTACAAAAATCAAAGATGTAAATGACATTTGTATGTATTCTAAAAATAAACACACAGGTTGTACTAAATGTCAGCTTGCTTATTTTGCTCAAGATATGGATTTATTAAGTCCATATGTTATGCAATCTAGAAACTATACTTCTAGCTTGAGAGCTGTTGTTTCGAACCGTGCACAACTTATAAGTCCACGTCCGCTAGCGGGATCGACTGGCGCTCTTTTTTATTGCCTTTTTTCATATCACATATTATAGTAATCATCTTAGATTAGGTATCATTTGTAAAGCTTATGAACTCAAAATTCATCCTGTGAAAACTGTTTCGAAATTGGACGATTGAGTCAGTCGAAGCAAGATCTTTTAAACAAGCAGCTTCAGACTCTGTTGTTCTCTTGTGCTCCGCATCACACCACTCAGTAACGCTGCAATACAAGTACATAAATAAAATTGTAGCCATTGTAGTTTACAGGACTGGTAAGACCTTTTATTCTGTCCTGTGTGGTTTATTTTGATCGGCGAAAATTTTCTTTGTAGTGTTAAGAGAAGGAGAACTAAATGGACGTTCTTTTTTGTTTTTTTTTTGCACCTCCACTCTGTGCTTGTTCTTAAAGCTGCGGCGGCAACTTTGGCTGATTGAGTGGACTTTGGCAACATTTTGAATGTTTACAACTCATATTGCCTCCCCCACTATCAGATCAATACCCTCCCACACAGAGTTCGTGCTCTAAGTGCGTGCGCACCAGGTTATCTGTGGATTGCGACCGTACTCATCAGACATTCATCAAGCACCATGGATTATCCGGAGGCATGCTGCTTCTGCACTAATCAACCAATATATTGTAATTGCTAACGTGCCATTTATACTCTAAATGAGCTTACTTGGTTTGTTAGTGTTCCTGCCATCATCTCTTCCTTACTGCCGCAAACTTCAGGCGTGTGCATTTGATTGTAACGTGCGCGGGGTGGCGTGTGCTCGAATCTGTGATCGACAGTCAGATATCACACCCCCCTGGGCTGATTGGACACAGTTAACAGGGGAGCGCTGGATTTTTGCAAAACAATAACACGGCTCCGAGATGGAGCTAGAAGCTCGGGTTTTTTTTCTAAAACCACTTTATTTATGTTGTTCTGTCGGATTATAGTGTTCATTTTCACTGAATATGATCAAAAATATGTTGCCGACGGCAGCTTTAAAGAGAAGACACGTTTTTTCAGCTTGCCACTATTTATAAATCGCTATTTTTCTGCACTAATCTAGTGAATTTTCCCAGGATATGTTCAGAGATGATAAACAAGATGTTATAGAATAATAATTTATTGAAAACCCAAATTAGACAATAAACTGACATTCAATCTATTTTTAGACTTTACTGAAAATGTACAAGTGTGACATCTGACGGGTTGTCCCAGATCGCATCACATACAGTATTTTACACAAGTTGTCCCATTTCCGCATGCGAATATTAAATACTGCAGTTACCAGTTTGAATATAAATGTATTGAAATTCCGACCATGTCAGTATGTTAAAAGCAGACTCAGTTTCGCAGTGGCAAAGCATTTCTGTTTTTCTTTTAGGCAGTCTAAAGGACTTTGTGCTGTTCTACTGTCAACCCACCTGCAGGTACACTAAAGTTTTACTAAAGAATCTGTTGCACTTTTGAATGTAATGTGCATCAATAAACATTTTTTTTAGCTTTGCTGCTTTTTTCTCTATTTGCAGCTCTCTATACTTCATTTACTGAGAAAATATCAATGTTTAATACTTGGTAGTTTCACCCATTTGTTAAATTACTTTTAAGTGGGAAGTTCCAGTGGAATTAACATGTAACATTTTACAATTTAAGTGGGAAGTTCCTATGAAATCATCATGTAGCGACACTGATAACACATGTTACTGTAAAAATGATCGTGATTTTAAACGGTAAATTACTGTAAAAATGCTACAGTGCAAAATTGTTAATTGGTTAACAGAAAGTTTCCGTACTATATATGGTAAATAACTGTGATATAATTTTACAGTAAAATACCGTTAAATGTACAGTTTTTGAAAGTGAAAAAGACAAATCATTGTATAATTTACAGTGAAAAAACGTAAATTGACATTCCCACAATTCCCTGTGTCACACTAGAGTTCTCAACGGGTACGGGTCGGCCCGACAAACCCGCAAGGACCCGCGGGGTTCGGGTTCGAAAATATAAGCAAATGACTCCGGGTCGGGTCGGACCTCGGGCTTAATCTTTTCCACCCAGTAAAAAAACAAACAAATTATATCAATCCATTCGCTGCTGTTCAACGTAAAAAAGTCTGGCTGCTGCGTGCAAAGTCCATCGCGGACTGGCTGGCAGAAGAGGAGAACACGCCTCAGTCTATCCACTGTGGACGCACTGATCTTCCTCCACGATGCCTATTATAAGCATATGATTATGTTTGTAGGCTAGGTCTATTTTGTTTCAAAACTCGTAGCCCGCCTGCTGGTTTCAAAAACGCGGTCGGAAGACTAGGAAAAGGAAAAGAGAATCTGACTGCGTGAGAAACCTGACAGGAGTCCCGCTCTGGTCGAGCTTTCATACTCACTGGCGCGAGCTCAAAAGCAGGCACTGGATGCAACAGGTGATGCTGACCTGAGTCGACCTGGTCTCTGATGGACTAAGTAGAGTTCAACCTTTCTAAGTTTGTGCTCATTTTATTTTGTGATTTCACCGGGAATAGAATAGACGCTGGCACAGCAATAGACTGTACTAGAACGCGTGCGCGTCCGAGTTCGGCCAGCGGAGCCGGGTTCGCGGGCGCAGATTCCATGTTGTATGTGTTCGGGATTACATCGGGTTCGAGCTTCAAAGCCACGGGCCAGGTCGGGTCGGGTAATATCTTCAGGCCAGTTGAGAACTCTGTCACACTTCACATTTGATGTATTTCTGTTGAAATAACTGTGGTTCCTCATAGTTTTATTGTTTCTTTGTTTGTTTTTTTCTAATCAGTTATGTACATTATGGTTTTATGTTTACATTTAATGTTGTTAAATTAACGTTTATTGCATTTTTTAAATTTCATGTGTGTTACCATGATGGTGTTTAATGTTTGTGTGAATGACTCTGTGCAGCTTCTTTAAATAAGTATTACTTACATAAGTAATCACTTGTGATGAGCTGTGATTGCTCATGTAACTCTCATCACTGCTGTGATGATTGTTGGTTGTCAGTGTATTACAATGGTCTAAAACAGATATCAATACGTCAATAAGTTGATAAATCCAACATTTCACAAAAAATAAAATACGGTTTATTACTGTAAATTTTAAGTTAAGTCTGTAAAACCATTAACATTCCTACCGTATTTTTAACGGAAAAGTTCTGGCAACCACAGCTGCCGGTTTTTACCGTAAAATTTACAGTTTATTTTTTAAAGTGCAGCAATAGCCTCTATGCACGAATCGCGTCTGAGTTTGTCTCAGCACGCCCAGCTACTTCCGGGGCTGCGTCAGTCTATGGTCAGAAGCCGGTTTTGCGTTAGGTGTAGATAGTGTCAAATTACACTTGCTGTTTATAAAAACGTCCTGCGGTTAACGTGAATGATGTTAACAACACTGTGAGGCAGTTAACTGTCACACAAGAGTGAAAAAAAGAAGTTATTTAAATTATATATTTCGAGCTACATCAACAACTTTGAGGGTTAGTATTCTCTCATATCTTACGAAATTCGACTAGCGAATCAGCGTTTCTAAAATCGTTGCCTCCGTTTCTGAGAAAATGGATTTTATTCAAGTTTTGCCGCTATACACTTGGCCTGCAGAACGCGCTTCCGGAAGTAAAGACGCCGACTGAGATTCTTTCGGACACACGTCATCAGGGTTCATGCATAGAGGCTATTACCTTAACAATTACACTTAATATAAAGTAGACAGTTACTGCAGAGTTAACATTTAAGTACACTGGTATCACAAGGGCAAACTATAGTTGTAATTCAACATTAGTCCTTTCAGTCTTAAATACATGGTATAAACATGGGAATCATCATGGTTCCCATAAAGTTTCAGTGTATTCCAAACTGGTAACTGCAATATTTAAGATTCCATGTAGAAGTGAAACAACATGTGTAAATACATATTGTTGTTACAAAATGTAGTTACATAATTCCTGTTACTCGTGTGTACTTACTGAAGTGAAAAAAGTGTTGTTGCCAATGTCCTGTTACACATTTGTACTTACACATACCATTCTGTGGGTTGTTACATGTGTGTTTGTACACAAATATAACAGCTGGAGATACTATGTACCAGTGTTTCCTTATTGTACACTGTAGTTACATACTATGTACACAAGTTCACAGGTATTAGGGCCACTTAATATAAAGCTGAGACCGATTTTTCAAACTTTTGTCATTAGATATGTATTCATTCTGGATAAGAATATGATGAATAAAGTAAGCGATTATAAATGTTCTTCCAAAAAACATCCAAATAGAAAAAAGCACCATTTGCATTTACTCACAATGCAACCAAATACAGAAATGCACTGCAAATACTCACAATGCAACCAAAAACAGCTCCTAATAGCACAAAGCTCAACACACTGCAACTGACGAAAATGCAAATCTAAAAAAACACCATCAAAATAAGTAAACATCTTCAAGACATGTTCTGCAAAGACCCCAGCAAATGATGAACCTGGCTGGGACTTTATTGTTCAATATCTACTCATCAGTGGTGTTGTCGATCACCTGAATGGTGAGTTCTTTGTTTATTTTACATTTACATTTAGCTGATGTTTTTTATCCAAAGCGACTTCCAATTGCTATATATGTCAGAGGTCGAATGCCTCTGGAGCAACTAGGGGTTAAGTGTCTTGTTCAGGGACACATTGGTGTCCTCGAACCCGGGTCCTCACACCAAAGACATGTGTCTTATCCACTGCGCCATCACCACCCTAAGCATTTTGACATCCTGATCATATGCGTGTTGTGCGTATTTGCAGCGTGTTTCTTTATTTAGTTGCTTTGTGATTGTGAGTATTTGCAGCACATGTGTTGTCAAACTGATGAAGATGGGTTCTTAATTTGCTAGTGTTTATTTTTCTATTTGCATGTGTTTTATTTAGTTGCACCGCAATTGAAATCTCTCAACCATGTGCAATAGTTTCTTGGGAGCATGCAAAAAGCTTCTTATGTGCACTCAAATGTTTTCGTGTGCATGCAAATGTTTGTATAGTTTTTAATTTTGCTAAAGTTCCCTTAGATGCTCCGTGCACAAATACACACACACACACACTCCATCATTGGAAAAATATCAATAGAGCACATAATTAGCCAGAGCTCTGCAAAGTTCATTGATTTTGTCTTTTGTTGTGATAAATTATCTCTCACACTTCTTTCCATGTGACATACGACACATTGAAAGTCAATATGAGCCCGGGGGTAACGTTCCCCTCAGCTGCCATAATACTGTTATGTTTGTGTAAGCTGTGAACATGTGGAGTTGCAGTGACACGCTCCGCTCATATCACCACCATAATTACTGTGTTGTTTTTTTATGTTTTGTTTGATGCTATTATATGTCTTCATATCCTGACATGATGGATCTTGCTGCTCACATTTAGCTGAGATCAGGTGTGTGGAACTGAGGTGAAAAGTATTTTTTTAAGTGTCATGAGTATTGATTATCACCTAAAATGTATGTGGTTGTGCATGAGGGAGGCAGATTTTGTCTTTGATTTTGTTTGAGGTTACATTTGAATAATTGACTTAAGAAAAGATGACTTTTTGGAAATTATTTGGAAATGTTTGAGCTTAAGGGCCATATTTACCAACAGCTTGAGCAAGCGCAAACCCTCTTTTGTCATTAAAAAACAACTGTCAGGATTTACCAAAGACATGCAGTGAAAAAATTTGCGCTGAAAAGGCGCGGCACGGTTATTTTTGGGGCTGACCTTATTGCACATGCATTTTGTGAAAGTTTCCCTTTCGACGTATATACAGTACTTTATTGTAACAGTAAACAGTAAAAATCATGTATATTACTTGCTGTAAATTTACTGGCCATACTTGCCAGGAATTTCCTGTAAAATTAGAATAGATGGCAGTGTACTGCGCCACTATTTACTTCCTTAAAAAAGCACATCTTAAACCAGACGCTGAAGTGGTAGATTGCGGTAGCTAATTCGTATAAATTTATTCCACCTCACTTGTTTAAATTTGTATGATTTTGGTAAATCGTACATATTTTGGATTTTTTAAATATTTTTGAATTTTTACAAATGATTTAAAAAAGGTAAATGTTCTGCCTCCTGTATGTCACAGTGGTCAGACAGCTGCCTTGCGTGGTAGGTGTGGGTGTTTGTATGAACATTCACTATCAGATCACGCAGCCCAACCTTTAGATCATTAATCAAAGGGCTGTTGATTCTGATAGTGTTTTATTAATGGCTTATCTGAGTAATATAGATCCATGGGAGGTGGAGGGGGTGCTGCTGCCCTCTGCAGAGATGGGCTTTGATCAGCTGTCTGATATGAGGCAACTCAAATGTGGCCTGGGACCAGGTCATTGTGCAGCATGACAGGCACAGGGGAGAGAGAGACCACCTGCTGCTGGCCTCACCATCACACTGGATCTGTACAACACAGGTGATATAAAATAAAGAATTATGACATTAACATGCAAAGAAACACCTTGATTGCCCAATGAGAGATGAGTGCTGTTGAATGCTAAAATAGATTTTCTGCTGAATTATGGATTTAACATGATACAAAAATGTTGGGATACTGTACACTTGCTAGCTCTGCAGTGAATATTTGAGTCTTTGGAGTGTTCACTCAAAAATAAAAAAAATAAAATCCTTCATCACAGTCACCACTCAGAAACCAACTCTGCAACCTGTCTGCACTACACTTCCCAGCATTCCTTCTGGTCCCCACCTGCACTCAGTCAGCCATTACCACACCTGCTGCTGATCATCGCCATAAACAATTTCACCTTACCACCCGTCTTTTCCTGTGTGACAGAAGACCAGACCACAAAAAAGCACAGGATGGGCATCATCCTCACCCCGCTTTCAAGATGGTCGGCCAATCAAGGACTGTAGAGGAGTTCCCTCGATCACGCGCATGAAGTACCCTGGAACAAGGACACATTAAAGACCATTTTTGGTGTTGGGTAGACGATCACCTGTATCAACAAGTTCCTGCGGCAGCTACAACATGTTCCCTGGCTCATTATATTGATTATGTGCTATGGTTAAGTGGTTCTTCCCTCACAACTTGTGAATACATCACCACAACTCAACCGCAGTCACCCTTGTCCACTCCAGAGTCTCGTTCTGCTGAGACCACTATTCCAGAGTCTCGTTCTGTTGCGACCACCCTTCCAGAGTTTTGTCCCGCCGAGACCACCGTTCCAGAGCCTTGTCTCAAGATGGCCACTGCCATTCCAAAACCTCTCAAGATGACCGAAGCGACTCCAGAGCCCTCAAGATGGTTGCCGCCATTCCAGAGCCTCATCCCAAAATAGCTACCGCCATTCAAGAGTCTGGTCCCAAGAGTGCAACCGCCGTTACTGAATCCTCTGCCGAAATGGCCGCCACCGTTCCAGAGCCTCATCCTAAGATGGCTGCCACCTTCGCCCGAAGTCTGCAAATGACTCCCATCTTCACCCTGAGTTCAGAAGTTAGTCCAATCCCCGTCTTCCAGAACCCTGAACTCCCACCCAACCTCCCTCTCCCACCTCCTCTCGTCTTCCAGCCCTTATCTCTACTACCCACTGTTAGTCCCGCATACTTGCCCTCAGAAGACCTTTTGGAGAGGTGGGCTTGCTGTGGGACTACCAGCCCTCAGCACCATTGTGGTCAGGAGATCCCTAGGTTTTCCACTCCACCCGTCGAGGGCAGGATTCTAACATCGACCCATTGGTCCACTGACTCAGCCTGGGCTCCTACCTCCCTCATCCTCGCCATGGCCCATCAGTGCTCCAGCTCCACCAGGCTCCCTCATCCCTCCTGATATGTCATGGTCATTCGTCAACTGCCCAGAAATCTGAGATTTATCAGATGGCTTTCTATTGTGCCACCTGTATTATTATTGTGGTTATCAGAACATTTTAAGTTAAAAAGCAGAAATTTATTAAAGTATAATTTACTATTTGTAGAGATTTAGTATTTAGTAAATTTAGTAGTTGTAGAGATGTGATGAGATCTTGTGCAAAATATGACAAGATTATGACGAGTGAAAAGCTGTCTCACGATATCGCCATTACTGAGAATGAGTGTGAGATACCAATAGATTATTCCACCCCTACACTCACATTCGCCTAAACTATCGTTTTGCTGTTTATATATAAAAAATAAAAACCATTATAAACTAATGTAAAAGTCTGCTCTGCCAACATGACATCATGTTGGCGTAAAACATACATGCCACTTTCAAGTCAAGTGGGGTGTTATCTATTCGCATTTTGAGCTATCCGTCTATGCCGTTAGATGTCCGAGTGATTCCGTGTGTATTTACACGCCATTAAATGTCAGAGCGAAACAAAGCAAAATGTACAGTATATCTGCATCTGGGGAGCGATATTTTTTTCCTAGGATGGTAGGGGAAGACTCATAAATGCTATTAACCCTAGTGACGGGTAGGTTGAGGAATGGGGTTGGGGTAGGTCATATATCTATATATACAGTAATGTGACATTAGTCAACGGTGTTCATATACACACTGAAAAGTGATTATGCGTCTTGATAGCACGCCAAAAATAGAGAATACGAATTGGCGTGTCATACATACATACATTCCTCGGAATCGCTCCTCCCTGGATGGGACCACCCTTTAGAAGTCTGACAGCCTTGGCATCAGGACTTCCTCTTAGCCCAAGCTCTCTTAGATAACAGCCCTCAGATCCATCTGGTGACGCTCTGTTTTTGCTGGAATCTATGGGAGGCGGAGCTCGTAGATGGACGAGACTGCTGAGACTTTACGTTACGAGCAGACTCAGGGACACTGTACCGGTGAGGAAGAAACCTCTGAAACACAGCCGCTTGTTTTTTACTTTCCTGAAACCTGTCAACGACACAATTAATAGCGCGCCGAACGATTGCAGCGCGTCCAGAAGAACAGACCTATCTTTGTCTTTAACAGCTGTAATATTTAACCATAAATGACGCTCTGTGAACAGATTTGGCCGTCTCCTTGGTGGCCCGGAGAGATAGATCTGTTGTTCTCTCGAAATTTGCGTCAGCACCAACTTTCTCACAATCGTCCATGTCGTTCATCGAACAGACTTTTTCTAGAATCAACTTCAAAATCATCAGCTGGCCACTCAATGTTTAATTTAGCAACAGCATGAGATAAAACCTCCAAAAGCCCCTCATCAGCAGGGGTATGAACTGGCGAAAACTGGATAGTGGCATGCTCCACTCCCAAACAAGCAACACAAAGCTGATGTGTGTCCCCACACGAATATATATATTGGGCTTGACAGACAATAAGAAGTAGACAAGGACAGATGTCACAGAGAGCACTTGTTGAAGGTGCAGAAGCTGTTGCAGTCTTAATTCAGGGGTACTCTATATTTTCCTGGTCTATGACATCACATATGATGTTTCGGGCTTCCATTGGACTGATTTTACATGTGCTTCACGACGTAATCACTGCAGAGCGCTCCCACCACGCGGTGGGAGCGCTCTGCGTGATTACGTCGTAAAGCACATGTAAAATCAGTCCAATGGAAGCCCGAAACATCATATGTAGAAAACACCAAACGCAGCCCGAAGTTCCTTTGAAAGGGAAATGATATGCCCGGTGAGAGTGCTTGTATATTGTTTTTCTTCAATGCATTTGATAATTCATACTCATTAAGTAGACCTGAAATGACATGCATTAGAAGATTATTATTTAAAACATTGCAAAATGCACCTGCATACTATTTTTCCAGTCATGAATTTTGTCATTAAGGATTTCTGAAAATTGTCTCGTTCTCGATGAACCCAATCTCTATATCTCATCTCGTTTTTATGAGATAAGCATCTCGTCAACACCTCGGTAATATAGTGGTATAAGCATAGTTTCATTTGAAAAAAACAAGTTTTTTAAACAATGCAGGCATCAAATGCCATTGCTTACTATTTGAAACACTGTAACAATAATTTTACGGCTAATTTCTGACGGTCTTTGTATAGTGCATTGGAAATGTTAGTGGTATTGACTACATAACTACAAATGTCTCAATTTCTCATTTACTGTAAGAAATTTCAGACATTCAGTCATCACACTGACTGTATTTCCTCGTTTGGTAGCATGTCATAGCTAATAAACATGAGGAGATGAACTGAGGCTTTGAAATGCACAATATCTACTGACCCCGTCAACTGTTAATCTCTGCATTAATGTAAAGATGATTGATTGATAGATTTGAAAATAGATAGATAGATAGATAGATAGATAGATAGATAGATAGATAGATAGATAGATAGATAGATAGAGTAGATAGATAGATAGATAGATAGCCTATAGACTTGCACAGAGGTTACGCAGGTGCATTGTTCATGCATCTCATGATCTATAATAACACTCTGTTCCCATCTCACCCATGCAAACACACACATACCCACACAGCAAATGTCAGTTTATCTGGGAGTATAGCATCAGCTCAGTCCTTCTGCTTGTGCCAGTAATATATGACATTATACACCAGTCCCAGCCATCTGCTGGCGGTACCTGATTTCCCCCTAAACTTTCTCTCTCTCTCTTTCACCTGAGCCAACATCTCATCATCTCTAACCAAACAACCTATTTAAAGTGACATGTAATTCAGAGCAAGGATGGCTTGGAAAAATGAAAGTGTTCTCTCCGCACAAGGGACATCATAGCTGTGGAGATGTACTCTCTGGCTCATTTGGGAAGATTGATGACTTTTGTTTACTTTCGAGACTTTTCAGGTGAAAGTCCTCATGCCCGCAGAGAGTGAATTTGCTGAAGTGCATTTTTTGGTAATAGATAATGTCTGTGGTAATGCTGATGGCAAACATAACCCCTTTAACACTCTCTTATACAGTTAGAAAGTGATCAATGTACTTTCAACTGAGAGAACAGGAAAGGCAAATTGTCAACCTGAATTGTGTACTGCATTTAATGCCTCATACTTCAATATTGTCTGAATCATAGTGATGCTATTGTAACAATCATATCTGGATTTCTAACAGAGGCAAATCAACAAGCATGGCCAAGGAAATGTAGACCGCTTTTAGCACAAATATGCTGAAACATTTCAAAACAGTCGCCACTTTGAGTAATAACACAGTGGGTCATTGGGAGGTTCATCTGAACAAACACATAAATCTGAAGATACAACTAAAGCAGCTGTCATGAGATGCCACAAATAGAGCTGAAATAAGCCATGCATGCATATATACAACTGGATCCATCCAGCGAAATCTAGTTCTAAATTCAAACAGGAATATCTACATTTTTAAATGAATAAAGTAATGCTTATGTAACATTATGAAACTATTTTTTAGTAACAGTAGCTTATTTCCTTTCAACAGGTATCTTAAATGATTTAAAGAGAAGGATAAAGAGATTGGTATACAAAAATAATCTCAGTTTATAATCACCAATGACATGGTTAATATGTTGAATGTTGGCCTCACTATCACACAGAAACACAGTACAACAGACCCCTCAATCTCAGTTAGCACAGTACTCCAAATAGGAAAACTCTGTACACGGCAAAGCTCAAAACTGAATACATGTACATGTGAAACCACACCAAATCTATGCTATAGGCAATTATTCACCACTGTTTAAGCAGGAAAGGCACAAACAAGTAGAATACAAGTAGAATCAATGAATGACCTCAACCTTGGATTAAGGATCCCTGCTTGGCTACCAGGCTTCCCGTTTTAGACCGAAAGAGACTGAGTACGAGGAAGCGAGCTCAGTTAAAAGTGCCGTCCTCAATTACCGAGCTTCCTGAATTGCACGCAACAGTCAATAAACAGATACTTACCATTCCTACAGCTTCGAACAGCAATATGTCACCAGTGAATGAAAAGCTCTCGTTGCTCCTGCTCACAGCAGAGAACAAGGAGAGAGATGTTAACGCATGTAATCATGTCAGGAATCTTCTCAGAATTATAAATATTATTAAAAATAATAACAGTTCAATGGTCTTTGGTGTCAGGTGTCCACATCTTCCCTTTGGTCAGTGGGGTTTGTTCGTCCACGACATGTTGGCACGCTGGGGTGAAGAGACTGATACAGATCTGTGTGGATATTAGCCTACAGTATATGTGGTTGAATCGGCTAAGTGTTCGTTTCAGTAATTATACACCAATAGTGAAGTGTCGTAATGAGTAAATGTTGGTCTGGTAGTGTAGACAGGTAGTGATGTGAAGACTTTGATCACTCAACTAAGTAAAGGAAAGAAAGAGAAAAAGGTTAAAACAAATCTCAATGGAAAGAAACGTTTTTTTTTTCAATGGGAGAAATATTTTTTTATAAATATTTTCTCACTGAAAAGGTACTGGTTTTAACTCGTGATGCGAGGACTTCGTCAAACAACTGAGTTAGGGAAAAAGAGAGAGAAGTGAACAACCAATTTCAATGAGAAAAGAAAAAAACAAGAAAGATAATTCTTAACTATAAAGTATTATTTTCTTATAAATGCTTCCTATCAATGAAAATCTGTTTCCAGAAAGGTAACAATATGTTTATTATGTAAACAAAATGTTTGTGAGGAAAAATAATACAAAAATAATGCTGATACCTCTTTTCTGAGTTTGAAAGGATTGACACCACACACCTTCAGTTGGACCGTTTACAGCAGGGACGCTTTGAAGGCGACGTTTGTCTCAACATTTGGCTCTGTTAATTGATTTTGGATAAGATCTTGGTCAAAATTTAAAGTGCATTTACAAAAGCAGGGAGAGTATGAAGAACAAAAGAGGGTTTGATTAAAAATCAAATACCTAATAATTTGTTTATTGGGAAAGATTATCTTTCTCTTTCTTTAAGAATCGATTGATGGTTCTTCCAGGTTTGTTCCCTACAAATGCGAAGAATAAGAACAGGAAAGAGGTGATATGAAGGAAAGAAAGCAAGTATAGTATTGATATTGATAGTTGATGAACAACTAAACACCCAAAAATAAAACTTTTTAAAAGAGGATTGTCTCTAGTTTATTTGAAACATCCAATCACATAGCAGTTGCTTCAATGCATTTATGGGTGTGGTTGCCTGGTCAAGACAATCTCCTGAACTCCAAACTGAATGTCAGAATATGGAAATAAAGGTGATGTAAGCTATTTTGAGCATGGCATGGTTGTTGGTGCCAGACGGGTTTGTCTGAGTATTTCACAATCTGCTTAGTTACTGGGATTTTCACGCACAACCATTTCCAGGATGGTGTGAAAAGGGGAAAACATCCAGTATGCGGCAGGTCCTGTGGGCGAAAATGCCTTGTTGATGCTCAGAGGTCAGAGGAGAATGGGCCGACTGATTCAAACTGATGCATCTTTGACTGAAATAACCACTCGTTACAACCAAGGAATGCAGTAAAGCATTTGTGTGAAGCCACAACACGCACAAACTTGAGGCAGATTGGCTACAACAGCAGAAGACCCCACCGGGTACCACTCATCTCCACTACAAATAGGAAAAAGAGGCTACAATTTGCAAGACCTCACCAAAACTGGACAGTTGAAGACTGGAAAAATGTTGCCTGGTCTAATGAGTCTCAAATTCAGATGGTAGAGTCAGAATTTGACAAACAAGAATGAGAACATGGATCCATCATGCCTTGTTACCACTGTGCAGGCTGCTGGTGGTGGTGTAATAGTGTGGGGATGTTTTCTTGGCACACTTTGGGCCCCTTAGTGCCAATTGGCCATTGTTTAAATGTCACGGCCTATCTGAGCATTGTTTCTGACCATGTCCATCCCTGTATGGCCACCATGTACCCATCCTCTGATGGCTACTTCCAACAGGATAATGCACCATGTCACAAAGCTGGAATCATTTTAAATTGGTTTCTTGAACATGACAATGAGTTCACTGAACTAAAATGGCCTCCACAGTCACCAGATCTCAACCCAATAGAGCATCTTTGGGATGTGGTGGAACGGGAGCTTCATGCCCTGTATGTGCATACCACAAATCTCCATCAACTGCAAGATGCTATTCTATCAATATGGGTCAACATTTCTAAATAATGCTTTCAGCACCTTGTTGAATCAATGCCACGATAGAATTAAGGCAGTTCTGAAGGCAAAAGGGGGTCAAACAAAGTATTAGTATGGTGTTCCTAATAATCTTTTAGGTGAGTGTATGCTTTATACAGTGCAATAGGCTGCATTTCATTTTAGTTGTAAATTCAAAGACATTCACTGCCCTACCATAACCTCAAAGTGCAAAATGTGAAACTGTGACCATAGCGTTAGAGCAGTATCACTGAAGTCATTATTCCTGTAGATGGTAGACTAATTGCACCTATTTTAATTGTACATTCCAGCTCTCACTCTACTGTGGCTAGTTATTTCTGTGTGTGTGTGTGCATGTGGATGTGTGTTTGTAATGTAACCTGAGGTTGTGGACAGAATTAGACTCTGGCGACTTTTTTTTTAACTCTTATATAATTTGGGGACATTGGCTCGGCTGCAGCTGGACCAAGAACAAAGGCCCTGAGCTTACAGCATCCATCATACAAGCAAGGGAATTGTGTGCTTTTTAACATGACATTGTATGTCCACACTGTATTTATGTGTTGCCCTATTTAACACATTATTAGAGAAGCGCACCATGTCTAATTTATGAACCTAGTGGATTTGTAACGCAACTTTGCTTTTTATATATATATAATATTTATATTTATTTTATTTTTCTGTGGTATCAACTCAATTTGTCATATTTCTTTGCACCTCTGTGATATGTGAACTTGATTCCAGAAGCATCTTTTAAGAATGTTTATATTCAAAGTAAGTAATGCGCTTTTACCTACATTTTTTGGCAAAAATCCAAAAACGTACATTTGGCCATATATACAATGCACTGCAGCTTCCAGCTGAAATAAACACGTGAGGCAGTAAAATATCAACTTATATTCCTTTTAAAACCTCAAAACCTCAAAACACTTTTACCAAAATGCATGATTTTGTAAATAATACATTTTGAGATGCATATCATATTCAGCTTCACATATATGGCTTTTCTGACATTTTAAAACTTGTTGGTAAGTTCAACTAGTACAGCATTGCACTTGGAATACAGAATCCATGGGTATGAGTCCAGTTAAACTTGAGTCATGTTAAAACTTTAAACCTGGCATGGTTGCTTCAGCAAATGTGTTTTCTATCTCATGTTTGCTTTTGTTAACTCTCTTGGTTAAGTTTAGGGTAGGGTTTGGTGTAGGCGGTACGTTATTTTCAAATGCAATAGAAAATTAACCTTTTAGTGCCACTCTTTGAACATTTCATTTCTGAACTACCACGATACATAGAACAACCAATGTTGCCAGATTCACATTCATCTGTTTCAGATTAAACTGAATGTGCCTTTAGTTTCACACTGTGAAGTGTGAGTAAACATGCAAGAAGCGACGTAATATAATAAGGCAGATATGTCATCAAAGAGACCATTTTTCAATGAGCATTAGTTGAAGAAAAAAAAACCTTACAAACAAAAAACTTTAAACCTTACTTTAAAAAAAAGTTATATATATATATATACAGTATATTCACAATTAGTATATTGAAAGGAGTAACTTGTGGCTCTGAAAAAAGTATCATTAATAAATAATTGGAAAGATTATTGTAGATAAATAAAACTGCTTGTCTAAAAAGCTGTCAAAGGTTTCAATTTAGTCAATCCAATTGCGTCAAACCTTCCACATATCCTTTGGTTTCAAAGCTGCTTTTTTCTCTATTTATCAAAAATGCATGGATATTACTAATATTGCTATTTGTCTATTAGTTAAAGATTTTCACTTAAATGTCCTTGCTCTCTAATCTCTATAATAAACTGAAACTGAACTGAATCAAAAATGGCCACATATATTACATGTATATGATGAATTACTATGTTTTTAAAGGGTTAGTTCACCCAAAAACAAAAAATAAGTTATTAATTACTTACCCCCATGCTGTACCAACCCTGTAAGACCTTTGTTCATCTTGGGAACACCAATGAAGATATTTTTTATTAAATTTGAGAGGTGGATCTCTGCTACACAGGCACCCTAAGGGATTGAAACTTGACGGCTCAGAAAGTCATGTGAAGAAAACGTTTAAATATTCAATGTGACTACAGTGGCTCAATTATAAGTTTATCAAGCGAACGAGAGTACTTTCTGAGCAAAAAAACAACAACAAAAATAACGACTTTATTCGACTATTCCTTTCTTCCTTGTAGGCCTGAGACGAGAGTTCAAGACACTTCCACGAAGCCTGCGCGAGAACTGAACATTAAGGAGTAGAACAAGATCGCAGTTCTCTGCGCATGCGTCGTGGAAATCTCTAATAGTCGAATAAAGCTGTTATTTTTGTTTTGTTTTCTGCACAAAAAGTATTCTCGTCACTTGATAAACTTATAGTTGAGCCACTGTAGTCACATGGAATATTTTTCTTCAATGACTTTCTGGGCCGTCATGTTTCAATCCCTTATGGTGCCTATGTGGTAGTGATCCACCTCTCAAAATTAATCAAAAATATCTTCATTTGTGTTCCGAAGATGAACGAAGGTCTTACGGGGTTGGTACAGCATGGGGGTGAGTAATTAATGACTTAATTTTCATTTTTGGGTGAAGGAACCCTTTAAATCTTGCCAAAGGCACCAAATGAGTCTAGTTGCCTCCAGTGGGCCCTTCAAATATGAAGTAGGTGCATGAAGCATTCATGTGTGTGTGTGTGTCCATGTGTGTGTGCGTGTATAAATATAAATCCAACTCATGCCTGCACGCCCTTCTGATTCAGTAACCCGTCATACATGTCCTCTGCCTTAGTGCCAAACATCAAACCACTAAAAGCACAGCTGTTGCTGATCAAATGAGAGTGACAACCAAACTAGAAAAAAAGTCATATTATCAGGCAAGAACAGTTTGGCTTTTCCAAGGTTTCTACTTAAGGCTGTGTGGGCTTTTGCTGAGATTAGGCAAACTGACAGGGTTAAAATTGGGTGGTATGTGATGGGCCTTTGTGCAGGGGGATTCATGCTTGTCACAAACTATTTGGAGCACTTGAACTGTGCTGATGTGGACTGAACTAAAGGAACAGTAGAAGATATCATTATCTGTGTAGGGAGCCGCTCTGAGTGCCTCAGATGGTCTATTCGGTTTATCCCATGATGTGGATTCAACCAGGGAAGAGGCTGTGAGTCACAGACAGGCTGTGTAAACTGCAGCAGACAGAATATAGACAGCGAACACCTGTGAAGGTGTGATATGTGTAGAAAAGGTATACATCCAAAAAAAAAAAAAAAACGACAGAATTCATGCTCTGCATGCCGCATTCTGTCAGATGCTTTGAATACAGTTTTGACAGTTTTAACAAACATCTGAATGTGTTTATCCTTCTAGTTTATGATCAAGAGGCTGCGTTTAGCTGAAAAAAACGGCTTCAATTTAAAAATTGTTTTACACAAATTTGTTTCTTTTTTTTAGCTTCTCTTTGTTTTCAGTTTAAAATGTAACATATTTTGTCTACTTAAATCTCTAAATATAAACATTTGTACTTGTCTTGAAACGTGTGTCAGGGGATTATTTAGATTCAGGGTCTGCACTGATTAAAGTGGATCAAAGATCAAGTTGCAAATTATCTCGTTCACTGTTTCACTCAAGTTTTGCTGTTATGCTTCAGATCAAACCTTCTCTGCAGAATACAAACAAAAACACCTATTATTATTTTATTAAATATCAAAACATATTTTATTCTCAAGTATTATTTTTGCTGCCTGAATACAAAATTTAGATAATATACAGTCTATTACAACTCAGCTCTGATCTGCACAGAGCCTATTTCACCCTGTGCCTTTTATTAACAACAGAAACTATTTGACTCGAGAAAATCTAAGATCAAACAACAATGTTTTTTTTCTCCTCCTCTGGCTGTCAGATGAACTGTGCATTCATTTTACTCCTAGAGATAAGAAGGTCAAGACACTGTAAATTGGAATTCATCAGAGTCCTTCCCCATACACAGAGAGAGAGTAGGCAGGATCACAGAGGTCCTCCATGTAGGTGCACATGCTGCAGCAACTGTTTACCTGACATGACCTTGTTTGTATGGGCTCGGACCAGCTTGCGGTCCTGCAGAGGAGGATGGTTCGAGAGCAGACCATAATTCTCTATCGGCCAGCATCTCCGTGGCTTAAGCATATATAAGTAGGGCTCGAAGGCTGTTCTCTCTGATTTTCATCCTCTTCAGCGAAGCTTGTCGCATCGCTGGGATCTAGAGAGAAGCCACCACCGCTGTCGAGAAATCGTCAAGCCAGCTTAGGGCCGCGCGCCTGAAGAAGCCGGCTGTCTTCACACCTTCAGCCATCCGTAAGAGCTGGCTCTATCCGGCGACGTACTCCTTTTTTCTTACAAAAGCTCACTCTAAAAGTGCAGCGAGCGTCTTTTTCATAATGCCTTGCACTTCCTGTGGCTCGTGCAAAGCCCCGTTCAGCGATGGAGACCGTGGTCGCAGTGAACCTTTGCCATCCTCTGCGAGATGGCGCTCAAGGTCTACCCTCCTGTCAAAAGCCTGCAGAGCCACATCCACCCTTGTCGGGCCGTGCATACAGGACAGACCGCTTCCACCCTGCATTTGATGGCTGTGCTTCAGATTCTATAGGCCGCACCTCCTCAGTGAATGGGACGAGAAGGGCCAGGATCCATCTGCTATCACTGACTTGAGAAGCGCGACGGATCTCTCACCCTGCGCTACCAAGACCACAGCTCAAGCCAGCAGAAGGTCTATGGCTGCGTAAACTGTTACAGAGAGGCACCTCTGGTTGAAGCTTGCTGACGTGGAGGGAATCTGAGCACTGCCACCTCCCTCACGTGCCTCTTTCCCCTACTGGTCTCTACAGCCCAGTGGTGAGCGGGATCGATCAACCGCTTCTCCAAAGTTCAAAAGACCACACGGGCCATGAACCTTTTCCTGCCTCGATGCTCGAGTTTCTCTACAGGCCGCTCACGTGACCAGCCGCCTGCACGAGCCACCATGCAGCATCCAACCCAGCCTAGCCAGCCTTTGCAGCGACGTCAGGGAAAACTAATTTCCCTGTCATTCCCTTTCAAACAGGCTACTGCATTGGTTCATTTAGCATCCAACGAGCCAGCAATACATCCCTCTCGCCTGCACACAAACCGTGACAACTGTGAATGCGGAAGTAGCACATACTACTTGGACCAGAAAGAGCTAAGCTGTTGTGGAAAGGGGCCATAAAAATTGGTACCGGCTTCTCTGAGCGAGTTTGGCTTTTACAGCCGTTATTTTCTCGTATCCAAGATGGACAGAGCCCTAAAACCCATCTTAGATCTGAGACGTTTAAACAAAGTGCTTATGAAAAGCCAGTTCAAAATGCTTCATGTTAATGCATGTTCGCCCGAGGGACTGGTTTAAATCTCTCGATCTGAAAGATGCCTATTTCCAGATTCAGATTATCCCGTCACACCGTCCTGTCGTTTGGCCTGTCTCTAGCACCCTGTAGCTTTACAAATGGATGCGGCTCTCACCCACCTTGAGAAATCAGGGTTTGCAAATCATGAACTATTTGACCGACTGGCTGATTTTGGCACAGTCAGAGATATAACTGCTATCTCACAGAACTGTGCTCCTCAGTCACCTGGAAAGCTTGGGTCTCACGGTCAACTGGACCAAGACCTCATTACTGCCCAGTCAGTCAATTTCCTTTCTAGGAATAGAACTAGACTCTGTGGCAATGACGGCTCTTTTATGGACACAGCGTGCGCGCCGTGTTCAACATATTGCCGTGTCTTTCCAGAAGGCATCCCTTCGGCAACCCCCACAACGCTCACTGCCCAATGTTCTTTTCAAAGAATGAGGACGCGCTGGCCCGAATCAGCCCAGCCGCATGCTGAATGCCTTTCCTCCGATCTCTCTGTTACCACAGGTAATCAAGAGGATCAGGAAAATGCGCCACTCTGTGCTCCTTATAGCCCCGCGTTGGGAGAACCAGACTCTGGTTCCCGGAGCTGACACGGCTGTAACCAACAGTCCTGTGGCTGATTCCAGTGAGAACAGATCTCCACTCTCAAGCTTGCGGCTCGATCTCTGACATCCCCATCCAGAGTGCTGGTCTCTGCACGCATGGTTGATCGAACGGGTACCCGTTGTCCTGCCAAGAAGGAGTGATGAACGATTACGTAGTCTAGAGCTCCCTCTACCAGATAGCTTTATGCGTCTGAATGGTCTGTGTTCTCCAAATGGTGCATCAACAGAAATTTGGACCCACAGACATGTGGGGTCTCGCGGCTGCTCAGTTTCCTACAAGAGTCCCCATCCACGTGGAAGTCTCATCGCAGCGGCCGCTGCAGCGTCGCAGAGTCGACGCACGGCCGGTAACTAGGGAAAAACAGGCTTGTCATCCGCTTCCTTAGAGGAGCTATAAGGATGAACCCTTCGCGCCCCCCTTCGGTTCCTATGTGGTATTTTTTTTGTTGGTCCTTGAGACCCTGAAAGCTTTTCCCTTTGAACCACTAGATTCTGTGAAGTCTAGTGGAATTCAAGTACCTGTCACTCAAAATCGTTTTTCAGCACTGCATGTCTTGAGTTTGGGCCAAATGACTCGAAAGTCATCCTCAAACCTAGAAGAGGATATGTTCCCTAAAGTAATCTGGCACTCCTTTCAGAGTGCAGGTCATTTCTCTATCGACTCTGCCATCATCCGAGAGCCAGAGCAATGTTTATCTCCTCTGCCCAGTCAGGGTGCTGAGGGTTTACACTATGCGCTCCGCCCCTTTCAGGCCTCCTCGGGACAGCTTTTTTGCTTTGTTTTGGTGGGCGTGCCAAGGGTCTTGCCGCCTCCGAACAAAGCCTGTCCAGATGGATTGTGGATGCTATCGCAGTCGCTTACACATCGAAAGGTCTGCAATGCCCCTTGGGCATAAGGGCTAATTTCACTAGAGGCATGGCCTCTTTCTATTCACAACATATGTGTGGTGGCGGGCTGGACCTCCCCATCTACCTTTGTCAGGTTTTATGACCTAGAAGTTCCCGCTCTGCAGGCAAAACTTCTGTCAGTATAAGTGAGCTGAGTAGATGCTTGACACGCACGGCATTGACAAAGGTTTCCCGTAGCGTAGGCTAACTTACACACATGAGAGATCTCTTAGAGGGAGGGAGAGGGGAAACTCTTAATGTTCTCAAAAAGTTTAAATATCTCAAAAAGATGAATCTTTCCGTAGTGTAAGCTAACTTGCTCAATACTCGTTTCCTCTTCTAGAGAGAACTTTGGTTACGTAAGGTAACTGATGTGGATATAAACCATCGGAAAACAACATGAGAGCAGCTCTTCTAAATTATAGAGGGTGCAAGGTTATTTCAACTGAGAAAGGGTTGCAAAAGGAGAGTTTTCTAGGTTTTATATTGACTAATTTGTTCCTTTGCTGCAGTATAGCAATGAACATTAAACCCAGATCTCTTTCTGAAGAAGCGTAGCACAGCTTGAGGACATCTGCTCTACTCCTCTAGTTACACTGCTGCCTGATGTACACATTAGATCATTTACAGTAAGAAGAATCTGGTTTAAACCAGCATCATATTCTCTTGCTAAATCAAATTCCTCTTATTTAAGAGATTCTGATTGCATTTCACTGATATGAAATTACAAAAGGATTATATTGGTTGGTGCAGGACTGGCCAAGAGCGAACAACAAAAATAAATAAATAAATAAACAAAAAAAACAAAATGAGTTATGCAGAGAAATATAAGGTCAGGCTATGGCTCATCCCTTTTTTCTGTCTATTATTTAGGCTATTCAAGAAAAGTTTAGGTAGCTTGGCATACTGATCTTTTATATAAACTGTTTAGTTCTGTGATGGCAAAGCTGAATTTTCAGCATCATACTCCAGTCTTCAGTCAAATGATCCTTCAGGAATCATTCTAAAATGCTAAACATTTATTATTATCAATGTTGAAAACAGTTGTGCCCAATTATTTTACAGGATTCTGAATGAAACAAAAGAAAAAAAAAGAAAGAAAGAACATTGTACACAATTGTTTTCAATAATAATAATTGTTTCTTGAGCAATGATTTTTGAAGGATCATGTGCCACTGAAGACTGGAGTAAAGATGCTGTAAATTGAGCTTTACCCATCACAGGCATAAAATTACATTTCAAAATAGAAATGTTAGCAACAGAATGAGATTACATGTAATTCCAACAAGCAGGTATTTGTATTTGATTAATGGTCAGTAAGATAGATTGCAGACACTTAGCTGGACATTGATTGTGCTTTCTTGTTTTTGCAGAGAGATATGAGAGCACGGATGAGAGACAGAGGGCAGAAGACGGATGACTGAAGACTGGCAAGACGGGTCAATGGAGATCAGGTAGGTAGCCAGGTGAGTTGAAGCGTATAGCAACAACGAGACCAAAGAAGTGTGAAGAGTGATGGTTTAAGAAGGGTGAGATAATGAGCTGTTGCAGGTGCATTGTGTTAGAATTCTGGAGCGGATGGTGCTGGGTGATCAGGTGTTGAGGCTGTGATGGCTGGTGTGGAGGATTTTGTGACAAGAAAACAGTTATTTCGCATTGTAATAATACTTCACAATATTACTGTTTTTAAAAAATGCATGCATGCATGCAGCCTTTAGCATTAGAGTATTCTTTTAAAAACATACATGTACAAAAAAAAAAAATTAAAAAAACATACAGATCCCAAAGTTTTGAATTGTAGTGTGAAAGCTCTCATCATGTACCAGAAAACCAGCTTTAAGAGGCTGAAACGGCCAAATAAGTATTTCCATCACCTTATGCAAACACAGCTGTAGCTTAATTCCAGGTGAGATAACCATCTCATGTGAAACTAAAAAGATCTATCAGACACATCCAATTAGACAAGACCGCACTGAGCAGAACATGAAAAATCAAACAAATAGCATGTCTAATAATAATAATAATAATAATAATAATAATAATAATATGATTATTTTTTAAAGCGCCTTTCAAGAATCCAAGGTCGCTTCAAAAAAAAAATACAAACAGTTGACAAACTAGAGACGGGCAATCTGCTAAGTTATAACCATTAAACAAGCAGAAAAGCAGATGGAGACAACAATAATGAATAGATTAGATAGGGAAAGAAAACATACATTGATAAAGAAAGCATGTAACAAAGAAGTGAAAAAGTGGAGGAGAGAGACTGAATGAAAACAGTTATTTACTGAGCATGGTATGAGTTTTAAGCTGATATTTGAAGGTCTGCAGGTTCAGGGCGGTACGAAGATCAAATGGCAGTTTATGAGTTTTTGCGTGCATATGGTACGCGTTTTCGCGTGCATATGATACGCACTTTTTGGCATGTATGCATGAACTCCCTACCCCCCTCCCCCCAAACCTACCCAGGGTTTTTTAGTGCGCATATAACCATTTTTGGCATATAAATGCCATGAGAAATGACATTCGTGGTATAGAAACGCATTTTCATGAGACTGTGTCTAAAAGCCCTTCCACCCACAGTAGATAGTTTAAGCCTGGGTACAACAAGCAGATCATCATTGCTGGATCTGAGGGTCCAGAGCAGGAACATATGGTTGCACTAATTCAATGAGATATTGTGCAGGGCCATGATAGGCTTTATAAACTAAGATTAACAGTTTAAACTGGATGTGATTGACCACAGGAAGCCTGTGACGTTGGGAAAGGATAGGAGTGATATGTGCAGGTTTTTTTTTTTTTTTGTTAGATGTAAGGGCTCAAGCTCGAGCAGCAGAGTTTTGTACCATTTGAAGGCGATGTATTGCATTGGTGGGTAGGCCGCTATATAGGGAGTTACAGTAGTCCGATCTGGAAACTAAATGTCTGGTCTGAACAGAACACATGAATATGAGTATAACTATATGCTATTAAAAAAAAGGTCCCACTTTATATTAAGTGGCTTTAAGTACTATGTACTTGCATCGAAAAATAAGTACAATGTATTATTGTGTGGATGTTGTATTGTAAAACACTTTTGCTGCTATCGAGGTGTGATACAGGTAAGGTTAGGGACAGGTGTGGTGGTATGGGTGGGTTTAAGGTATGAGGGGAGGGTCAACTTTGTAATTACAAATGTAATTACATAAATTAATTACAGTTGTAATTACATACTGGTATGTTTAAAATATAAGTACAATGTAAAAACATGTATGTACACAATAAGTCCATTGTATCAAATAATTAATTTCAATGTAAGTACATAGTACTTAAAGCCACTTAATATAAAGTGGGACCAAAAAGAACATAAATGGATCAGTACAATAATAATATTTGAAAGGATTAATAATAGAAATAACCATAAAAAAATCATACACATGTTTTTTTCTTTTTCTGACACACTATGTTTAACATGAATAACAGGTGAATAATCATGAATGAAACTAACTCAAACTAAACTTACATTTATAGGACATTTGAAAATGATATTGAAATAAAAAGTAATTTGAAATTGCAATATATATATATATATATATATATATATATATATATATATATATATATATATATATATATATCCTCTAAAAAATGCTGGGTTGTTTTAAAAATGCTGGGTCAAATATGGACAAACCCAAATGTTGGGTTAAAAAATGTCATTTAAACATTTAATTCAATGGCTGATTTTCCAAAGATGGGTTAAAACAACCCAGAATTTTCTTTTAGAGTGACATACTCTAAAAAAGTAGATGTTTGATCACTCTATTGCATCATTGCTGAAAGTAATCTTTCACAAGGGAAATATGTAACTTTTTTGCTTGGTTACACCACATGATATTTTTCATTCCTGACATGACTTTCAAGTCATTCAAGTTACTCTTTTCTTTTTTCTTTTTTTACTTTGAAAAGTGTACATTTCTAAGAAATAGTGTGTTTTTGTTCATCATGGACATCCTTCCTGACCCATATATAAATAGCTGACAAAAGCATCTATAAATGACTTTGGGATGATGACAAGTGCTTAGACATGATTATATTTCTAAGAAAGATAATACACATAGGAATAAGAGTTTGTTTACACAGTCTCTATATTGATCTGCTTTCAAAAGCTTGTGTATAACTCAAAGATTTGATATCTAAACCAAAGGCATTTTGAAAAAAATTCCTACTAATCTGCAGATTAAACTAACCCGCTGACTGGGTTGCCACTAATATCGCTAACATTTCTGGACTTCTTGCAGCTGTCCCTACATTAATATACAACAGATTATTCCCAGTGCACTGACTACATTTTGGGAAATTCTCACTGAGCGTATCTGCTTTTAAAGAAGCTTTGCCATTAAGCTCATAGTCCATTCACATCCCCACCCAAAAAAAAACAAAAAAAAAACACCATACAAACACTATAAAAATGATTTAGAATACAAAGAAAATAAAACTGCAATACAGCCAGAAGGTGTTTTCTCTAACATCAAAGAACATCTTTCCCTCTTGGCGGTGTGTAATCCTCTTGTGAGTCTGCTGGCGTGGTCTAAATTTGGCTCGGTGGCTCACTAGACCCAACCGAGACTTAATAGCACCAAATCGGTGGGATTCTTACCATGCTGAAATGAAGGACATTAGCCTAACCAAGGACACAGCTAGCCTGACAGATTAGACACCAGAGGGTTTGGAAAGAGACATTAATTAACATGAAAAAACAGATGAAGGATGGTGCAGGCCCAAACCCAGAGCTGACCATGCCAGATTTAGCTTCTCATGTGGAAAAAAAGTCCCAGCTAGCCCATCAGTCAGACTCAATCTATGGCAATTCCGTGACTGAACTCGGAAGACAAGTCGAGTATTAGAAGAAAAGGCTTGACAGCAACATGTACATGTCTTCATCATAAACTCATAGTCGGGTCATTTTTCACCAGTCCGTTGTCTTGTCTTTCAATAGAGCTGCTCTGTGATTAATGAGTGGTCTGGAATGTGTTTAAGCAGTGACATACAGTGAGACGATTATGTCAAGTGATCTATACAGCCTTTGATGAGCCACAACACTGGGAAATTCCATCTTTTCTTATAAAATTTGAGGAGATTAGAAGGGTATTTTAGCATTATTATCTAATCCTTTAGCCAGTGTTTGTTCCTGTGAACTTTTCTCCTCTGTGTCGGGAGTGAGCAATGAGAGATAACTTTAACAGTTCACCACCAGTGTTGGGGAAGCTACTCTGAAACTGTAGTTTTACAAGCTACTCATAAGTTAAAGTAGTTTAACTACAGTCAAGCTACCCGTTTAGAAAAGTAGTTAGCTACACTACAAGTTACTATCAAAAAGTAGCTAGTTACATTGAAACTACTTTTGCTTTTTTGAACTAAATAACTGAATTGTGTCTGAGGAATGTTTTAAGTAAAATATTTAGTGTTTAAAACAAGGCAATGCAATTACGATTTCAAAGAGTATTGTTTTATTACACACAGGCAACAAACAGCATTCATGATAATGAGAAACAACTACGTTAATTACCCATGGCCTAATTTGTCCAAGTTCAATCAGTATTTGAGAAAATGTTCTACATGCAATTTACGTTGGAATGTATATTTCGTTCTTGCAATGTTGTAGGCTATTTGCTGCAATTGTGCACTTTTGACAAACGGTCAGAGATATTTTAGTGTACGTCTTTCTCTCTTTTGTATGTGTACATAATTCACTGATCTCTTATTTTGCATAAATTATGTTTTGTTAACTTGCAAAAAAAATTATAATAAAAAACGTTAGTTGTTTCTCCATCCTCCAAATCTGCCGTCACGTCTTGCTATATAATCATAATATGGGTGTCAACCCACTTCTGTACGTCAGTGAACTGTTAGCCGCAAGATGCGGTTAAACAACAGGTGGCGGTAATGGCAAAAAATGAGTTTGTAATCGAACAAGAAGAAGAATATCCTTCCATCGCGCTGATTCGCGCAGGCTCGACAATGTAGCAATGTAGCTTTTGCTCGCGCTACACCGCTACTTGCTGCAAAAAGTAGTTCGCTACTGGAAAAGCTAGCTACACTGTTTAAAAGGCAACTGAGCTACTGCCAAGCTACTGAAAAATGTAGTTAAGTTAGTAGCGTCGGTACTTGTAGTTAACTACTCCCCAACACTGTTCACCACATATGCTGTCTGCTGCTGGAGAGGTTAATAAAGAAAACAGCACATTAGTGATTTTTATTCATTACCACTAAAATGTCGCATTTGTTACCTATTCAAACTTAGATTCCAATGATAAAATGTTTAATGTTGAAATGGATTGAATGGCATTCTGTAATAATATGC
This sequence comes from Hybognathus amarus, assembly GCA_030378365.1. NCBI lineage: Eukaryota > Metazoa > Chordata > Actinopteri > Cypriniformes > Leuciscidae > Hybognathus > Hybognathus amarus. The sequence continues at coordinate 40,702 of JAQIUQ010007295.1, read as the reverse complement.
TTATTAATTAATCATGTTCATTTTCTTATCTGTGAAGTTGAATGTCCGCTAAAAATGGCAAAAGCACATCAAAAGTATCCTATATATAGTATCCTATATTATGTGTGTACATATGTGTATGTGTGTGTGTGTGTGTGTGTATTTTGGAAGGGGCTGGAGGGGAACATTAGACAGCTTCAGTGACTGTTTACATGCAGCCAATTTTTGGTTGGGATAAGGTCACTTAACCTGGCCCTAGCCAGATGAATTTCGCTCCGCCTAGCTCCATGACTCATCCATCTGGAACCGAATCCATTGAAATGGCGTTTCAGAAGCCTTATCAAAAATCCTTGCATATGATTGGATAAGCCACTTGTCTGTCATCTTTACTCGACGTGCAATTTCAACCACTCACACCGAAGCCAACCCGTGACGCTGATGAGAGCGACGCAGGAAAAAACAAAACAGAACAGCCGACGAACGACTACAAGCCCTCTTTAGACGACGACTTACAGAACTCGGTTTAACATTGTTACAAGTTCAGGTAAGATCATGTTGGATATGCAGTCGGTGCGTTCGCTTGATCGGCAGACTCGAAGATGCTCTGGCAAATTTTAGAGGATGGCAATAAAGCAGAAGAGGAACCGCTTTCTGAACAATCATCAGTCACTTTGTCACTACGTCACATCTATGAAACTCCCACCCTGCGTCCTGATTGGCTAAACCATAAAGTTGGTTGGAGAAATCACTCTCAATGGAAGAGGTTCCAGATGGATGTGAGTGAAGCTAGGCGGAGCTAAGCGGAACGACATTCATCTGGCTAGGGCCAGGTCACTATAGTGTTTCTGAAACATTAAGAATAACACATTTACATGCGTGAGCCTCTATACATGGAATTGCAATATCCCGATGTAACGGCAACGGCTCGGTTAGCCGTCTCAGATGTACGGACAACCTTTCAGACGGAATATGCGTTCTTTCCGATTCTTCTCCCTGTATCCAAAGACAACAACAACAGCAGCATGCGGATAATGAATAGTTCGGGGCAGATAGCGATCGCCTTTGTTTGCGCTTTGATGCTGGTAATGTTACTGACATCGCCAATACGCGTTTACATGACCAAAAATTTGGGTTAGAAAAGGGGTATAATATCCCGGTTTTTAAAATCTGGGATATAAGCATATTCGGGTTTTTGCCTGTGTTTACATGGCCGTTTGCGACTGGGTTATTGCTAATATCCCAGTTTTGAACGGGTTATTGGCTGCATGTATATTGTTGTATTAATCAAAGCATTAACTGTAAGAAGAAATGTTTCTTGTGTACCAAAATAGCTTATAAGAATGATTTCTGAAGGTTAATGTGACACTATTTTAATAATATTTCACAATATTACTGTTTTATTGTATTTTTGATCAAACAAATGCAGCTTTGCTGATCAAGAGATTGATTTAGCAACAGGCATAGGATATTAGCAAATGCTAAAATATGTTGTAATATATGACTTCTGTGTTTTGTCCCATTCAAACACAAGATTTGCAAGGCTTTAAAGAAATCCTTTGAAGGTGAAAATGTCACAACATTGACATTTTGGTGGCAAATGATTAAAGTTTCTAGAGTGACACTTGCCTTATATGACTGGCCTGATCTGAGGGACTTCTTCTTTTTTTCTTTTTCACTTAAAATAGCCAGTCGTGTTATGAATGAACATCTACAGTATAAAATGTATATAATATTGAAAGACATTGGAAAGTCATCCTAAACATTGGTGTCGGTACTATTTTACATGCATTATGCCATCAATAAACAGGCAAGGTTGGTTGCCAAAACGCTGTGACTTTCGTAGAACTGTACCCTCAGTAAATATCATAGAAAGTATCGGTAGAAATTCAGAAAGCTCTTGTGACTTATAACCCAAAGAGGTCAGTAATTGAAAGCTGAAAGTTATCAATTAACATACCATTCGTCTTCATGGTCCTCCGGACAGTTTATATATGCCATCTTTCATCATAAGCCTTCATCCAAAAGCCAAAAGAATGTCATAAAACCTTCAGCGACTATTAGCTGTGAACTCAAAGTCAGCAGACGGAAAATACAAGTCCATTTCACAATTATAAAGGGCCATCCAATAAAGGGTATTTAAAGTAAAATAATATTTTTTGATGGAATATTGCAGTATTTATTCAAAATGATTTATCCGTGCTCATCATTATTTATTCTTTAATCAATGCCCTTGTAATCTTTAATCAAAATTCACCTCCCTGTATCGACTTCTCTTTTCTTCTCTTCTGGCATGTTTACTGGTACAAGGGTGTGACAACCTGTCACACATGAAATAACTGCAATAGAAAACCACAAACATTCAATTAATTCCTGATTAACAGAATCAAACCCACCCTACTGTACAGTAATTCTTGTTCCTGTTCAAGCCAGATTCCAGCCACCTGTTTTGGTGTGTTTTAGAAAGACAGGCATTTTTCATGACATCAGAGTCCTGTCTCCTAGAAATATTTACATCCGTCTTGCAAACAGCCTAATTATGATGTTTTCACACAGTGTGTGGCTTATTATCCGATGATTCTGTGCTTTAAACTGTGCCAGACATGATGATGATGGTATGACATTTTAAGAGAGGTAACACCAGTGAGTCCAAGTATATTTTGATAACTCAAATGCTCAAAGCATAACACATCAAACCAGCCTGAACAGCTTAAAAGTGCCCGAAAACCCACCCAAAAACCCGCCACATCCTGGTCATACCGAGAGATTTAACTAAGTCCTTCTTGAATGCTCACTGATCAGTATCCGTTTTTGTATTGTAGTTACACAATTGCATGCAGTTACTAACCTCTTGTCAAAAGTTGCATTTATCTTTGCCCTAAAACCTATTGGTTAAGCATAGTATGGTGATTCAGCTTGACTCCTTGTTTGATTAACTCATCCGTCCCCGGATCATTTACCATGTGGTTTGGAGCCCGTAACGGGGGCACGTGCGTTCGCTTATGCTTTGCTCCACAGGAGCGCACTGCCTTCGCCTGACAGAAGTCTGTCTGCAGAGCTCTGCCATCTGAAGTTTCTCACTGCCTTTCTCACTGCTTGGGATTTTCGTTTCGGACATAAACGGGAGTATCATATAGAGGAGCATTGCTTTAGTAAGCCGAACGTTTCAATTCTGCGTCCTTTTGCAATCAGCATTGGGAATATGCGTCTGTCCACCCGAAACCACCACGAGTAACGGTTCCTACGGAAACCTGGGGTTTAGTTCCCCTCCTGAGTGGAATAGAGAACTTTTCCCTCTGTATGTGAGGCTTTGGATTATTTAGAAAGGAAAAATAATCATGGTCCGACAAACGCTGGATACAATTTGGGATTTTTAAGGTCATTGAGCGTTTAGAGCAGCATCGGTATTTTAAGAGGACTAAGCAGAATACAGTAATTTGGAGGGAACATATGACAACACGAGCGGCTTCATTTAACGCACGCGGACTCCCCATCAGAAACAAAAACATGTATATCTATATCTACGGCTTTCTGCTCTTTTTAGGTAAGTTGTTGTTTAATTTACATACATTTGTCTGTTTTTTTCTGTAGTCGAACTGAATCTCCTCACAGAATTTAATTAAATTTATTCTTCAGATTATATTTATCCACTTTCCTCTGGTAACGTTAATGATGTGGCAATATCACATTACATTTTAATACCATAATAGTTTATGAAGTTACGTGAAATTAAGGTGAGGTCAAGTTCAATAACGAGCAGAAAAGCAACGATAACCTATTAGGCTACATTTCAGTTTTCATTATGGATATCGGAATTAAATTCATAACTTATCAGTTCATGGTACTCGCGTAATGTAATAGGCTATGATGATGCAAGTTAATGCATTTCATTCCTTATGAATGCATATAACTAATCACGATGGTTGTCTTATAGTTTTACATGGCATCTAAGTATAGTTCCCAGTCATATAATTCAACTCATTAGAGTCAGTGTATATAAAAGAATTCACAGTAGTAAATAATGTTTCGATAACGCTAAGAATTATCAAGGTCACTGTGAATTTATCACTGACCATTTCACACTGACGATACTTGATCCTTTCTGCGCACTATGATGAAACATAGGCTGAATATTTCAACAGTCCGCAGAACATATTAACCATTTACAGTACACATTTTGAGGTAGATATTCAACCTCCAGTTACGCTTTGCATTAGTTTTAATGTTGCAGTGCAAGTTCTTATGTGGAAGTGTAATTAATACTGTATTAAATCATACTACAATGTAAGGTAAAGTACTACTTCCTGATTTTCTTCTTTTGACACATTTGCATTCTTAGACCATCTCGCAGCATATCTGTCTTTTAATTAATTAATTAATTTTAAATATGCAAAGCATTCATCAGTGATTCGTTTTCTAAGGGTGTGTCTGAATATTTCATTCTGGTTCTTCTCACTGATGTGCTCTGAACAGTTTTAAGAAAAATAAAAAAGAGAGAGAGAGAGAGGGGGGAGAGAGAGAGAGAGAGAGAGAGAGAGGAGAGAGAGAGAGAGAGATTGGTAAGTGCGATGCATTTACACCTGTAGGTGTCACTGGTGGGTTGCACCTCCGTTATAATGACCCTATGACCAAAAAATACATTTGCATACATGTACAAAAGATATATGTCGCTCTTAAACATATTGGAAGTGGAATTGAGCAAAGGAAATCTTTAGTTGTAAAATATCAAGGAAAGTAGCTATAAACAGAGTAGCCTAATTGAATAAATTTTTTTCCACAAATGCTAAAAAAGACTGTTACTCACTGGTGACTTTGGTCATGCTAAGTAGAAGTCTTTTGTGCGATGCATATGTTACTCTTTGAGGGATGTATTTCGTACTTTGGCACCATTCTGAGCTGTCAAGCGATCCTTGAGAGTCATTAACATGATCTCACAATCATCTGATCATTGCCCTTGGCTTGATGGTCTCTAAATTGAACTGTTTCACTGTATGTCATTGCAAAATTACTTTATTTTATAATGAAAAAATGAGTGGATGCAGTCAATGATGTCTTTCTCCATTAGTCATAAAAAGATAGATTTGATAAACTTCTAACCTGTCATCTAATTATCTTCTAACCGAGTTACATATAATCTTTATACCTGAACCTCCATTCCTCTCCACCCTCCTACATAGATGAGCTAGTGCTGTCCATGTCGGGCTCATCCGCTCTCTCTGAGTCTGGGCACCAAGACTCAATGGACTGTTTTAAGAGCCACCGAGAAGTGTAACCAGGACCAAAAATGCAGCCATCGCTTCAGGATCATGAGGCAGTGTCTGGCAGGCAAGGACAGGAACACCATGTTGGCCAATAGGGATTGCCAGGTAGCCCTGGAAGTGTTGGAAGAAATGGATCTGTTCAACTGCCGCTGCAAGAGGGGAATGAAGAAGGAAATGCAGTGTCTGCAGAGTTACTGGAGCATCAACATAGGCCTGACTGAAGGTAAGAGTAATCCCTCTATGGGATTATGGGTCAATGGATAAGATAGTCGAATAGATATACATGATTGATCCCAGGAGTAGGGGAAATAGAGGCTAGTAGTCACACATTTAACTCCAGTTAATATTTCTCAGAGTAGATTTATTGTATGGTAATTTTCTGTAGACAACCAAAGTGTTGCTTACAACAAAGCTATACTGAACATTGAACTGAATTTAACATTTCCATTGTTATTATATAACGAGTCTTCTGATAGAAAATAAATACATAGAAATGTATATATATATATATATATATATATATATATATATATATATATATATATATATTAGTGCTGTCAAACGATTAAAATATTTAATCGTGATTAATCGCATCAATGTCATAGTTAACTCGCGATTAATCGCACATTTTTATCTATTCTATATATCTTTTGATTTCTTTTGATTTCTTTTTGTTACATTATTTTTTCTCATTTTAATGCTCTTATCAACATGGAAAAGTGGATTGGCTTGTTTAGTGCAAATGTTTTTTTATTATTATTATTGAAAATAACATTGGAATAGTGTTAAATTTCACACTATATAAATAATCTCTCACACAATGTAACACTGTCTACCAATAAAAGGGTGAAAAAAATACTGACAGGTCCTAATATTGACGAGGGGGTGGAGAATTCGCATCAGCTGTGTGTGTGCTTGGCCATCATCAAGTGGTGTTTCAGACAGGACGTGCTGCGATGATGATAGCTCAGTTCACAACGACAAAACACACAGATCACTTGGTCTTGTCAATGGGACAGTTTGGCAACTTTTTAAAAGTAAACTTTCCAATTCAGAATCTTAGGGCATCCATTTCGGTGTCTCGCGCTCGTCATCCACTCAAAACGTAACGTTACCATTTGGCCGGCTCGCAAGCCCAAACGAGTGTGTGCGGCACAAAACATCCTCGCGCTGCGCTCTGAAACCCATTCATTTGAATGGCTTGCGCCGCGCGAGGACGTTTTGTTGCTTCTTCGACCAAAGAGCAAGCGGATCTAGCTAGACCGGAAACAAAACAACAGGCATGCCACAAACACACGTTTCGGCTTTGACTGGATGACGAGCGCGAGACGGCGAAATGGATCAGGACGCATGCCGCGTCCTGTTGCAAAAGCATGTGACAAAAAGACCGTTAATCGCGCGATAAAAAATTAACGCCGTTAAAATGGGTTTTGCGTTAACGCCGTTAATAACGCGTTAAACTGACAGCCCTAATATATATATATATATATATATATATAGGTGTGTGATATCAATATATATCGTCTATGATAATATCTTACTTGTTGTTTTAACAATATGCGATCTGACATTGTCGAAGATATATCCCTCACTTTACAAAACGCACCTAGTGTACATACTCTGCATAATGTAGTCTAGCAGGTTAAAGAAGCGCTTTTGCGAGTGCACAATTTCAATGCATGATTTAGTCTATTAAAAGGAATTTATAATGCCCCCAAAACTCAATTAGCTGGCTAACGCCAGACCATGTATCATTGAGAATGAAACGTGGTCTGGTAACCACGTTAATTTTCTCGTATTTGAGGCGTGGCTTACGAATGCCCAGAGCCGTATTATTGGGTGCTACGAATGTCTGTCAAATGCCCCTGTATGTAAATTAAAATGTGCCTGTGCTCCCTCCCCGTTCTGTGATTGGTTCCCTATTTCAGAGGAAAATTTGGTTCATGGTGTCCAGACTGCCTAGCAGTAGACTTGTAGTCAAGAACCGCCTAAACTCGAGACCAAGACACTACCAAGACCAGAGGGTATCGACCAAGACCAAGACAAGACCAAGACCAGAGGGTATCAAGACCAAGACAAGACCAAGACCAAGACAGACTAAGTTGAGACCGAGACCAAGTCGAGACCAAGACCGAGACCAAAAAACAGACTAGTGTTGTTGAAGCTAAGCAATAACTTGTAAGATTTTGTTTTGCATTGCCTGTCTATCTCTGCCGATTTCGAAGTCTCCAAATGAATCCATTCTGCAACTTTTAAATTTATAAAAGTTTCAGAATGGATTTTGCAACTTTTACACATTTTGTGTTATCTCGTGTGGTTCGCGCACACCGTCTTCACTCGGAACGCGCCTCAATCTGAGACAGCGAGACCTAAACAAGACCGAGAGTTCCGAGACCAAGACAAGACCAAGACCAAAGACCGTACAAGACCTTCGACAAGACCGAGACGCGTAAAATTGGTCTCGAGACCGTCTCGAAGACATACATCACTACCTAGCAGCGCGAATAAAATCACACTGCGGCAAGGCAGAATGGGGAAACCCAGGCTAAAAGTCAATATAAAGGGCAACAAATGTTATGTTGATTTTACTCAACAGTTCTATAAACAAGAAGTTAATATTAAGTGACTTACATTTTAGACACAATATTTTCAGTTTTTGCTCCATTTCGCCAATGTAAATAGTTTGAAACAAGTCACAGCACTGTTTTGCGTCTCTGAGCAAAACACGGCGGTGTTTCAATGACTCAACTTTTAAACGAATCGGTTGAATGAATGATTCAGTGACTCACTCATTAAGACAAGTCAAATGCTTAGTTTCTAAATGAATCAGATGTAATAAATCGGTTGAATTCATTCTCATTCATTAACAGTGACTTGCTGCCATTATATATATATATATATATATATATACGTATATATATATGTGTGTGCGTGTAGTTTGAACATCCATTTAAAAGTTTGGTGTAATTATTTGATTTTAGAAGATTTAAGGAGATTTAGTTAGCTGCCAGATTCCAGTGCGAAATAAAACACATTTGATTATAACATCCCTACATAACACCTTCAGTGTTCATTTATACAGTGCAAGTAGAGTCCAGTGGCAGTAGATGGGATTTGCATTAGCTGGTAGTGCTGTCAGGCCCATGAATGAGAGAAAACTGTCCTTGTGTACTGACATTACTCCTCACTGGGGTAGCAGCCAGAAGTAATGCAGCACGGGAGGAGGGTGAGGACGCGCCATTGTGGTGTCATGTTGGCATGAGCAGAATATATATGACTTGATCAGCTTTGGCCAAACACCTCAATGTGCAGCTCGTCTTCTTCATTCCTGCAGCTGCTCTAAAGCAAACACAATTCAGTTTGCATCTTGCTTTTTTTAGTTTCACTCATCATTCCTTTTTCTGCCGGAATGTAATTTCTGAAGCAATATTGTGACGCACGAAAGTGTTTCCAATATATCACTGATGCACCCCCATTAATTTGTTATAGTTTCATATGTTCAATTGTTCAAAAAATATTTTCCACTGAAATAGAAAGCACAGTAATAAACCTAGTTTAGAATCATTTTGGGCCTGAACAGAGGAGTCATTGAATGCCAGGATATAGCAGTCACAATTAACTGAGCAAACATTCACTGTGAAGTACGTGCAGTACGTTGTTCACTAACGTTATATGAAATTTGACACCAACAATTGATCTTTGCATCTGATCTAACGCTGCAATGCAAGAAACATTAGAGCCTCTCTGAGCAGTTTTACTAGTAGTGACCAGTGTTATTCTGTGTGGGTAGCATGGCTCATGCGCCCTGTGGTTATGGAATATTCTTTATCTCTGCCCTGAGCAAGCAGATGCAAACTGAACCATGTGGACTCAAACAGATTGATTGACCTCCTTTTGAGCATCCATGCACACAGTACCAACCCCCATGTGAACAGAGGTTTCACAGCTTATTGGTTGAACTCCCTCAATGCTGTTAACTAGATGTTGTTATAGATTGTTTATGAGATGAAGATGCATCCCTTATTGCCTTGTTGTGCACTGTCGTATTTCATTACATTAGAAATGGTATCCCAATGCAAGCTTGCAAACCCGATGCAAGCGAAATATTTTCGATCGTTGTTGTTTAGGTCATTGTTTCCGATCGTGATCATTACAGTGAAATAAATCAGGCAGAAATAACTTTAACTGCATGTTTTCACAACGTCTCATAGGTATGGTGTTTTGGATTTCCCATTTCAGATTTGAATTATTTAGAGAAACAGTTTTGTTGTCCCACTTGAGAACTTAGTAGCTGAGTGTTATCATTACAGCACCTGCTTTTCTGCTGAATTTATTTTATAAATCTTATTTTTGCCTTGGCTTTAGAGATACATTTCCCAGCAGGTCAAAGCATGCAAAACATTCTGAAAATGCAGTCAGGTGCAGCTTTAAGCACAGAGGTGGATACATGTAGCCTAAACAAGAGAGATTATAAGGATGAGGAGACTAAAGGCCCGTTCACACCAAGAACTATAAAGATAACTATAAAGATATAATTCTAAAAATCGTTCTCCATATTAAAGAATAACAGAGTTCACACCACAGCTATAACGATAAAGATATGAGGAACGATATCGTTGGAATCACTTTCAGAACGATTTTTTCCAGCTGTCCAACGATAAAACACTGACAACCAATCAGAATCGTGCATTTAAAATGGCAGATGACATTGCAGAGAAGTTAATCGTCAAGGTACAAAAAAAAAAAATCCTCCACTGTTTGACAAGTCAAACCCACTTTTCAATGATACGTTAAAAAGGTGAGAAGTATTCACAATGAGATTATGCAGTTTAGCATAGTGTTACAAAATTACCTAGGTAGGCTATCCAGCGCTAGTTGACAACATTCAGGGCTTGACATTAACTTTTTGAGGCACTTGTCCTTTGGACAAGTAAATTTATGTTTCACTTGTCCATGCACAAAAGTCACTTGTCCGGGTAAAGATTTATAATTTTATCTAGGGCTGCACGATTTGGGGAAAATGTCATATTGCGATTATTGAGGTCAATATTGCGGTTGTGATATGCGATTGCGATATAATAAACAAATGGTTTCATGAGTCAATTTGTTTGGTTCTAAACCTAATGCACACACAGATTAGTCATAATTCTGAAATTAGCAATAACAACTAAATGATTGATAACGCCTATAATGATCAATAAGCCATTGATGTCTGGATAAAAATTAACTGTCTAACAGGTAGGACATATACAGAAATTTAATAAAGTTATCAAACAGTCTGCGCTGCATAAATTATATATTATATATAGACTACTCATTAAAGCTACACAAGTTCTTTAGTCAAGAGCAGTGAGTAATTTTCTCTGTTCCCTTTGTTCTTTCATTAACTTTACTGACAGAACGCATTATTGGTAGCTGGCCCTTTAAGAGCAGCCGCTGTTTACAGAGACGCAGATCTCACACGCGCCTCATTCTCTCACGAGTCACAACTCTTTATGTCCATCATAAGATTGCTCTTATGTTACTAAGATATTCGACAAATTACATTTTGGCTTAATTGTGTGTGTTGATGTTTGTTCAAGCGTGAAAGAGAACTTCTGGTGCGCGGTCTGTGCATGCGCATTATACCAGCGCGCGTCTTTCTGTGAGTCACATTCAGGACATTCACAGGCAGCGCAAAAATGTGTTAGTTTCAAATCGGTAAAATTGAATCTGTAAAATAGACATAATGAGTGACACATAACATAACGCGAAGTAACATGGCATTTTATTTTGTTTGAAATTTAACTGTCTGGTTGGACAACTAATTTCTCTTCTACTTGTCCTACAAAAAATCCACTTGTCCCGGACAAGCGGACAAGCCTTAATGTCGAGCCCTGTTGCTGAAGTACTAGGTGATGTTTTTATCCCATCATTAAATTCGTCAGCTAAATCCAGATATTATTACACTAGACATGCTAGATTCACTGTTTAGATGCGCTCCCAACACCTCTCGTCTTTTAAGGATATCGATCGTGTACCCAAAACAAAAAGCGCCTGTTTTTCCTTTTGATATTTGTTTGTAACGTAAAGCAGCAACAGCAGGTCATTTGCGCGCGTGCTTAGAATAAAAAGAACTTTATCGGTCGTTGGTGTGGACGCATATATAGTTATCTTTATCGTTATCTTTATAGTTATCGTGCTTAGTGTGAACGGGCCTTAAAGCCTAAACCTTAAGGTTTAGTGCTAAAATCAATATGTGCACACATTTCACTCATTTTTGTTTTTCTCACTTTCCATCTGGTCGTCTTTATAGCGATCCATCCATTCATCTATCATTGTATCTGCCAAGCCTGAATAAGCACGAGAACACTCCATGGTGGAGTATTGGGAAGTGTATACTGTTTACCTTTGGGTCCTGAGAGCCGAATTCATTCCATTCTCCACCAACATCATAACAATAGATTAGATAGTTGACAAAGAGTAATTGCTTTCTGCGGTATGTGTGCAAGGGTGAGGTGGAAAATCAGTACAGAGGCATGACCTGATATGGGAATAGTATAAGATTTCATTTAAAGGCTCCAGTGTTTCAAGGCCGTGTATCCTCTGTAGGATGAATATGTGTGTGCAGTTCAATGGTACTGGTGAAAAGCCCCCTGTTGCTATGTAAGGCTATGCAAGCTCTGCCCTCCAGCCTCTTTGAGGTTTATCATGAATCCCTTGAATTTAAACACAATGGAAAATTATGTTTTGCATACGGAATAAATATCGACATTACTTTGATTTATTTATTTATTGGTCGGGAGAAAAGTTGACGAGCATTGTGGTCAAATGTAATTTGTGGCATTACTTTACTCTGACATTACATGGCTTGCCCATCCACATTCCCACAATATACATAATACCCACCTATCAAAAATCTTTATTTTTATGAGCTTCATGTTTCTTGTGTAAAAAGTAGTGCTGTCAAACAATTAAAATATTTATTAATGTGATTAATCACATTAATGTCATAGTTAACTCGTGATTAATCGCAATTAATCGCACATTTTTATTTCTAAATGTCTCTTGATTTCTTTTTGTCCCATTATTTTTTTTCTCATTTTAATGCTCTTATCATCATGGTAAAGTGGATCAGCTTGCTTTGTGCAAAAGGTTTTTTTTTATTTTTTTTATTGACAACAACATTGGCATACTGTGTTCAAATTTACAATAAAAAATTATCACTTGGAGCAAATAATCTGTCACACAATGTAACACTGTCCATCAATAAAAGGGTGAAATACTGACGAGGTCCTGATATTGACGAGGGGGCGGAGAATTCGCATCAGCTGTGTGTGTGTGCTTGGCCATCATCAAGCGGTATTTCAAAATAGACGTGCTGCGATGATGATAGCTCAGTTCACAATGACAAAACACACAGATCACTTTGGTCTTGTCAATGGAACCGTTTGGCAACTTTTTAAAAGTAAACTTTCCATTCAGAATCTTATTGTGCATCCATTTCGGCGTCTAGCGCTCATCATCCACTCAAAACATAATGTTAACCTACTATTTGGCTGGTTCATAAGCCCAAACAAGTGTGTGCGGCGTGCCTGTTTTGTTTCCGGTCTAGCTAGATCCGCTTGCGGAAATGAAACGTCCTCGCGCTTCAAAAGCCATTGAAATGAATGGATTTCATGGCGCAGCACGCGAAATGCCACGTCCTGTTGCAAGAGCATGTGAAAGAAAACTACAAAGTTTGCTAGGCCAAAAAGACCATCAATCGCGCGATAAAAAAATTGACACCGTTAAAATGGGTTTGCAGCCCTTGTAAAAAGATTTGTAAGGGTTAGTTTGGTACAGAGACATAACGTGGTGGAAATGTAAAGGAACTTCGTTATCGGAAAAGACAAGGCTGGTTATGAACACGTAATATGAGTGCCATATGGGCAACAAATTATCTTTTTCTTTATTAAAACAGTGACTCCAGAAGAGAATACACAGGGAGACAGCACACTAAAAGTTTAACAAATTACTGTTGACAGGGAGTAATAAGTAAAAAAATAATTTAATTATAAACTTTTAATAAAAGTAAAATGAGTAAAGAGTAATTAGGGCCCTATAATTTCTGCGATCACGGAATAAAAAGCACACTCTTTTTACAACTAAAATAACAGTAGAGGGTAAAAAAAATGAATTCCCAAAAATTAAAACGGAAAAAAAGGAATTTGCAAAAATTAAAACGGAAAAAAACGCAATTTGGGGAAAAAAATAAAATGGAATTTGGGAAAAAATAAAACGGATTTTATAGGGCCCTAAGTAATGAGAAATACATTTTGAGTAAAGAGCTCACCGCTACTTTGGATTGGCCTATAAAAAATATGTTATTACTGCATCAATGCACCGTTGTGTAAGACAATTAGACTTGTACAAAGTAGAATAATGCAAAGTACAATATTGTGATCAGCATAGAATGTTGTTGACTCATTCAACAATGAATGTTGATTGAGTATTCCCTAAACTTCAGTATTTTACTAACACAGCATCAGTGCTTTAACACTTGCCGTAGCTTGAGTTGTGCTCTTGTGGACACTGAGAGTATGGCACAGAATCAGTCAAAATTCATTTGAACCATTGTGCAGTGAACCAGGTTCAACTTAAAGGGATACTCCATCAATTGGAACAATTGGAACCAAACAGTTGTTGGGCACCATTGACTTCCATAATAGGAAATAGAAATAAATACTATGAAAGTCAATTGTTCTTCAAAATATCTTCCTTTGTGTTCATCAGAAGAAAGAAAGTCATACAGGTTTACAACAACTTTTTCAAAAATTTTAACGTTTGAGTGGAGTATCCCTTTAACAGGACGGTAATTGATTTTGACACAAGCTCCCCGGTTGTCTTACCAAAGACAAACACTTTCTAAGTAATTTTACCATAGGGAAAACTAGAGAAAGCCACTGAGCAGTAAGAAAGGCTTGTGATCTGATATTATACCTGAAGGAGGTTCTGTCTTAAGATACAGATGAACAGGGTTAGGGAAGTTACTGAGATCACAGATCTGTTCTTCAAAGTTGAGAACTTAAGGGAGAATCCTCTAAACGATACATCAAATTATTACAGTATATAGGCTAAGTGCTGCTGATCGTGACAAATGTACAGATGGTAGAAACCTATTGAAAATTCAAGAAACAAAGTAAAGGTTTAAAAATGAAGTTCCAGTTCAATATGTAGAGGATTTCCATCTATTATCCACGTATAACCTCCAAACGCTATGCACATTAAAATAAAATAGGTCTTTCAATGAATCTCGGCCATTTACACCACTGGCTAAAAGACAATATATGTCATGTGGTCAGTTAGCGTCATATGTTGAGCGTTATGAATATGATTACATATTTGATTCTAATGATTTTAATATAATAATTTAATTCTGACAGTCTTTTCTGTGTAAATGGAATTGCAGAATTATTTTTTTCCCTGAACCAGGGTTTTTATTGTTAACCAGAAAAAACTAAAACTGAAATAAATTAAACATAAATAGCGATAAAATATAAAATAAAATGACAAAAGCATCAAAATGACTTTGAATTAATTTGAATAACATGATTCCAGAGGGGCCTCAAAAGATAATCTATAATATGTACATAATATGTTTAATTTGAATGATATGTTCTAGAAGAATTCCATAATCATGCTCCTTTGATCTTTTGTTTTTATTTTATAGAAGTTGACTTCTGTTCAATTTAAATGTCAGCCCTAGCCTCCATCTTATTCTGGTTCCCAAAAGATACCCTGGCATCTCCACTTATGCAATAAATACCTGAGGAGACTGATTCACATCTTGTAAATTAAATGTCTGTAATTCCCTGTAACCTGCTGGTCCACGGTAATAGATACATCGCCACAGGGGATGTCCAGAGACTAGACGGAATGACACCTCATTCTTCCTAAATATTGTTTATGAGACTTACAATCTAGTTCATTTTAAATTTCAATTTGAAGAGGGATGACTTTTGCCTCAAGGTCACTATATTGTGAGCAAAGGTTGACAGGTAGGCTACCTGAACAGGTGAATAAGCTGAACAAAATCAGTGCGATTTCAGCAGCAAGGTCCAGCCATGTATTAAGAGCTCATTCAAGGTCAAGGCTACAAGGGCTAGCGATGTAATTGTAACAGCATATGTTCACAAAATCACACTGCATTTTTTTCCAGCATTCTTTGTCTTGTTCTTAGTAAAAATATGTAAACATAATTAAAACAAAACCAGTATATATTAAGAAAATCTTAAAATGTCATGATATAATGAATGAATAAATATATAAAAGTTGCATTGAGCTTCCTATTCAATAAAATATTATATTTAACTAAAATAAATATTTAAGTATAATAAATATTTAAACATTAAAACAAGGTACATATATTAATTAATATGATCTATTTAGAGCTTTTTTCACCATTTGATGATTGCTTTAGTTTGGCTTGAGCATAAATCTATTAAAATGTAATGAGATTTATGCTTAAAAAGAGAGAAAAAGTGGCAGTAGGGTATAAATAAAGCTTCCTTTAACATCAATTGCACAACATATTCTGTATAATGGAGCAAGGTTAAGATGTTTTTTTAAACTTTTCATTGAAAGGTTATTATACTGCAAAAAAAACAAAAAAACAAACAAACAAAAAAAAAACACTTGAAGTGTAAGGGGGAAAATATATCATATATATACAGTATATATATATATATATATATATATATATATATATATATATATATATATATATATATATATATATATATATTATGTATTAAAAGACACACACAACTGAAAGCAAGTTCTTGAACAATTATGGTTTTAAGTATTTTTTAATATTTAAAAACTTTTGCAGTTACCTATTTTTTTTCTTTGAAAATAGCAAATCTGTGAATCTACTAGTATTGTTCTACCAAGTCAAAAGAAAGGTTAGGGCAATCTCTATAATGAACATACACTCACCGGCCACTTTATTAGGTACACCTGTCCAACTGCTCGTTAACACTTAATTTCTAAGCAGCCAATCACATGGCGGCAACTCAGTGCATTTAGGCATGTAGACATGGTCAAGACAATCTCCTGCAGTTCAGAACCGAGCATCAGTATGGGGAAGAAAGGTGATTTGAGTGACTTTGAACGTGGCATGATTGTTGGTGCCAGAAGGGCTGGTCTGAGTATTTCAGAAACTGCTAATCTACTGGGATTTTCACGCACAACCATCTCTTAGGGTTTACAGAGAATGGTCCGAAAAAGAAAAAACATCCAGTGAGCGGCAGTTCTGTGGGCGGAAATGCCTTGTTGATGCCAGAGATCAGAGGAGAATGGCCAGACTGGTTCGAGCTGATAGAAGGGCAACAGTGACTCAAATAACCACCCGTTACAACCAAGGTGGGCAGAAGAGCATCTCTGAACGCACAGTACGTCGAACTTTGAGGCAGATGGGCTACAGCAGCAGAAGACCACACCGGGTGCCACTCCTTTCAGCTAAGAACAGGAAACTGAGGCTACAATTTGCACAAGCTCATCGAAATTGGACAATAGAAGATTGGAAAAACGTTGCCTGGTCTGATGAGTCTCGATTTCTGCTGCGACATTCGGATGGTAGGGTCAGAATTTGCCATCTACAACATGAAAGCATGGATCCATCCTGCCTTGTATCAACGGTTCAGGCTGGTGGTGGTTGTGTCATGGTGTGGGGAATAGTTTCTTGGCACTCTTTGGGCCTCTTGGTACCAATTGAGCATCGTTGCAACGCCACAGCCTACCTGAGTATTGTTGCTGACCATGTCCATCCCTTTATGACCACAATGTACCCAACTTCTGATGGCTACTTTCAGCAGGATAATGCGCCATGTCATAAAGCTGGAATCATCTCAGACTGGTTTCTTGAACATGACAATGAGTTCGCTGTACTCAAATGGCCTCCACAGTCACCAGATCTCAATCCAATAGAGCATCTTTGGGATGTGGTGGAACGGGAGATTCGCATCATGGATGTGCAGCCGACAAATCTGCGGCAACTGTGTGATGCCATCATGTCAATATGGACCAAACTCCCTGAGGAATGCTTCCAGCACCTTGTTGAATCTATGCCACGAAGAATTGAGGCAGTTCTGAAGGCAAAAGGGGGTCCAACCCGTTACTAGCATGGGGTACCTAATAAAGTGGCCGGTGAGTGTACATTTTCTAGTTATGCTGAGCAAGATATTTAATGCTCTTGAAATTGCTCTTTGTAATTGCGGTCAAATGATTGTTAAAAATCCTTATCCATCACAAATAATTAGAAAAAAATCATGGAAATTCACTGATTAAAATGTATGGGAAGCCTGATGGCTAGACTTGGGAGTTCAAACCCTGGAGGGTCTGTGGTTTTCCCAATGGTACCATAGCAAGTAAAAAGAAAAAGAAGAAAAAAAGAAAAAAAAACCCGCATGTATTGCTTTCTGGCATTTTTTCCCCTCTCCGTGTGCTGGCTCCCTCTCGAGCTATGATACTAACGCCAAGCACAAAGTATCTTTCCCCGGAATCTAGCTATTAACTGTATGACCGATAGCAGCAGTCAAAGTGTATTACCTCAGTCATCCACTTTCATAAGGACAGGCTGGCCACAGGGAGGCGATAGGACGCCTCACCCCCACCTGCTTTATTTGTACTGTGCTCCCTCCCTTTGCCCCCGAACCCAACCCACCACCCCCTCCCACCCCTAGTCCACAGCCACTAAATCATCAGCGCTGGCCCTAGGGCAGCTCAATAGCTCTACACTGGATCACAGACGGTTTCTAAAACTGCCATCCAGCCGGGTGGACCCACACACACAAGCTCCCACATTTTCCCTAGAAACATTTCAGTGCATGTGTTTATGTGTACAGCGGAGAAGAAATACGATGACAGGCATAGCACTTGTATCTCCTTGTGAATCCTTTTTTAATGATTTCCATTACTGTAAGTGGAGATGCAGCGAGACAGTAGTGCAAGATTGATGAGGCTCTAGGTGTAATGTTAAAACAGTCTTGGCTCTGTGCTGGGACTCTGAGCAGGCGGTGTGAAAATGCCAGGGTTTAGACATGGGGAAATACCTTATGACTGTACCGCACTGTGCATCCAGAACCAGCAGCCACTGCAAATATACTTTCAAATATATAGAACAACACATTATATTCCCTTCCCTGAAAAGGCCAGCGTAGACCAGCGCCATTATCCAGACTGGTTTATGTTGGTTAGTGATTATTATGTGCCGGTCTTTAGTTGGTGGACCACCATAAACCATGCTGTTCACCATTAAAGGGATAGTTCGGCCAAAAGTAATATTTAAACCATGCATTACTCACCCTCAAGCCGTTCGAGATGCATATGTCAATCTTGTTTCAGACGAACACATTTTCAGTTATTTTAGAAAATGTCTTAGACCCTTCAGTGGATATAATGTGAAGAAATGGAACCGTCGCGACGATCATTGCCGGAAGTCAGATATTTTCATTTATAAAGTTTTAAATATGTATATTTTTACGAAAATAACGCACGGATTACCCTCAAAAGGCCTTTGTTTATCACCCTGGAGCTGGAGGGATGACTTTTGTGAAGGATTTATGCACATTTTTGGGACTTGAAGGAGCTGGACCCCATTTCTTCACATTATATCCACTGAAGGGTCTAAGACATTTTTCTAAAATAACTGAAAATGTGTTCGTCGGAAACAAGATTGACATATGCATCTCGGAACGGCTTGAGGTTGTAAGTAATGCATGGTTTAACTATAATTTTTGGCCGAACTATCCCTTTAATCCAGCATTATGATTCAGGGGTGTAACGATTTTCGAAACGAAGCCGAAAAACCGCAATACTGAACTCACGATTCGAATCACGATACTGTCATTGCGTACCGAACACCGCCCCTGCTACCCCAGCCCCGCCCAGCCCGGCTCAATGGACCCCGTCTTATGTGTATAGTACACAACAAATTTAGTTTTGTAGTCTAACCACCATTAACACCAAATAACAAGCTCCGTGTTTTGTTACTTTTGATAATAAGCATGGTGTTATCTTCCAAATTCTGTCTATTCGATCATGAAATTCAAACAATAAATGTCGTTTTGGCGGTCTTTGATGTGGTGTGACAGATCGCTGTAGTCCTACTAGGCTCGTCATCTCAAGCGGCAGCGCGCGCGCGAGTAAACGCAATCATCTCTTCCTCAGTTACAGAAAGGACACCTGGAGGTGTGTTGAAAGATATTAGTATACTTACTGAAAGCCATCATAACTCGTGTAATCGCTCAATCAGTGTTTCAGCAGCGGAAAGACGTCAATAAAACAGCATAGCTTGTCACTAGCATTATATTTACCTCAATAGGCATGTGATTCAGTGTCCACAACTTCCTGTAAAGGAACTCTTGCACTAAAAAATGCACTATGTTAGCCTGTTTATTATATTTTACTTAACCTGTTAATAATATCTTGATTATTTAATGTAGGCCTTTGTTTAAAATATCTTTCATGAAAATGACAACTGTGTAAATTATTCGAGTAAAAACACAAGTTAATGTAAAAACTGCCTTATGTTCAGTTTACATGTTTTCATACAATGTGTTTTGTGTTGATTATTGTATCTAAAAAATAAATAGCATCTGAATTTAGGTTAAAAGTCTAGGCTACAACCTTTAATGTTATAGTAATGTGCGGCTCCCTATATAGTTTACAGCATTAGCAGATTTTTTTTAATCCTTGTGAAATGTTTAATTGTAATTAAAGACAAAGACCTTTTTTTCAATAAACCACTGTTAAAAAAAAAGCCATTTTAGCTTTCTAAACCGAACCGAGACGTCAAAACCGTGGAAAAACCGAACCGTCAGTTTGTGTATCATTACACCCCTAATTATGATAATAATTAAAACTATAATTGAAAACTAAATTGTATAGTATTTATTAGTATTAATAATAGACAAAGGCAATTTAACTTACTTTTTACTATTTTACAAAGATACATTTATTTTAGGAAGGTTCAAAAGAACAACATTCATTTGATAGACATTTTTTTTCTAAAATATCGCACTGTCACTTTTGATCAAATCAATACATTTTTGCTAATTAAAAGTACTCATGTCTGTCAGTCAATCAATCAATCAATCAATGACTATGTTTACATGCAGCCAATAACCTGTTCAAAACCGGGATATTAGCAATAACCCGGTCGCGAACGGCCATGTAAACACTGGCAAAAACGCCAAATATGCTCATATCCTGGATTTTAAAAAACGGGATATTATACCTGGAATACCCCTTTACTAACCCGAATTTTTGGCCATGTAAACGCGTATCGGCATATCCTCATAGTGATTTGTGTTCTGCGCATGTTCTATTCGCAAGGAATCTTGGTCTTTTGAGTAGAGAAACTTCTCGGCGCATACAAAAATCCGCGTGCAGAATACCGGAAGTAAACATGGCAAGACACAGCACAGCATACTTTTGGAGCGAGCTCAGTAACGTTACCAGCATCAAAGCGCAAACAAAGGCGATCACTATCTGCCCCGAACTATTCATTATCCGTGTGCTGCTGTTGTTCGCTTTGGATACAGGAAGGAGAATCGGAAATGACGCATATTGCATTTTAAGTCTTTCCGTAAGTCTAGAAACTAACAGCGCGTCGCCATTTACATTGGGATATTGCAATTCCATGTATAAATTCCATGTAAACGGGTTATTCCTAATGTTTCAGAAACCCAAATTGTGACCTTAAACCGACCATAACATCAAAATTGGCTGCATATAAATGTAGTCAATCAATGAATCAATCAATCAATCAATCAAGCTATCAAGCAATAAAAAAAATATATTACCTCAATGCTGATACTATAATGAAAACTTAATTGTGCAAATTCCTCTCTGAATAATTATACAATCTCCAATACGTCATATCATAAGAAAAGGACCCTAGTCTTTTCAACTGGGTGGACAGAGACAAATCTCACATCACTCATGCAAGTAACATAACGTAAACGTGATTTTACTGCAAAAAAAGGGCTCAGTAATGTACGCTATTGGTGTTTTCACTGACTGAGACAATTGGAAGAACTTTATCCTTCAGATCACCAATAGTCGGACACAACTGAGTGGATAAAATAACAAAAACCACAACATAATGATGTATACCCACCCATGCCCTCAACATAGAAATGAGATGGGAGCGATTCTTGTTTGCCAGTTAAGATTTTCTATTTTAGTTATGCCTGTTGGCACTTTCCATTTCAGAGAATCTCCTTCCTGCTGTTCAATAGTCCCACTCATCTGGAATGATGTAGTTTGAGGAACAAATGCCACCACAACTAGTGAACAGTGTTGCCAAGCAAAAAGGACAAGCAATCTTGCTGGCAGGAATATTGACTCACAGGTAGATGATTGTTTTAGCTCCATTAAACTGGAAATGGATGTGCTTTTGGAAAATGTAATGAAAGAAAAAGGCAATTATTCTGCAATATGCTGAGGGTTATTCTTCACCTCACTTTGCAGCTCCCATATGAGCAAGCTTTCCATAAAAGATGTGGTAAAAAATGTTGTGTAAACAAAGAGAAATCAGCATATTAACATGCTGCTCTGAAAGAAGAATTGAAACCCATCTGAATTATACCTGCTGGCCAAATGTAGATGTTAGTAGGTGGCGTAATTATGTTTTTGAATAGCCAAAATGTTTATTTTTACCCTTTTTATTTATTTATTTGGCCCCATTATGAAAGTCCCAATCATAAAGTTATGCAGTTGTGGAGTTTGTTTTGTGGCAGGTAAAAGAATGTTAAACACTTGTCACATGTCAATCATATCAAAGATCTGAAAATTTCTGGTCTCACATTGCAACAACCGTTTTCAGTTAAACAACAACAGCAAATTCAGTCAAATCCATCATTTTCTCTTAACAAAAGAAAAAATGTAAAATTAATTGGACAGTGTGTGTCTTGTTTTTAAATTTTATTTTAGAAGGACCCTACTGTACTCACTGAAGAAATGCAGCAAAGCAGTTTGTACAGCCAATATTGCATGTGCAACCTATGCAAACCGTACCGTTTGAGCTTTATGAGTCTATGGATTTTTTTCTAATAACCTTTTGAGGTCATTTGCAATATTATTCCTTTTTAATTGCATATAGAGCATACAAATATGGCCCAGAGTTGCATACTATAAACTGCTGTTGTTGTTTTCAGCTAGTTGTCAAAGTATTTTTTATTGTTTCCATTTAGTTTAACCTGTCTACAAAAATAACTAAACTAAAAACAGATAAAACATAATAAATAAAAAATATAGGCTGCAGCTATTTGCACAAAGTGTAAATAAGTAGCGACAAAAAGTATTTTCTTTGGACTGGTGTAAATAGTATACTTAGAGCAAATTGTGGCAGATAAAAGGCATATTTGAACCTCTGTATATTGTAGAATTCCATAAAACAGTATGCATTAATAACCACATATTCAGTGTATATTTATCAAAATCGTAAATGGATGGTGTTTACTTGTCCCTGTCTCTAAAACCCTCCCTGACACTAACCCATTAACCACCCATTATACACTTTATTCCCACTATTAATTACCTGATAGGGACTTTGTCAGGTTCACTCTCAGAAAAAGGGTATAAAAGCGGTCACTGGGGCTGTACCTTTTCAAAAGTACCTAAAGTGTGCATATTGGTACCTTAATGGTACATATTAGCACCTAAAATGTACATAATAGCACCTAAAATGTCCATAATAGCACCTAAAATGTCCATATTAGCACCTAAATGTCCATATTAGCACCTAAAATGTACATATTAGCACCTAAAATGTACATATTAGCACCTAAATGTCCATATTAGCACCTAAATGTCCATATTAGCACCTAAATGTCCATATTAGCACCTAAAATGTACATATTAGCACCTAAAATGTACATATTAGCACCTAAATGTCCATATTAGCACCTAAATGTCCATATTAGCACCTAAAATGTACATATTAGCACCTAAAATGTACATATTAGCACCTAAATGTCCATATTAGCACCTAAATGTCCATATTAGCACCTAAATGTCCATATTAGCACCTAAAATGTACATATTAGCACCTAAAATGTACATATTAGCACCTAAATGTCCATATTAGCACCTAAATGTCCATATTAGCACCTAAAATGTACATATTAGCACCTAAAATGTACATATTAGCACCTAAATGTCCATATTAGCACCTAAATGTCCATATTAGCACCTAAAATGTACATATTCAGTACCTAAAATGGACAAAAGTTTTCCCTTTTGAAAAGGTTCAGACCCCGTGACGGCTTTTGTACCTTTTTCTGAGAGTGTTTGTTTTGCTGTTTTTATGCATTTTGGCCGTCATTTACACAGACAACAGAATTTTGGGGGCTTGAAAATGCAAACTTTTAAAACGGGTTTATATGTACAGGTTTTTGAAAAATACCATTATTGTACCATTAAGTGAATTATGAGAGAAAACAGCGAAAATGTGAAAATGTACTCCTGATGTCGCATTAAGCTAAGGCATATCTCAGGTAAATCGAGACTTGAGCATGATTAATACCCCAGCTGTGAATGAATCAGGGTGGAGTAAATGATCAATGGGTCAAACAGGAGGAGCGGCCCAGATGAAATTAAATTAACTCAAATATGTCAGCCGTCCAGAGACTGATTATTGTCCTCAGCCCTCTCACAAATCTCTCATTTGCCTCAATTTGCTGCAAACGGAAAAAGGACAATGTGGTGAGTTCCAATTAATCCACATCTCTCTGGAAAATGTAAAGACACTGTTGCTGGTTTTGTTGGGGTACATTCATCATCAATCTCTAATTTATAATTGAATGTGATGTAGTTACATTCTTGGTGCATATTAATTTTCGGCACAAAGAAAAAACATGTCTAATAATGGCAATGGTTAATGATATACAGAATAGTATTTTATATGTATTTTCTTTTAAATAAGTTTCAAAAATAATACATGTCTGATGTAGGAACACAATGAATATGTGAAGATGGGTGGACAAAAATAAATAAATAAATACTGGGAAACCCTATGTCAATCCTTTTGCAAGACATGCAACACCTTACTCATTGAAGTATAACGTCCGATTCTAATTCCGTTGTCTCAGAGAGGATTTTAAAGTATTTTCAGCTGTGTTTATTGATGCAAGTTTTTAGTGTATCTCTGTACTGTGTGTTGTTGTAGTGTACATGTTGTGGCTGCACTTTTCCTTAAGAACTCTCTGATCTTTACTCCTAATTACCATCTTGATTTCCCTAGAGGTGTCTTGGCTGAAGTGCCAAATGCTCTTGATAAACAGAAGTTTGTTTCTTTAATTAATGTACATAATTTTTAAATGCATGATAGGCATTTAGGCAGCTGTTCATTCAGTCGTCTCACAGGACAATTGTGATGTCTGTATTAATATAAACTTACAAGTTCCTTACAAGTGCATTTTAGAGAAAAGTTCCCCTTGTCTCTTGTTTAGTCTGGTCAGTGGTTCTTAACTGGTTTTGCTTTAGATTTTACCCACCATCTGTGTATTGTAGTTTTCTTACTAGAGTTTCTCTCGATATCGCGTAAGTTAGCTTACACTACGGGAAAGATTCATCTTTTCGAGATATTGAAGCCAAATAATTATCCGAGATATTGAAGCAAAAAAAAAATAAAAATTTATTTGTCAACACAGTGCAGAAGCTAGCAAACCTAGAACCTAAACCTAGGCTGTCTAGCAAGCTGATAGGCTGCCCTCTGGGAACTGCAGCAGCCTACCACTGAGCCCCGACGTGACCTCCAATGAAGGGCGCTCGCGCCTTCACAGTGCCATAGCCTGCCAGTATGGGCGTGGCTTAGCGTATATAAATAGGGCTTGGGTTTGTTTCCCTGATTTTCATCTCTTCAGCAAAGCTCTTCGCATCACTGGATCCAAGAGAAGCCACATTGCCATCTGTGGAAGCGAAAACCCAGCTTCAGGACAGTGCCATCAGCACACCAGTATGGGCGTGGCTTAGCGTATGTAAATAGGGCTCAGGGTTTGTTTCTCTGATTTTAATCTCTTCAGCGAAGCTCTCCGCATTACTGGGATCTAAATGAAGCCGCGTCGCCGTCTGAGGAAGCGAAAACCCAACTTAGGACAGCGCTGAAGAAGCCAGTCACCACCGCCTTCGAGCCATCTGAGTGAGCTACACTACTCCGGCAACATATCCTTTTAAAACAAGGAATATCTTTTAAAATATCCTTTTGTTGTGTTTGAGCTGTCTCTGGTTGGGGCGCTCTTTCGAGGGCAGGACCGGCCTTTGGTCAGACCAGGAGAAGCTCATCCACATAAACTGTCTGGAAATGTTGGCGGACTGAGAACGCGCTGGAGGCGTTTCCTCACGTTTTTACAGGACCACCATGTTCTAGTCCACTTGGACAACATGTCTGTAGTGTCCAACAGGACAACTGTCAGGGTGGGGTCAGATCTAGAAACCTCTGCGATCTGACGGTACGCCTCCTTGTTTGGTCTCAGCATCATCTGCACTCGCTGAGAGCTGCGCATGAGCCAGGCCACCTGAACGACGGACCAGACAAACTGTCCAGGAACAATGTTCCCCAGGAGAACATCCCTGCATTCACAAACAGTCCAAAAACCTTTTTGTCAGAGCGGAGGTCGACCTCTTTGTGTCAGAAGACAATGCTCACTGCCCAAAGTTTTTTTCAAAGAACGAGGCCCAAACCTGGCCCAGCCGCTGAGTTGTATGCTTTCTCTCCGATTTCACTGTCACCACAGGTAATCAAGAGAATCAGGAAACGTGCCACTTGGTGCTCCTCATAGCCCCGTGTTAGGGAATCAAATTTCGATTCCCAGAGCTGAAACGGCCGTCACTTACAGTCCCGTGGCCTATTCTGGTGATAACAGATCTCCTCTCTCAAGCTCGCGGCACAATCTGGCATCCCAATCCAAAGCGCTGGTCTCTGCACGCATGATGACGGACTGATGAACACGATTACGCAATGCAGACCTCCATCTTCTAGAAAGCTCTACACGTCTAAATGGTCTGTGTTCTCCAAATGGCTGCACCGACAGAACCCACAGACATGTGGGGTTTCGAAGGTGCTCGTCTTCCTTCAGGAGCTGTTGGACAAGGGCAGGTCCCCCTCCACCGCTCAAAGTGTCACGTGGCGGCCATCGCATCGTTTGCAGAGTCGAAGCGCGGCCAGTCAATAGGAAGAAACGAGCTGGTCATCCATTTCCTTAGAGGAGCTAGAAGGATGAACCATCCGCAGCCCTCTTCAGTTCCTATCTGGGATCTTTTTTTGGTCTTGGAGGCCCTAAAAACATATCCCTTTGAATCATTAGATTCTGTGGATCTGAAATACCTCTCGCTCAAAACTGTTTTTCTGACAGCAATGTCATCAGTCAAACGTGTGGGAGATTTACACAGGCTTTCTGTCAGCACTCCGTGTTTCAAGTTTGAGCCAAATGAGTCTAAAGTCATCCTCAAACCTAGGCATGGCTATGTCCCGAAGGTGATTGGCACTCCCTTCAGAGCGCCATTCAGAATCATTTCGCTATCGGCTCTGCCAGCATCCGATAGCAAGAGCGATACTTGAGCCTCCTCTGCCTTGTCAGAGCGCTGAGGGTTTACATTACACTCTCCGCCCCTTTCAGGGTCTTTCAGGGAGCAGCTTTTTGTTTTGTTCGGTGGGCACCCCAGAGGGTCTCGCCACCTGAAGCAGAGCCTGTTCAGATGGATAGTGGACACAGATTGCTGCTGCTTATGCGTCAAAAGATCTGCAGTGCCCTTTGGGCATCAGGGCTCATTCCACTAGAGGCATGGCCTCATCGTGGGCATGGTCCAGTGGAATTTCTATTCATGATTTGTATGGCAGCCGGTTGGCCTCTCCGTCTACATTTGTGAGGTTTTATGACCGGGAAGTTCCAGCCTTGCAGGCCAAACTTTTGTCCATCTAATAGTGTGTATGATCTGCCCGCATTCTGTGCACAGGCACAGGCCGCTCTGCATTTCCCATGGGGTGCTTATACATGTTTATACACCGCTATGCTGGCCCCTGATTTTCCGCTTGTCTTGTTCCCCAACTCGGGGACTCATGCTGCAGTCTTTAGCCTCCTTGTTCAGAACGCCTGACTCTCATGCCGGAGACATTACACATGCACGCCGTTGACAAAGGGTTCCCGTAGCGCAAGCTAACTTACGCAATATGAGAGAACCTCTCGGAAGATAACATATCTTTTACCTAACATAACCTCACTTCTCTCAAGAAGAGGAACTTAACTTAACTTAACAGCATGTTCTTACTATAGGGTTAGGATTAGGGTTTGGGTCAATTGCATGTAGTTATGTATAATTTGCTGATATTTACTACAGTTAAGTACATGTAACAAATATATGCAAGGATACAGTAAAATTTTGTGTTAAAAAGTGTACATTTGATGGCAGCAATTGTATTGATAATGTCAAAATAAAACCAACGTGATGTTACTTGAAAGCATTATAGCCTACTATTCCTGCCAAACTTAGTTAGTAGTGTTATACAGTACATTTATGGTGAATGTTGCTGATCTCTGGACACTGGATAGTTCATTCATGGCACAAAGTTTCTTCCTGGTTTCCACGTCAGCGCTGTTTGATCCATTAATAACGGAGAAATGTGAATGTTTCTCACCAGATCTCGGCGCGATGTTATTACTTCAGTGGCGAATTCAAATGTTTTCTTTACTGGATTTGGCTGTGTAGTAACAGTGCTGCTTGATTAAGATCGGCTCGCTCTGCATTGGTCCAAACTGATAAACGGTCCGTCATAAAGACAACCACACAATAACGAGTAGATCAGTTTTGTTCCGCCTACATTACATTTGCCATTTGATGCTGGGCAGATATGGTGGTCACGCCAGCGTCTCTTACATTATGAGCGCGCTTAAATTTGAAATAACAAAATTTTGGTCAGCAGGAAAAATGAAGCCGAACGGACCATTTGGTTAAAAAGATGCGTACCGAAAACTAGACTTGTAGTCAAGAGCCGCCTAAAATCGAGACCAAGACACTACCAGAGACCAGAGGGTATCGAGACCAAGACAAGACCAAGACAGACCAAGTTGAGACCAAGACCGAGACCAAAAACAGACTAGTGTTGTTGAAGCTAAGCAATAACTTGTAAGATTTTTTTTTTTGCATTGCCTGTCTATCTCGGCCAATTTCGAAGTCTCCAAATGAATCCATTCTGCTATAAAAGTTTCAGAATGGATTCTGCAACTGTTATAAATTTTGCAGAATCCACATTTTGCAGAAAATATGTTGTATGTACTTATACCTTGTAATGCAATTGGGGTTCAGAACAACAGTGCAGTGTTTTCAGAATGACAGCGCAATAACAGATATGTGATTTATAAATCAATAACACTGATATGTGATGGGGCTGGGCGATAAAACGATAACGAATATGTATCACGATAAGACACCGTGATCGATATCAATAAAAAATGTGTTCGATATAACGTTCGAATATTCTTTTTTTCGACGGAAGAAATCACAGGTTGCGAAGCAAGTTTGGTTGCATTAACAAAGGCACGCACTCTCTGGTAACCTAGCGGCGTGGGGAGTGACGCGCTAACAGGCAATCATGTAATGGTGTCAGTTTGATTGCGCCATTTCAATGTCTCGTCACTCGTGCTGCTGGATTCCTCTTCAGTAACCGGCGATTGATAAACAGAAAATGAGTGCCCTTCATCTGCATGCCGTGCAGGCTAGAATTGTGAGACATTATTGGATAATTCGCTCTATTCACGTTTGATATGAACACAGCATAATGAACAGGATGCGATGTCATGATGCTGGAGTGAGTGTGCGCGCACGGAGAGCACGTGCGCGATCTAACTTGTGTGTGTGTGAGAGATAGAGAGACAGACACGCGACGCGAGTGCGAATACAGGACATCATTCAGTCTGCAAAGTGTTTACTTATAATTGTGTAGGTCTATACTTGCAATAAAACACAACATATATCCAACCCCTTTTTTTTAAAAACAGCTGTGTGTTCCATCTTTTGGACAGTCACAAAAATAGTCTCTGTCAGTCATCATCAAACCGCATTGGTTTCCATTTCTTGTCCTCAAAACAGAGCACTAATCTGTTTATTTTTAAGTTACACATTAAAAAAGAGAATAAAATGCGTTGGTAGTATTTTTTATACAGAAATCTATTTATAATTCTGATGAGAATTTCCTTAATTCAAATTAAGGAAAACAAATATATTGATCTGAAATATAGCTAATTAGTTTTAAATTAATTCAGGTACAATTACAAAACATATCTCAAGGTATTTTTATTAATTTAATAAACTAATTACATAAAACTATTATCACTATAGATAAACCGGTTATACGTCTTTATTGATAAAACATATTTAAAAATACAAGGCTTAAGACATTTATAAAAATGCCTTCTATATTTCTGTTTTGCTTTCCACTCCCTTGTACCAAAATAGTACCGAACCGTGATGTCTGAACCGAACCGTGACTTCTGTGTACATTACGAGGCTGAATCCAGCTTCTTATCCGCAGCTTCTTATTGACGCTATCCGTTCCACCAATAAGAAGCAGCGAATAAGAAGCTGGATTCAGCCTCGATTTTAATTATTTGAGTTTTTCATGGTTGTGTTGACATTTCTGTCTTGGGATTATAATCAGAGGAAGGTTAAGTTTAAAATAAAAATGTTTAATTGTAATAGATTTTTTCTCCTGGTCCTTATTTTAAATGGGTCATAAAAAATTCAATAATTATCGATATTGACCGATATGAAACACTGATATCGATGATAACGCTTTCAGCCATATCGCCCAGCCCTATATGTGATATCATGTCATCTGTCAGTTGTGCTGTTACCCAAAATCTCCTAAATGAAGTTAAAACCTATCATGTCACTGATATGTGTTTTACTAAATATTAATCAATAACTGTACATGATATGTGTTTTTTTTAAATATTTATGTATTTTTAAAAACAAAATAATAAGCTTAAGTGCAGGAACCGAAAGTTGGTTGTTTTGTCGCTATGGTTACACACAGTTGGCTGCGTGCTCAAAGTCATCTGTCAGTTGTGCAGTTACCCAAAATCTCCTGAATGAAGTTAATTCATTAACTGTCATTTCCCCATTTTACGTGTCATTTCCCCATTTTACAATTAAAATATAATAATAATATAAGAAGCCGAAGATTTATCCTTAATTTTTCCATTTAATGGTGTCTCTGAAATGTCTACATAGGAGGATTTGACACTTTTTGTACTCGTATTGCCATGCAAAACAACACACACAGAGAGAGAGGTTATGTATATTCTGCTCTTTAAGTCTATTAACAGGATGTCTCTAAAATAAACTATTGGATGTTGTGGATTGAATCACAGTCTGTTTCTATATCCCGTGTCTATTTGGAGCAGGATCAAAGGTCTTGCTCAGTCAGGTTGATATTGAATGTCGTGGCTGATGCTTTAGGCTTGCTTTGCTTGAATTACTTGTTTCCTGCTGACCTAATGGAATATTAATAGGGAGGCCGAGGCTTATTAGACACAGTGTGTGTCCCAAACATCAATGGGATGTGGTGACAGCATTGAAGAGAAATGTCTTGTTTAAGGACTGCTATTGGATTGTTAACTACATTCTGTTATTTTTATGCCAGTGAAGTTGAAAAAAGAAAGAAACTACAGATAAACATACAGGTTTGTACAAGCAAATTGCTTGTTTTAGTATAAACTCATTACAGTAACAGTATGAAAAGAGTCTGCAGAGCCTAATGATGTGACATTATTTGAAAATGTTGTCTAGGAGATGTCGTAGAGGTCACACATGTTTTGGATGTCTAAGGATAATGGTGCGGTCTCCTCATTCTCTGGTCCTTCACAAACAATTATACAAAAGCAATTATCCAGCATGCATCAGTGAAGCGTAGCACACTCTGATTTAGCTGCAGATTGGTATCATCATTTTGTTCCGTTCTAAAAATTTCTCTCTGTATTTTTACGACTAACTGTGCTGGCAAATTAGCCCGTAGTTGAAGCCTGACTACAAATATTCATTTTTGTGATAAGTCCTCTTTCAGGATGAAATTAAATAAATAGACTAAAAGTAAACTAAAGGAGGCCAGGCGATTTTGAGTTTACTTCCTCCATTATACACTGCTCTTCGATTTTGTGTTTATTTTTTTTACAGTGAACAGACTAGGGTGGAAAGTAGAGTGTGGAGGAATGATTCTTTACGGTTATGGTCTTCCAACAAACATCCATGGCCACGTGGTTGCTCCCTGCGCAGGAGAGATTTTAAATATTCATCTTCATCACCTCAGGATTTGAGCTCTTTTTTTTTTTAATGGAGTACATATCCTGAAGGAAAGGGATGGCAAAACAGTGAGGGGAAACAAAAAGTTCAGGAGGAGCCTTGTTAGATCCATATTGGGTGCAGTTTGTTTTGTAGATCGTTCTCTCCATCAGGACATATAGATTTTTGACCATAAATAAAAATGATTTCTGAAAAATCTGGAGTAATGGCTGCTGAAAATTCAGCCTTGCCATCACAGGAATAAATTACATTTAAAAAAAAATTAAAAAAAATAACAGTAAGTAGTTTGCGTGAAGTGGAGCCGCGCTGTATCAACCTGTGGAGGGCCGCAGTAATAATAAAGGTGCTGTATGTAACTTTGTCTCCTCGGCTAAAGCATAATAATATGTAACTTTTTCCCTCCACTGAAGCATAAAAATACCATAATATGAGTAACTGCATTTCACATACTAGTTTCACTAAAAAACACTTTCATAGCCAGTTATTTTACTTTTTATTTATTTTACTTGAAATGTGCGATCACGTGTTGGAATGTCTCTTTTGTTTTGGTCTGTGAGATCTCGTCCACTGCCAGTTCACCCAATAATATTTCGACACCCGGGATGGCAGTTGGCTGGAAAAACAGCGTATTGCAGTCAGGCAAACAAATTGGGTCAGAGATTGCAGATTCTACCCAAGCTGGAAAGCTGGTATCGGTATCCAACTAAAAATCTCCATGAACGAGAGCATATTAAAATGGGTAACGTTTCATTTTACCAGTACAGTACTTACAGTGTCACTTACCTAGAAAGTACTGGCTAATTTAAGGTAAGTACATTGGAACCGGGGGTAGGTTTAGGGGTAGGTTCAGGGTTAGTACTAGTTATTACCCAGTAATTGTAGTTACTAAAATAAGTACATAGTATTTACATGGGTAACTGGACTGTAAAAGGAAGCGTTACCTTAAAATGCACAGACTTAAGTTAAAGTCTCGGCTTTCTTTGTCAATTGTGCTCATTCCTGATGCGTGTCCTCAGACTGGAAATCTCAAGTAGGGGTGGGGGAAACAACGATGTAAGATATTTTGAATTTGGACTGTAGTACCTATTTCGACCACTAGCTTTCATTCTTACAGACTGCACTGCACCTTTAAACATGCTTGTCTTTCTGATGTGACATCGTGAATCGTCGCAGACACAGCATCAGTTGTTGTCCACTATGACACACCATATGAGGTGAAACGTTCAATTCTTACATCCGACGCCATTCGTCATTTACGAATCACCAATTCACCCTACTTAAAAAGCATTGCATCATTGCAAAAGCATCACTGAGGATTGTTTTGTAAACAAGACTGGATTTGCAAGACCGAATTAAGAAAGAACGGTGCTGTGCCGTCTATATTGGATCTGACAGGAATGGTGCAACACACGAACTCTGGGTCGAACATATATGGGCGAATAATTTCGGTTGCCATTTTACAACATTAGACGTTTTCAAAACAATTTCCCCCAAGTGCATTCGACGGGTGAGTTGAAACTCATTATAATATGCAAAACTGTGTCCACTTTTCCAAGTCTTCAGTGCGAGACACCCATGAAAACTGAGCGTTTTTCAGCTAGGCTCAAAACTCGGGTACAAAATAGCCTATTACTTATTCATTTTGATGTTTTTGAATGCAAAAAACAAGCAAAAGTCATAAGTTGACCTCAGACAACAATATAATACAATTTAAAAGCCAGTTCATGACCCCTTTAAAGAGTAACTAAACACTTAACCAACTTTTTTTAGTTAATGATCTGTAAGAATGGATCTTTATTAATACCAGTCATTGATTCGAGTAACTTTTTTGATATTTGAACGGTGGCTACTGCAGTTGAATTTTCCTATTGAATGTTCCGGCACTTTCGTGACGTACGCAGGTTTCAGCGAGCTACGCGAGCTGCGCCCTAGGCAGTATAAAAACCATCTTCTGCAGGGAGTCAGGAATTGGAATTGTGAGTATTAAAACGATCAGGATAGAGTGTTTTAGCATCTATTTTGTCCCCTCTATCTCCGCTGGGGTCAGCACACTTTTTCAGCATTTTCAAATATTGCCAGTGGGTGGAGTCAGGCTCTGACAGGGGTTTAGTTACCCTTTAAGTATATTTCTGAGAAGTACATAAAGTATACATAAAATATAAGACTTTTTTATTTGTATTTTTTCTCTACAAGCACAATTACGCATTATGTCTTCTAATTTCAAGTCAGTTGAATACTAGGCCAAATATGGATTTGTAAAATTATGTGGGAATGAGCTTGAGAGACTAGTGCTATATTTTCCCCATTCACTTTTGTGTCCACTCATAGTAGAACCCAGTACTGAAGAAAAAATTCAAACCCTGTAGTGGAATACATTTTAAAATCCTGCCAACCCTGTCCGTGTGCAGCTGTGGAAACCGTTTGGCATCTCTCACATGATGCAACAGTGAGACGGTGAGTGTTCTCTAGTAGAAAGCCGTCAAACAACATTTGTCTGTTCAGCTGTCACCTCGGCACTCCTGAGCTGGGCTTACTGACAAAAAGAGACAGACACATAACAGAGACAAAGAGACAGAACACAAGGAAAGAGCGAGAGGAAGAAAGACACAAGGGAAAAAACAGAGACAGACTCCCTGTGGACTCGTGTAATAGGCTGTCTCTCCAAATGACCATCAGAGTTCACTTCACATTGCGATGATTGCAGGTGAAGGAACAGGCAAAGGGAAAGCGACTGAAAGATGGAGCTCTTATTCAGATTGAAATGTCACTCGGGAAAGGACATATGCTAATTCTCATGTTCTGTGCATTTAGTACGTGCTATTTAAAACAGCTTCATACTGTGCTTTGGGTTATCAAGTTCAAACATAACTATTCAGTCACAACAAAGAGAAAAAAATAAGACCCAAAGGACAAGTCCCTAATGAGTCCTAAAGGAAAAGCTGGTTGCTTTGTCAAAGCTCAGGATGTTCCATTAAAGAATAAACTTTCTCTGATGCTGCTCGTAAAATGGCTTATGAGTAATAGAAACAGACACAAATGTAACCATCTCGACAATCAGTTGTTTTTGCTTTCAGGGGAAACATCTAAGAAAGTACAGAGGAAACAGTTGAGATATTGAAGAGATCTCATTTGTGATGTTTTTTTTATTCCCTGGGATGTTGTTTACTCAGAATGTTAAAATTATTATTCACGTACCTGGCACACATCATAAAAGGTCATCAGTCATTCACACCTATCCTCTGTTGACTTTTTTATGACCTTTTATGTCAATTATATTTGGCTAGAAGTAGCTGGACTTTCCATGTCCAGATAACATTTTTAAATAATGTCATGAGACAGGCCGGCAGACACTGTTTCATGTATACAGTTATTCTAATAAATGAGCGCAGTCTCATCCCAAGACATCATATAGCTGACGTCTTCGGACGTCTTTTGACCATTTGTCAATATATGAAGAGTTCAGATGCAAAAGCCTCTAAATGCCATTTGAAAATTTCTTCTAAAATGACCATTTTTATCAAGCTTGTATATTTAAGTTCAGTAATTTCACTTAAATGACAATTAATAGGTAATCTTCATTGCCTTTTAAGTGAAATTACTGAACTTAAATATACAAGCTTGATAAAGAGTCATTTTAGAAGAACATTTTGATGGCATTTAGAGGCTTTTGCATACTGAACTGCTTCATATGCCTTTCAGGTCCCCCTAAACGTCGGTTAGATGCGTTCTGGATCCTAACTCTATCCCAGACCTAAACCTACCCCTAAACCTACCCCGTCACCTAACTGACGTTAAAGGTAAAGCGTCAGTTGTATTACGTCCCAGGATCGTCATCTAACCGACGTTTAGGGACGCTAAAAATGCGGATATTGACGTATGGTCAAAGACGTCCCAAGACGTCAGTTATATGACTTCTTGGATGAGACTGTGTTAAATAAATGTATACAAAAAGTCACCCTTGTATATTAAGCTTTAGGGTCAACGAAATAATGTATTTTTCTCAGGATATATCAATTTATTAAAAATATAAATTGCATTTATAGTATAATGACTTGAATGCAAGTTTTTAAATATATTTTTAATGCTATTTAATAATTTTAAAAATATATAATTTTTACTATGGAAAATATACTTAAAATATTTTAAAAATATTAGTACGTATACAGTAATGTGAGGTGTAATGAACATTTTTCCTTTTGAAAAACTTCAAAATTCAGAACATTTTTTTGTAAAACAACATTTTTAAATTAGTTTTCCTTTGCTTACAGATATATATATTTTTTTAATCTATACTTTTCTTTTTATTTGACTTTTTAATATTTCATATTTCTTAGTTTAACAGTGCAAGTTTCCAATCCTTCCAATCCTTTTCAGATGTCTTTAAAAGTATAATCAAGTCATTTTACTTCAGACTTAATTGTACCAGACGTTTTGGTCTATTCATTTAGGATAATTCATACAATTCTATCTCTCTGTCTAAATGCAGAGTGAATCCCTGACACTCGGTCAGCAGGTGGAGTGATGTTTAATACGCACTGTTCCATGTTAGTGATCTAATGTGAGTTAGGGACCGTCTGAAGACATATGCCATCTTTCATCACATCTTTACATGTGCACACATCCATGAGATAGCCCATCCGCCTCAGAAACTGCTGTGTGACAGTGAAGCTCGCAGGTATGATCAAACAAGACTGACAAAGCTTAAATACTCTAATGATTTCAGTACCCCAACAGAAAGAGATCCGAGTGCCCCTGCTAGTATGCAGGTGTGTGAATTACATGGAATGATTGTGAATTTCGAATTCTGTATAAAAGCTCAGAGACTTTTTAGAAGGGAGTACTGCAGGCAAAGTCTGGATAATTTTTAATTTTTAATCTTCACAAACTCATTCGTTGAGATTTTAAGGCGGGTGTAGACACGGTGCGATTTTTTGCTGTTTTTACGAGCTTGCAGATGCTTTTTTTCACTCGGGAGAAATCGCGTGTAAATCGGTTACTGTTCGCATGTCGCGGCTAATATCGTGTGCGAGGAAGATCACGAGCCGAGCCGAGCACCTCTCGAGGTGTATGCGGTTGAATGAGCTGATTTGTCGATCTATCTGAACTTGACCAATCAGGAACTGAGGAAATCCTGAGGAAAGCTGAGGAAAAGACGAAAATGGTGTGTACTACTATAAACACTGCTTCAACTAATGTTTTTATGATGACTTTGTGAAAGGTTAACTATACAGCATCTGCCTTGTTTCCTATACTGGCCAGTATTCTATTTCATTCTGAAACATCTGTAGGCAATTGTCCCGTTCACAGGCGCTATAGCTTTCTTGCCAGCAAAATTAATTGCAAACACTCACATGAGTTGGTTTAAATGGCTAATTAATAACTTCAGAGAGAGCTTGAAATTTTATAACTAAGTTTTTTAACTCATTCACACACACACACACAAGGGTGACCGACGTCCGTTTCCGGTGCTGAAAACTAGCCTATAGCAAAATAATCACGGCTTGCATAAATATTTTATATGCAGTTATGAGAGAGTTTTAGTTACACAGAACTTGATACAATTTCTTCGGAATTCAGCAGTTTCAGAACACAAATCGTGTCTTATATCACACTGCCTCCGATGCGATTTTCGGATAAACTGGACATCAATCTTCCGACCATCAGAATTCATACCTTGTACGCCCGCCTCTACTGTCTCCCAATTCAGTTCAGGAGTCACAAAGCTTCTTATATTTAACATTCAATGTCTGTGAATGTATTGGTAGTAGCAAGTCATGTTACTTGCTCTGAAGGAGCAGAAGCGGTAGCAGATATCTGTCCACCAAGACCAAATACATTAACATTGCCATTTCCATTGCCCTGTATAATCTCTCCAAGAATTGTCATGACAGAACTAAACATTGTTTTCAAATACCTCTGTTTTTATGTCCACACTACAAAAAAACAGCATGTTCAAATTGATCCACTTCGGGAAAAGCTTTGTGGAGAACTTTTCAGGAACAGAAATGTCGTCTCAGTCTGAATTTGAAAGACCAGAACGGATTCGAAAAACGAATTGATGTGAAATAGCCCTAAATACACAGCAAGGCCTGAAGCACTAAGCGAGTGCCTAGATGATGTACTTAAAGCAAATGAATAGTTACGTAGCAAAAAAAAATTAAAATAATAATAATGTAATTCCCCCAATTGGTGCAACATAATATTTATACATTCTATGGCAAAATATATAGTATAGTGTAAGTACATAGTGTGTACTATCACTAAAAATGATCCGATATCATGAACCAAAAATGTGCAGTATACAACAGAGCATATTTACTCTACTCAAGGCTCTACTTGACATCCCATTTCCAGTGTGATGAATGAACGGCAAGTAATAAGCTGAGATTGTATCCTAGTTTTTTGGCTTATTATTTTATCTCACAGCTTTTTTAAAACACAAAGTTGGATTCTCAGATGATAATTGGATGCCAAACTTTGAAATAAACACAACACAATAAGGTCATGTGACAACAATGTAGCACAATGTACTAATCTAGCATACGTAGCATTGGTGTGTGGGTATGTACAGTGCTAAACATTATTTTAAATAGTCTATAATTATCTCTTTTTTTCAGGTGAGGATTTTTGTGAGCCATCTCCTTATGAACCCATGACACCTCATCGACATTCAGATGCATTTCGCCTGGCGTCAATCATCTCAGGTAATTATCAATATTTCCATTACCAGAATACATTCTGGCAATGTGCTGTACTGTTTGCTGTTGATATTGGTTTCTTTTTATTGCCATCTCTTATATGAAACCCATAAAATCCAGCACTAAATAAATTATTATTGCGTTCCAATACAGAAGTTAAAGTTTAAAAAGTTTCTTCTTCTTCTCCTAAAAAAATAAAAGGAGAAGTGAAGATAAAGTAGTAATTTTCCTATCTAGAAAAAAAAAGAAAAACAGGAGCAAGCGCTTTTTCCAGTGAAATAGAAAACTTTGTCACCTTGGCATGAGTTAAGTGTAAAGTTTAATTCACTGACAGCAGTCATTACAGACAGTATAGAGAACAGAAATATTGCATCCAACCCATTATCACAGCCTCACAGAGTCTGGAACAACCAGAAGAATAGCCAGTGAATGACAGATCTCATGTGCACTATAGAAATATTGAACTCAACAGGGTTGTCAGATCCAATTTCTTGCCATAACATCATTTTTGTGTCTTAAAGGCCTGCTGTGAGTGGCAACTTAGTTTAGCATATTTTCTTCTCTTTCTTTATACAAAAATAAATAAACATTGCTGCTGGGAAATGTGGACATAGCCTCCATTAGCTGATTGTGTAAACATTAGCTGATCAGTGCAATTTCACCGAGAGTTAAGTATGGTTGAATGTTTTTGTTGTGTAATTGTATGTATTGTTATGGTTATCACATCTTCATCTGATTTTATGATGGAATAAATGGGGAAAATGAGTTTGGAGACTGATTTAAAAGGATAGTTAAGCCAAAAGTTCACATTCTATTATCATTTATTCACCATCATATTTTCCAACCCATTTTTTTATTTTACTGTTTCTTTCCTATCAAAGCAAGAGTCATTCTTACAGCGAACCAAAGGCTATACACTCACTGGCCACTTTATTAGGTACCCCATGCTAGTAACGGGTTGGACCCCCTTTTGCCTTCAGAACTGCCTCAATTCTTCATGGCATAGATTCAACAAGGTGCTGGAAGCATTCCTCAGGGAGTTTGGTCCATATTGACATGATGGCATCACACAGTTGCCGCAGATTTGTCGGCTGCACATCCATGATGCGAATCTTCCCGTTCCACCACATCCCAAAGATGCTCTATTGGATTGAGATCTGGTGACTGTGGAGGCCATTTGAGTACAGCGAACTCATTGTCATGTTCAAGAAACCAGTCTGAGATGATTCCAGCTTTATGACATGGCGCATTATCCTGCTGAAAGTAGCCATCAGAAGTTGGGTACATTGTGGTCATAAAGGGATGGACATGGTCAGCAACAATACTCAGGTAGGCTGTGGCGTTGCAACGATGCTCAATTGGTACCAAGGGGCCCAAAGAGTGCCAAGAAATATTCCCCACACCATGACACCACCACCACCAGCCTGAACCGTTGATACAAGGCAGGATGGATCCATGCTTTCATGTTGTAGACGCCAAATTCTGACCCTACCATCCGAATGTCGCAGCAGAAATCGAGACTCATCAGACCAGGCAACGTTTTTCCAATCTTCTATTGTCCAATTTCGATGAGCTTGTGCAAATTGTAGCCTCAGTTTCCTGTTCTTAGCTGAAAGGAGTGGCACCCGGTGTGGTCTTCTGCTGCTGTAGCCCATCTGCCTCAAAGTTCGACGTACTGTGCGTTCAGAGATGCTCTTCTGCCCACCTTGGTTGTAACGGGTGGTTATTTGAGTCACTGTTGCCCTTCTATCAGCTCGAACCAGTCTGGCCATTCTCCTCTGACCTCTGGCATCAACAAGGCATTTCCGCCCACAGAACTGCCGCTCACTGGATGTTTTTTCTTTTCGGACCATTCTCTGTAAACCCTGAGAGATGGTTGTGCGTGAAAATCCCAGTAGATTAGCAGTTTCTGAAATACTCAGACCAGCCCTTCTGGCACCAACAATCATGCCACGTTCAAAGTCACTCAAATCACCTTTCTTCCCCATACTGATGCTCGGTTTGAACTGCAGGAGATTGTCTTGACCATGTCTACATGCCTAAATGCACTGAGTTGCCGCCATGTGATTGGCTGCTTAGAAATTAAGTGTTAACGAGCAGTTGGACAGGTGTACCTAATAAAGTGGCCGGTGAGTGTAGTTTCTCTCTCGAAGAAACCTTTAAAATCTTTGCTGATAAAAGGGAGGCCTGAGATAGCGTCTCATTGCGTCTCACTCACAACCCTCGCAGATTGAGATGGCATCTTTTGATTTGATGTGACAGCCTGAGTCGTTATTCTAGACTGGCTCTGTCTGTTCATTTACAACAGAGGGTGAGAGGAACAAGTGGACCGCAGCACTAACACTGACATATTGAGGGTAAAGCTGGCGGAACCCGCTCAGCCCGTATCCACTCTCTGGCGGGGATGTCTCCCAATCTGGAAGTGGAACAGCCATGTGTGCCATA